>OW240920.1:39744186-40020764 GCA_933207985.1 Pelobates cultripes | reverse complement strand
CCATCTTTACTGTGGGCAAAACCGAAAATTACAGGTAATTGACAGAAGACGCCAGAAACAGGTTAGTAAATGAGCAGAAACTATTTAAAAGTACCTGGAACTCGAAGGAGGTTGTTGTGGAGTCAGTTATTAGACAACTTGCATTGGATTATCTAGAAGAGAATTTAAGACTCTGGGATCTTTCTATTCTTTGCCACAGGTTTGTGTATTTCTGATAAAATTTTATCCCTTTATTGTGACAGTTTACTTGTATATTCTAAGAGAATTACTTTGAATTATTTTTAAATTCTTTATTGTAGTTAGCCCATTATGAGCTCTGCTAGTAGGAATCCTTTACCCTGTTCAGGAGAATCCAGGTGAGTAGGATTCCATATATATTTCATTTATATTGTGTGTGTGTATATATATATTTATAGGTTAAAGGGGTATTAACTCTCCATTTACTAACAGTTCCTTATATTACTTTTAGTAATGGAGAACAGTCTATCTCATCTCCCCCACGAAAGAGGAGACAGAAGTCAGACCCCTGTGCAGGATGTGATGGGAAGGCGTTGGAAGGCAAAAAACTGTGCTTAGACTGTTTGCAGAAAGTGACCACTCCAGCAGCCGTAACACCCACTCAGTCACCAGATATCCTGACCTGGATCAGACAGGAAGTGGCTCAGGGCATTTCAGAAGCCATGGAGGCAAGTAAGCGGTCTGTAAAAAGACCAAGACAGAGACTGATATCCTCAGATTCATCTGGCTCAGAATACCAGGATTCAGTTGAAGAATTTCAGGTTCTTGATCAGGTTTATTCTAGTGAGAACGAAGAAGAGGTCTTGTCAGAATATCTAGACGCCAAGACAGTGGATAAGCTCATCTTAAAGGTAAGGAGCACCCTTGAACTACCAGAGGATCTGCCTAAACCTGAAGTTTCGGATAAACATTTTGCGGATCTTAAGAAGCAGAAGCCTTCATTCCCTCTTCATAAAGCCATTAAGGAGGTGGTGACTGCAGAATGGGAAAAACCTGATAAAAAGGTTCCGTTTCAGGGCAGACTATCCAAGCTTTACCCTTTGGAGGAGAAAACTTCAAAGAAATGGACAACACCTCCAAAAGTGGATGCGACCATCTCTAGAGTTGCTAGGAGAACTAGTCTACCATTGGATATTTCAGCCTCCCTGCGGGAGCCAATGGATAAGAAATTGGATTCCGATCTTTCCAAGATATATTCAGCGGGAGGTACTGGATGCCACCCAGCTGTTTGTCTTACGGCGGTGTCCAGAGCAATGAAGAGTTGGATAAGAGACCTTGATTCAGATTTAGAAAGGGGAATCAAGAGGACAGTCCTCAGGGATTCTATCTATGACCTTCGGATAGCCACAGAATTTGTCACTCAAGCTGCCCTGGATATCACCAGGATCTTCTCCCGCACCATGGCTCTCTCGGTAGCAGCTAGGAGAGCTTTATGGTTGCGTTATTGGGGTGCGGATTCCTTTTCCAAGTCCAATCTATGTTCCATACCTTTTGAAGGAGAGCTTTTATTCGGTAAGACCCTAGAAGAATCCATTAAAAAAGCAGCTGAAGGGCGTAAGGTCTTTTTACCCCAAGAGAAAAGAACCAGGAAACCTGGCTCCTCTTGGTCAGATAAGCGACCTCAGAGGGATCACTTTTTTCGGGATACCCGTAGCTACCGACCAGGTAGAGAGTTTAACAGGAGTAGTAATTGGCGTGGGGGCCAATCATATGCTTCCCGTTCCTCCCGAGGTAAAAAACCCTTCCTTTCGGGGAGGCAAGAACTTCTGACTATCCGTCAGAGGTCGGTGCTCGACTCTCCCTCTTCTGGAGGGTTTGGGCACGAGACATACAAGATGCCTGGGTCAGAGCTATAATTCAAAGAGGTTACAGATTGGAATTCCTCAGGAGACCCAGAGGCAACTTCTTCATTTCCACAGGTATGCCCAAAGACGAGGGCAGAAGCAGGGCTCTGGGAGATTATGTTCAGAACCTCAGGTCCCAAAAGGTCATCATTCCAGTGCCAAAAGAGGAACGATTCCATGGTCATTATTCACCTCTGTTCTTGGTCCAGAAAGACAAGGACAAGTGGAGACCTATCCTGGACCTGCGAAGGATCAACAGGAGTCTTCTAATCAGATCCTTCAAGATGGAGTCCATAAGATCCATCTCCCCATCTATCCGGAGGGCAGATTGGCTCATATCCATTGACCTACGGGACGCCTATTATCACATCCCGATAGCCAAGGAACATCATCGTTTTCTACGATTTGCTATAGGAGGGGACCACTTCCAATTCCGAGCACTTCCATTTGGCCTGAGCACAGCACCCAGGACCTTTTCAAAGGTGTTGGTCGTGCTTATAGAGAGATTGAGGATTCAGGGGATCTCTCTGTTCCATTACCTGGACGACCTTTTGTTGGTAGCACCAAACGTCCATATGGCGGTTCTACACAGAGAATTTGTGCTATCAGAACTTCATCGATTCGGCTGGGTGGTGAACCTACAAAAGAGCAGCCTCATTCCATCACAGAAGATTACGTTCCTGGGGGCAAACTTCGACACACTCCGGAACTCTATTTCCCTTTCACAAGAAAGAATTCGGAGGATTCGGATCTTTGTCTACAAGATTCTGCACCTTCAGGTAATAACAGCAAGAACATACTCGCAACTTCTGGGCAATCTGACCTCTTCTATAGGACTAGTCAGGTGGGCCCAGTGGCATCTCAGAGTTCCTCAGAGGTCGTTCCTGAACCAGTTCAACCGGCAGGTTATGGATTGGAATCAACCCTTGAAGATCTCTCCTGTTGTGAAAATGGACCTAGTCTGGTGGCTCAGAAGGGTAAATTTGGAAAGGGTTTTTCCTTTGATAGAACCCAATTGGGTCCTATTAACGACAGATTCCAGCGCACATGGTTGGGGTGCCCACTGTCAGGACCAAATGACTCAGGGTCGATGGAACAGACAGGAGTCGGTTCTTCCGGGGAATGTTTTGGAATTACGGGCCATCCACAGAGCCCTCATACACTTCAGAGGGATCTTGAAGAACAAGTGGATACGAGTCCAGTCCGACAACCAGGCAGCTGTGGCCTATGTATCTCATCAAGGCGGTACCCGCAGCCAACTGTTGATGAAGGAACTACGTCCTATCATGAGTTGGTGCCAGAAAAATATTCAAGGTATTTCTGCAGTACACCTTCCGGGGATTCAGAATACCATGGCGGATTACCTAAGCCGCGTGACCATGGACAAGAACGAGTGGCATCTAAGCCCCAAAGTTTTTCAGGAACTGTCTTTGATCTGGGGAACCCCAGAGATAGACCTCATGGCAACGGCCCAGAATACCCAGGTCGAAGCATTCTTCTCGAGACTGTTCGATCACAGAGCCAAGGGGCAGGATGCTCTATCCCTACCTTGGAGGTTCACTCTGGCCTACGTGTTCCCTCCTATACCTCTCATATACCCGACTCTGAAGAAGATTCAGAAGGAGAAGGTAGAGGTCATAGCCATCCTCCCATTCTGGCCCCGGCGGCCCTGGTTCCCTATGGCGAAACGGATGAGTCGGGAACCTCCGAGGGAACTTCCGTTCCAGACAGATTTACTATCCCAGGGACCATTGCTACACCCAAACCCCCTAACCCTCAAGTTGTGGGCTTGGAGATTGAGCGGGAAGCTCTGATGAATGCTGGTATGCCTGACACAGTCATTAAAACCCTCCTGCGGTCTCGTAAGATAGCCACTTCATCCACATATTATAGGATTTGGCATACCTTTATTTGCTGGGCACAAGAACATCAGGTGGTGATTAAACCTTTGGCATTATCTTCGGTGCTCTGTTTCCTTCAAGCTGGCCTAGATAAAGGCCTTAGCTATAATACTCTAAAGCTCCAGGTATCAGCTCTATCCGCTTTATCAGGTACCCGATGGGCACTGGAACCATTGGTCATCCGTTTCTTTAAAGCAGCAATTAAGATCCGGCCTCCTCTAAAGGTATTTCTGCCGGCATGGGACCTACCTCTGGTCTTGAAGGCCATGACTAGTGCTCCCTTTGAACCACTTGACCAAGCTCCTTTGATGGTACTCACTCAAAAGGTACTCTTATTGGTAGCTGTTACTTCCGCACGAAGGATATGTGAAATCCAGGCATTGTCCTGCGAATCACCTTACACGAGGATTCTTCAGGACAGCTTAGTTCTCAGACCAGTCCCGGAATTTTTACCTAAAGTGATATCTAAGTTCCACTTGAACCAGGAAATTGTTCTACCATCCTTCTATCCTAATCCCTCTTCTCCTGAAGAAGAAGTTTGGCATACTCTGGACGTGGTTCGAGCATTATCTATCTACCGAGAGAGGACCAGCCCTTTCTGTAGATCTCCCAGATTATTTGTATTACCTTTTGGCCACAGGCGGGGTGAAGCTGCCTCTACCTCTACATTGAGACAGTGGGTGGTATCGGCCATCTCATGTTCTTACAAATACTTATCACTACCGGTTCCTACTGGCGTCAGAGCTCATTCTACTCGGGCTATCGCTGCATCTTGGGCTTCTGTGGCAAATGCTTCTCCTGATGAGATTTGTAAGGCTGGCACTTGGTCTTTGGTGAACACTTTCATCCGTCATTATAAGCTGGATGTTAGAGCCTCAGTGGACTCTCACTTTGGACATCAAGTCCTTAATTCAGTCCGCTCCTCTCGACACTCGTAGTTTGTATATTTATATTTATCGGCATTAATAAAATATTCTTTTTGCATTCATGATGTCTCTTGTTTCCCTCCCTATGAGCTTGGGTAATCCCATGTGTATATGCTGCCATGATTAGCCAGGAAAGTGGAAAATTTATTCATACTTACCGTAATTTTCTTTTCCCGGCTATTATTCATGGCAGCATATACAACCCACCCTTATGGGTCTATTTTTTCTGTAAGTGCTTGTTACTGACTGAGGGTCTCTTCTCTGGATCCTCCTTTTATATAAGAATTTGCTTAATCCTGTCCTATTGGCTGTAAGGGGAGGAGCTAACCCATGTGTATATGCTGCCATGAATAATAGCCAGGAAAAGAAAATTACGGTAAGTATGAATAAATTTTCCACTATATAGCAATAATATGATAGCACATTAACTTTTCAACCCCAGACCGATATGGCTGGAGCTTGAAAAACAATTTTTAGGAAAATTAGAACCTTTATTTCTACTTTGGTCAAACATAGATCCAAAGGGTAGAAAAAGCAACTTTACACTTATTCAAAACCCGATAACTAGAGATATCTATACCATTTTATAGAATTACAGCTTTGGGATTCCGAAATCCTCTTTTGTCAAATACGCCATAAGAAACCATAGAGTTGGACATAGGTGATATTAGTTTGTCAAGTTGGTGAGAAAAGAGCATTACATTTTTAAGCGATTTAGCATCAGATGGGAAACTTTTGTCATTTGATTTGCTTCATCTAGATTTGATCTTTTGCCTAGAGAAGTTTTCAACTATCTTAGATTGAAAGATTTTATCATAACAAAAACGATTTTAAAGGATAATCCTTTAATCGATTTTTTTAAAAATACATCATAAACACAAGATCACCTCTAGGGTCTCTAATTTTTTTTATCCAACGGCAACTGCAAGAAAAAATCTTACCATGGATCAAATGAAAAGGAGTTGAATATTGAAATGGAATACAAGGAGTGGTTAAAGGGTTTGATAATAGCAAAGAAGAACATACATAGTCTGAACTTAATAGAAACTCAATACAAACTAACGTTGAGTTGGTACTTAATTCCTGTTAGATTACACAAAATTAATTCACATCGACTCCCTCCTTCCCCTTCTTAGTGACCTTGAATGAATGACGAGTGATTGATTGTTTAGTGTTGTTTTGTTTTCTTAACTTACTTAACTATTAGCACAAATATTCACCAACTTATATGGGTATTTTGAGTTTATATTTGAAAAACACAAGATGGAAAGTTAGCTAGTTACTTGTGCAGGATTTTTTTTTGTTTGGAAATTTTTAAACAATTTTGATATACACGTAAAAGTGCACTATTAATTTGATAATCTTTTAAATCTATGTAAATTGTACTCAATTAATTTGTACCAACTACAACTGTAATGAAAATAAAAATAATATAAAGGTAAAAAAAAAGAGTTTCATAATTTTTCAAATTACTTTCATAGTCAGTGTGACATAAATAATAGGAACTAATGTCCTAGTCATCTTCTGAGTGACTAAAGGATTTAAACATCACAACCACTCTAGCCTTTTGTACTGGTTATAGAAAAAAGGGTAAGTAACTAATTTTTGAGTCAAGTATTTCTGATCAAGTCAGGTAAAATGCTATGTGCTCCTTTTATTGTAAAAAAAAAAAGAGATGTTGCAGGACCAAAAGCCCAACCCCTCTGCTGCCTCCAAGATAATATGCAGCTTTTCCTATGCGTTGAATGTATAAATTCATCCAAGTATGGATGGCAAAAGTAAGCTGTGAATACTAAGCTACAGTGGAAAAAAGGGAAAATATTGAATGAATGCTCAAAATCACCAGGTTTGAGTCACTCCAAATCACACAAAAAGCATACAATAAAATAAAAGAGATAGTATGGTGAGAGCAAAATACATACACCAAGTGTAGACAATGAAAGATATATGAAACATGCAGTTTTACCATATATCTGTGGACTTCCTAAACATATGTCCTAAAAATATAAAATACAGAACATAGCATAGCCTGTATGTAATGAATGAATAGAAGTAGATATAATAACTCCCACTCATGTGGTGCTGAGCCATAAGGAGTGGCTCAGACTACAAGCGCCTTTTCAATAAATCTGGAGACCTCAATGCTGGAACACAAATCAGGATGTTCACTGGAAAATTTCCCCTTGTATAGTTTGGATTAACACCAGGTGGAAAATAAATACCGGAACAAAATCTTTATTTGCATAAATAGCAGCATAAAATGGAATCTCCCAAATACAAATGCACTAACGCGTTTCGACCGCTATGGTCTTTATCAAAAAAGACCATAGCGGTCGAAACGCGTTAGTGCAATTGTATTTGGGAGATTCCGTTTTATGCTGCTATTTATGCAAATAAAGATTTTGTTCCTGTATTTATTTTCCATGTTTAGGAAGTCCACAGATATATGGTAAAACTGCATGTTTCATTTTTCTTTCATTGTCTACACTTGTATTTGGCTCTCACCATACTATTTGTTTTATTTTGGTGAATACTAAGCTATCCTTTACCTTACAAGGACATATTTGTATAATTAATGGGAAAGTTGTCTCAGTGAATACATCCTAATATGCAGAATGTGGGTGAGCCAATAGAAGATACAGAGAATATGTATTGCAGGAACATTGATTGACAAAGGTTTAACATATCAAACAGCTAAATTGTGGTCAGTAGATAAGCCAAGGTCAGGATAATGGACATACAGATAACCCGAGGTACTAGCCAGGCAAGAATCACAGAATAGTGGAAATACAAAAATAACATGCAAGGTCAGGGACACAGAGGTACTCAGAATTCAAAAAACAAGCCAAAGGCAAACCAGAAAATACAAAGAACTATATTAAAAGCACACTAATAAAAAAAAAAAAGGTTTTTTTTTTTCTAAAGTTCAAGTACGGTATTCTCCCCATTCCTTTCATGTGCAAAGTAAATAAGAAATCCTTTCAAAACTGAGCGGGAGACCATCGGTTAATGAGCGGTGTCCTATTGTGTCCAATTGTTATTTCTCTATTGTTACCCTTGGTGCAGTTAGACTTGCAGATTTGTTTAGTTCTAAACGGCAGTTAGTCAAAATTTGTGCTGTTCAGTGATCGTCTAAACTCCCAATTTCCAAATCATTATATAGACTAATTGCAAAGGATGAGCATGTTCGTTTAATTCATGATTTGGATTTCCATCTGTGGCACCAAAAAAGAAATAATAAAGGGGAAAAAATATGATTGTTGATTTTATTTACAGATCAAGTGAGAAGTGACCAATAGAAAGACAAAAGAAATAAGAGTAAAAAAAAAAAATCTTTACTTATTATACCTGTATATATATTTTTATATAGATATTTATACAAATATAGATTTTTCTTTACTGCTTCTCTTCTTTTCCTCTCAATTAATTACTTTTATTCACTTGATCTGTGAACCATATTAATATATTTTGCAGTGCACTGATTATCCCTTTTTTTCGCCCTTTTGAATTGTTTTCCAGAAAAAGCTTTTTAGCATTCCCAACATTTTTTCACATTTTCAGACAAAGTGGTTTGGCCTGAACTAATTTTTTCTGCTGTCGTCAAGTCTAAAACCAGTTTTGACATTGGCTTGATGCTTCTTAAAAGGTGACTTACACATTCACAAGCTAACAGCCAATCTGTGTCAAGGCTGCAGTGATAGATGATTTATGTTGGCTACTTTCAATACTCCTAGAGTTGTTATATTTTTTTTCATACTATCTGTTAATGTAATTCGATTTGTAACTAGATTTGTGAAATCCTCTTCCTCCAAAAATATGTTACGTGTTGACGACTGCTCTACATTATAGAAATAAAGTTCTTGCACATGGTATGGAGGACATATTTTTTTATTTTTTATGATTCTTTATTTTTGTTGTGCATGATTCAACAGCATGAGCAAGAGTATTCAAAAACAAAGCATAATAGTAAAAAATCTATGATTAATTGCCTCCTGAGAATGGGTTAACTATGGAGAAATAGTTTAAGCTGAAAACATAGCCCAGCTCAACATTTTAAAGGCTACACACAAGGGATACATAACTGGTTGGCTTGACAGTAAGATAACTTATTTTGCCCCTGGGAACCCAGCGCTTATGCAAGAATCAAGGAATGCCCATCAGTAGCCATAAACAGCAGGCCAGGTAAAACAATAAAGCATAAGTATAAAACAACATGGTAAAGTCAGGCAAAACATTGGCAGCATTAGTGATGGTTCAATATTTTCTTATTAACGGCAACTGTGAGAATGTTAATGTTTTAGAAATGCATGACAGTTAGTACATAATAATAAAGGTTTGCATGCATTCTGGTAACTAAAGAGTTAAAAATAAAAAAAGAATAACAAAACTGTTCTGAAATCAAGATTGAGATCTGGCTTTGTAAGGTTCTTAAGCCTATAAAACTTTGGTATGAATCTTGTTTTCTCAAAGAAAATAGAAGCATAGAAAAAAGTCCTATTTAATAATGCACATTTTGGTGATAATTTGAAATTATATTATTGCCCTTTTCCAAATTTTCCTACTTGACCGCCTCAGACGTTGCAACACACTTCACTGACAAGATCTCTACAATCAGGGAAGAGATCTCTCAACTTTCGTCTTCCCCTAACCTCACTCCCTCTGCTGTTCTATGTTCATATGCACCTACTACAGCAGAAGAAGTTTTTGCTCTGCTCCAGTCCTCCCGCCCCATCCCCTGCCCCCTAGATCCAATTACCTCGCATCTCATCCATACTCTGTCTTCCTCTCTTTCTCTACCTCTCACTAAAATTCTCAATCTCTCTCTCTTCTCTGGCATATTTCCAATCGCCCTTCAAACATGCAACTGTAATCCCAATTCTAAAGAAGCCCAACCTTGACCCTAACTCCCCATCCAACTACCACCCTATCTCACTACTGCCTTTTGCGTCCAAGATCCTTGAAAGAGTTGTGTATGTGAGATTGACAGACTTCCTCAAGTCCAACTCTCTGTTGACCCGCTTCAGTCTAGTATCTGCACTAAGCATTCTGTGGAAATGGCACTGATCAAAGTATCCAATGATCTACTCGCTGCAAAATCTCGTGGTCACTACTCTATCCTAATTCTCCTTAACCTTTCTGTGACTTTTGACACTGTTGATCATTAGCAACTTCTTCTCATTCTCCACAATATCGGTCTACAAGATATTGCTCTCTCCTAGTGCTCCTCCTACCTCTCCCAGTGCTCTTTTAGTGTTTCTTTCTCTGGCTCTACTTCTATTCCCCAACTCCTCTCTGTTGGTGTCCCCCAAAGTTCAGTCCTTGTTCCCCTACTGTTCTTTATCTATACTGCCTCCCTTGGTAAACTCATTAGCTCCTTTGGCTTCCAATATAATTTCTATGTGAATGATACCAAATCTATTTGTCCTCTCCTGATCTCTCCCCGTCCCTCTTGAATAGTGTGTCTGACTGCCTCTCTGCTTTTTCTAACTGGATGGCTACCCACTTACTTAAACTCAACTTGACCAAAACTGAAATTCTGGTCTTTCCTCCCTCAAGTGTTGCAACTCCTGTGTCTGTCTCCTTCCAAGTCAACAATGCTACCATCAGCTCCACCACGCAGACTTGTTGCCTAGGTGTTCTCTTTGACTCCGACCTCTCCTTCACACCTTATGTTCAGTCTTTCACCAAATCCTGCCGCATCCATCTCAAAAATGTTGCGCGCATCCGACCCTACTTAACGCCAGATGCGACTAAGGTGCTGGTCCCCTCTAATGTCTTTTCTCACCTTGACTACTGTAATCTGCTTCTCAGTGGCCTTACGTGCTCCCAACTTGCGCCGTTACAGTCCATAATGAATGCAGAGGCGAGGTTCATCTACCTGTCCGCCCGCACCTTCCACGCCTCACCCTTCTGTCAGTTCCTACATTGGCTTCCTGTAAGAGATAGGGCTCAATTTAAAATTCTGGTTCTTGCTTTCAAATCTCTTCATAATGCTTCTGCCACCTATCTATCCTCCCTAACATAAGTATGTCACGTCCAGGCCCTTACGCTCTGCTGAAGACTTACGTCTATCTTCTGTCCATACTCCCACCTCTGTGCTCACCTTTACAACCTCTCGAGGGCTTCCCTTCTCCATTAGATGCTCACCCAGTCTCCACTGTTTCAAAGCATTAAAAACCCACTTCTTCATAAAAGCATTTCAATTAAACAGTTAATAGCTCCCGACTGATTCCTCTCTTGCAACAATCATTAGTCTAATACTATCCTTACCTTTTGTGTCACTTTACCCCACTCCCTCTAGCATGTAAGATTATTGAGCAGGGCCCTCAACCCCTCTGTTCCTGTGTGTCCAACTTGTCTGGTTACAGTTACATGTCTGTTCGTCCACCCACTGTAAAGCGATGCAAAATTTGTTGGCGCTATATAAATAATAACATAATAATAACAAAATAGTAATAACTGTAAATGTCTTGGCACTGAGGATAAGTAACTGTTGCTTCAGTGTCTAGGAAAATGTGAAATCATTGATCAACCTGCTCACTGCTTGAGTAACTTGAGACTGTTTGTTATATTTGCCACTAGTTTATGTTTTTCTCATAGTCTTGGTATTTTTATATTTATACACTATATCACAATATTTTTATAGAAAAAGCCATAAGAAATTTATTCTATGCCTATGACAAGTGATGTGCTACTACAGGCGTCATCTACAGGTATTTCCCTAACTTCCTTGTAAAGCAATAGTGTAACTATGTCTATCTATCTATCTATCTATCTATCTATCTATCTTTCTACACATGAAAACAGACACAAGGACATAAAGAAAGGTACAGTGATTTCATAACTTTGCAGTTTACAAGTCTAGTTAAACCACCAGGGGAAATATAATATATATTAATTATATACAACCAAGCATCCTCTGAATAACATGCATACATACATAGACTAGCAAACCAGGATGCCTTTGTCCTTCGTTTTAAAGTGAACCAAAAGCAGTTATTAAGGTTACGCTAAATTACCCCAAAAGGCATTGAATGCATTATGTATTAAAGCGATACATGATGTGTTCAAGGTAAAATTTTGAGAAATACTCACCTAGTCTCCATTCCAGTGCTGCTACGTCCCAAGCTTGTAATGCTCATCTGAAGTTTGTCAGGTCTCTTCTGTGATTTGCCCTGCTTTTGGATGCTTTCCTAAGCAGGGTAAACCTCCTGTGTGATGCCAACATGCTATCATCATTTGCGCACATGATGGGGTCTGAATAGAGTGACATCATGTTGCTCTGTTGCTAAGCTCCCCAGACAGCAGTAGCAGCATCATCTAATGAGTTTCCATTGCCACCAAAGCACATGTGCTATGTTCATTATGTGTTGAGAGTCAAAGGACCGCCCGTGGGAGGTCTTTCCTGCTCTATCTTGTCAGTAAATTCTTTGGCATAGGGTCTGTGCTTTGGGCTACCTCCAGGCAGTCTTTTGGCTTCCTCCAGGAGGAAGCCCAAAGCACAGGAGGCGGGGTAAAATGCTTCACGTGATACGTCATCAGGAGGAGGAGCCAGAACCTGGCATCTTGAGGAAACCAGGAAGTAACACATACCAGTCAGTGTTTTATGCTGCAATTGAGCTTTTTTATGGGATTACTATATGGTATAACCCACCAATGCTTCGAGTAAGCAGTTTTACTTGTTTTATGCATAATACAATTTGTTGTTATACTATGCCATTGGAGTTTCCTGGTTCTGTCATCCCTGCAGCTATTTCATACTAAAAGTGCCATCTTTTGAGAATTAGAGTCTTCAAAGCCTTCAAGACTAAGCATTGTGGGAGTAATTCCCTCTCAAGTGGAGTCTTTCTCACCCAGAGTCAGGGTTGATAGGGCTCTGGTAAATGTGAGTGCAACCCTCATAAATGCATATAAAACAGTGTATTATTACTATAATAAAGATAATCTGCACTAACTTGTGTTTTTTAATTTTTTACAGATTTTCTTTGATTGATGTATGTTAAGTGTATTTTTCATCGAACAGTTGTTTATGGATTTTGGATTATTTTGTCACTTTAAGTGACTACAGCTTATTTTCACAAGCATTATTTATTTTTTAAGTGCTATATACTTTTCGGTTATTATATAGGTGGTATAAGGATCTATTTTTTTTTTATTTTTTTTACCCAAGTGGTATTTTTCCCAAGCTCCACATTTGCTAGCAAAATGGCTAGCACAAAGTAAAATATAATTGTCTGCTCTTTAAAAAAGGACATATGTTCTGTTTAACATGACACTTTCCTGTTGTATCCTAATTATATGTAGCTTGTGTATTTTTTTGTTTATTACACAATGGAACACTTCATGCACCAAGAGCGCAAGGGCATGATCTTTACACCAAAACTGATTCACTAAGCTAAAGTTGTTTTGGTGCTTAGAATGTCCCTCTAAGGTATTTCTGTACTCACCTATATGTCTGAGTACTACATAAAATGCTTGTTGTGGAATCGTATCCAGTATTTCTAAAAATGTATTGAATGTATATTGTCCTACAATTTTAATTCATACCCTGTAATCCATTTGTTATAACGGAGAATTGCTAAGTTTCAGAAACACTAGGAGCTTGAGCCCAAATGAAAATTCAATGACCACTATACTGACAGAGAATGGAGACATGTTACGACTAGTGATGTCCCGAACGGTTCGCCGAACATATGCGGTAAACGTTGACCCTGTACCTCACACTCAGCAGACACATTCCAGCAAATCAGCAGCAGACCCTCCCTCCCAGACCCTCCTACCTCCTGGACAGCTCACTAAGAATGCAGCTTCACAATGAATGTAAAATGGATGCTGTCCAGGAGGTGGGAAGGTCTGGGAGGGAGGGTCTGCTGCTGATTGGCTGGAATGTGTCTGCTGACTGTGAGGTACAGGGTCAAAGTTTACCGCATATGTTCGCTGTCCGTGGCGAACCGTTCGGCGAATCGTTCGGGACATCGCTAGATACGACATTTCCCTGCATTTTTATGTCCTGTCCCCTTCTCTCTACCCATGAAAAGTGAGCTGGGGATGCTCTCTGGGTTATATATAAAGAAAATAGATTATATATATAAGGGTAAAACAAACGGTACAATACATGAGATTACATTTTGGAGCAAAAGGGGAACAAATAAATGAAATAATGCATACAATAAGGCTGAATTTGGTTACAAAAAACATAAGAAATTATATATACTTCACATGTAACACAATATTTCTGAAAGCACACATGGTAATTAGTAGAAAAAAACAAAATTATGAAATATTGTTTATCTAAACAATCATGAGTTAATAAAACCACTGCTAATTGGCCCGATTTTTATAAGTATGCTGTCATCTCTCCATGATTTACTGTTTGGTGAGCAGACCATAAAATATATTTCACTAAACTGTGTTTTAAGAGCCTAAACTAATAAGACATTTCTGCCTGTTTTTCTAATCAAATAATAACTTTAGATAGAAACTTCCAAAAAGACATTTTAAATAATACAATTTTACGCACAGCATGATTTAAACTAGATCTTCATTTTGATGAGGTTTATCGCACAGGTAGTTCACTGAATGCTAATGTAAACTCAAAGCAAGGTTTGATAACCGCTGTAAATGTTACAATTTTTTCTGTTAAATTCCCAAAGATCTTGTCTGAATACAGTTTCCAGCAGATCACTAGACTGTCATAATTCATCTGACTACTGCCTGGAAACACATTGCTTGGTAACCTAAAGTATTATAAGATATTAAACTGTGTCTGCACCTGTTTAACCTTCAGATGGATGGGTGATGAGTGCAAGATGCCTCTTTAACCAATGTATTACATCACCCAAACAATTAACTTTTCACAGCTTAGGCCACATTCCCAAATTGACAGTAAACAGGTATAATAAATGTTCAGAAGGTCAATCTACAGTATACTGTCCACCTGCATAAATGATAATAATAATAATCTTGGGTTATTAATGTTATTATTAACCTACTTAATGGAAGCCATTTTGTTGACCTTGGAATGATGAAAGGTCGATTCGACCTATGGTTTAGAAAGGTACTGCAATACAACCGATGGGTCTCTATACATTTTTATAACAACCGCAATGTGGATATTATAAAATTAATCTGGAAACAGTTGGAAAAGTGGGTTTATTCGTTCTGCCCCTTATGAGGTGGGATGCAGAGATGGGTGGCACACAGACTAATTCTATCACCTGCTTTACACCTGTTAGTTACGTCACTGTCATACATATCAAAATGAATAACAACAAACTAATGTTTATTTTATAGACATAGGGTTAAAAATAAAAAGCATATAGGTAAAACCATATTGATTGACAGAATACATAAGTTCTTGATATAAATCCAATCTTCAATCATATCCAACACATGACTAATCTTGTTTTGTCAAGAATGTTGAAAGAAGGGTGAAAATATCACGTTTCGGCAAGTTTATTTTCCTGTCATTTCAACATTGTGTTGTCAAAAAAATATGTGGAAAGTGGAATTACACTTCACCATATGTACAATAAATAATAAGAATGAATATTTATGATTTACCACAGAGGAGGAATTGTGCTTGGCCATAACTGAATTTTCTCTGACAAGAAACATTGCATTAGTAATATCTACTGCAATTAAAGCCATATTGATAACTTTTAATGAGTACATTATTTCTGGTTTCCCATATGTTAGTTGCATCTTTACACAAGTGGATATATTATTATTTTAAGAACAAGATGTATACAGTGAGCAAAAGTGAATTAGTGTGATAGCAAAGAATGCTATAAACCACCTGAGTGGGGACCCCTTAGACCACTCTAACAAATACAAAAGTTAAATACATACAATGGTGGATCACACATCTTGATGCGTCTAAAAAGAAACATAAAACCATATAGTGCAATATTGTCTGTAAATATATTAATATGGATGACGTAGAGATCATGTACTTACAAGCCTGGAGCCAAATAATATCATATGGCTCCCATGAGTAGCACAGTGGGACTTTTAGATGGGATGTCCCCGTCCGTCTTCTGGATGCTCTTGTAATTCTCAAGCAGCATAGGAATAAAGCTGGACTGAGTGAATGGGATTTCTTCACAAAGAGCTTTATAATTCAAGGTGTACAATAAAACCACTTAAAAAAAATACTATTGGTAAAAATAATAAAACATGGACTGTAGGGTTAAATTGGTCCAAAGTCCAGTGTGGCCAAATGGCTGGTAGTGTCTATAAAAGTCCAAAACGCGTTTTGCCCCATTCTAGGGGCTTCCTCAGTCAGTAGTGGTATGTAGAAACTTCTTGGTGTCCTTTTAAATTGTTCCTTCCGTCTACTTCCGGATTTCGTTGTCGCACGTTGGAACTCACAGTGCGTTCCAATTCAGGCGCCATGTGTCTCATTTCCGGGTCACGTCACTTGCGTCAACTCGGGTGCATAGCTGACGTCACCGGAACGCATGGCGCATGACGCGTGCGTTCCACTTCTGAATTAATTCAAGAATCTGGCTCTGTTATCTACGATCCTGGTCTTGCTATACTATCTGGCATTTATATAAATAAACACAATTTAATAAAATCTGTAAGATTATTTCAATCAATCGAGTTAGAAGAATAGGTTCAATGTCACAATTTTTTTTTATATATGAATTGGTATAACAACAATATGTCTTCTTTTAAAGCTTATGTTTTATTATTTTTACCAATAGTTTTTTTTTTAAGTGGTTTTATTGTACACCTTTGATTAATAAAGCTCTTTGTGAAGAAATCCCATTCACTCAGTCCAGCTTTATTCCTATGCTGTTTGAGAATTACAAGAGCATCCAGAAGACGGACGGGGACATCCCATCTAAAAGTCCCACTGTGCTACTCATGGAAGCCATATGATATTATTTGGCTCCAGGCTTGTGAGTACATGATCTCTATGTAATCCATATTAATATATTTACAGACAATATTGCACTATATGGTTTTATGTTTCTATTTAGACGCATCAAGACGTGTGATCCACCATTGGATATATTATTATTTGATCACAAGAACATTTGGTGCTAGCTCTTAATAACCGATGGAACAATTTTATCAGACTAAATATTTGAAGAAATATCTCCATGTTGCTGCTCATTTCTTCTTTACTAATTGGAAGTCAAAGCTAAATAAGATAACTGCCCCAGTTTCTTCAAAACCGTATCATAGTACATTAATATGACACTCCAACCTAGCCTTGCCTTTTAAAGGATAATTGGATTTTATTACTCATCTACCAGTATAACGTCTTCACAGATATTACATGTATAATAAGGCTATTAAAGACTAATTAGAGCACAGGGAGAAATTGGTTCTTTGAAGTAGCATATTCAGAAAGTCTAGATAGCTCATTAAATAAGTCTGGACAGAAAGAAAAGCAGGAAATTGCATTTCTATGTGTTTTACTCATGATAATGACATAGATGCCCTCTCATCAATATGGACAAATGTTCAGAACTCATCTCAACAGAAGACTGTCTATTAATTAAACGTTTATTGTTGGAAATAGAGCTCGATAAATTAATGCAGTGAATTAAATGAGAAGTAATTGGAAACAAAGGGAAGGAAATTAAAAGGTCAAGAATCAAGAAGGAGATTCTATGTGAGTCATTTCAATGAAAACTGATCGTTTACTTTTTTCTCACCTAATTCTATGCCTCTCCCCACCGGTACATTACCAAGCTTTGGGTTTACCAATGAACACAAAAACTAACATGTGATATAGTTTTTTTTATAGATGGTTTTATATTTTGCTTGATAAATAGTATACATATATATATCTATATATATATATATATATATATATATATATATATATATATATATATATATTACCATATTACAAGAGGGAAAACCATAGGTAACCTCACTGAAAAATAAATCAGGAAAGGAAACTGAGAAAAGGCTCAAGGGCTAGCATTGAAATAAAATGCATAGATAAAACCAAAAGCATACAACAAATGTCTATTATTCTTCCCTACCTATAAGCTTCTGTGCTTTCTTGGAGTTCTCATATTCTCTCTCTCTCCCCAAATTCAGAAGGGTAATCCAGACGTGGACCCTTAGGTTGCTGTATCTCTCGTGCAGAGATTGCTCCCTTGGGTGGGATAAGTCTGATATGCCCTGGTACTGGTACTGTTATTCTGTAATGGCACAAGTGAGCAAAAACTATTTTGAGACCTGAGTGAAGATTTACAGATGGGTAAGCCTCTAGGCTCTGGTCCAGTCTCAGAATTCTCATATATTCTGTTTTTGCTGCAATGCATTAACATGGCTTTTCTGAAGTTCAAAAGGGTAATTCAGACATGGACCCCGTGCTCAGTGTGCCCAAAGAAGGTTGAAACTTTGTTCAGGGTTGCTGTATCTTTCTTGCAGAGAGAACTTGCCACTATGTTGGTTCTGGACTATAGGTGGGATTTGTCTGAAATGCCCTGGAACTGGTATTCTCTGTAATGGCACAGGTGAGCATAAACTATTTTGATACCTGAGAGGGGATTTACTGAAGGGAAAGCTACTGAGTTCCTCTAAGCTCTTCTTCTTCCCTTACATCATATCTAATGGTGTGAAAGGACTAACATTTCTGAAGGCAGGTGATAATGTTCCCTACATCTCCTCCAAGTGGATGGAATGGTTATATGTATAAATATCCTTGCCAAAATCCTGCATCCATTTCAAATTATTACTGCACTAGGGATGTAGGTAATGTGTTTTCCTTATCCAGAGGATCTCTGTAAAGTTGGGGGTGTCATTCCATAATTTTTTTCTCAACTTGATTTATGTGAAATAAATGCTCCCATACACAAAATACAAAGGACTATAGACAGGTTCAGTTATGGTAGCATAATTTATAGATATTTTTTAATGTGTGGTTATTTAAGTTAAAATTGTTGTATTATGACAGGTTCACTTTTAATACATTCGATATGTTTTCTGAGCTTCATAATTAATTGTTCCAAAATGGTGCTTTGCTGACCTAATGTACGAACCAGCAATACTTATGAAAAAAGATGGATTATTAGTCTGGAGTCTTAGTCTAGTTAGTTTAAAATGATATCAGAATACTCGAATTCTGATATTTATAGTAAAAATGGATGCCACTATCAGGTAGGACCTTCATTATGGTTTTCTGCTATGGTCCAGAGGTTTCCCACTCTTATGACCTATGAATGTGAATGTTGAATCACTGGTAGCAGATGCTTGGTGCATACAACAAGTGATTTGTAAACGAATAGGTGATTTGTAAAAGTCTTATGAGCAGAAAAGTGGTGCAAAGTTACAAAGTGGCACAATCCCCCATGCAATGTATCTGCTGGTTGCATTAGTTTCTATAGTGAATGTTTCACATCTAGAAATTTGCACGTTTTTCATTACAAACTAACAACACTTCAACTATCATTTTATGGTTTGTTACAATTATTACTCACAATTATGTGGTTTACCCTGACTGCGGGTTGTGGATATTCATGCATTCACAGATATTAACGAATAATAAAAGAAAGGTCCAGCTTTCTTTAATTTTTTAAAAATATATTAAATATTTTGGTGCATTAAATTAGAGAGAATGAGGGCAAATACAGCTGGACAAATGCAAACAAAAAAAAATTCCAAAACTGGTCTTATCCTTAAAGTATTAAAACAGAAAGTAGGAGTTAAAATGCAATATTTGCTAAAACATGTTTTAATCCACAAATCAATACATGATTGCACATAAGTCGTTTGCTAACACACAGCAAAATAAACAAGAAAAGTGGGAAACAATATGCTTTCCTGTATCTGAGATTATAGTTTAATCATCTTTTTAATACATGGGATTGAGCATCTGTGCAAAATGACAGATGGAATGGAAAATATCTATACATTGTTCCATATTGCACTCTACCTGATTATCATTATGGTTCACAGTTATTTTTACAACATAAAGGTATTTCTACTATTAAATAAAATCAACATAACCAATATCACATGTGGATGCTGGCTCAAACCAAAGAATTAACTTTCAGAATCATCTGGTGGACATTTATGACCATTTATTTTGTTATAGATTTATTTTTAAAGAATAAAATCAAGCTAACTATGGCATTGATGTCAATAAATAAATTATGATAAATAAATTAAACATAATTATGAATAACTGCTTAAAATAAATAAAAAATTAAATTTTTTTTTACATTTCTGAAAATAATAATTAATAAGGTATATCATGGACAACACCATTTGTCGATAAGTCATCTTTATTTATCTTTTCTTAATGTTGGAGTATTTCGAGAAGCTCATTTGTACAAAGTGCTTTGTCTACGTGTTTATTCCATATAGTTTAACTTAAATAATGTAATTAACCCCTTAAGGATGGAGCCAAATGTACAAATTGTGAACAAAACAAAATGTAAACAAAACCTGGCATTTGCGCTACATGTCTGTCCAACTGTAATTCACCTTTTCATAGTAAATGCACCCACCCTTATTATATATCATTTTATTCAGGGGAAACAGGGCTTTCATTTAATATCAAATATTTAGCTATGAAACATAATTTAATATGAAAAAAATGGGAGAAAATAAGATTTTTTAAAATTTATTTAGTTCTACATGACATTTTAACTGTCAATGTCATAATACTGTTTGCTTTTACTGCAATAAAATACACATATTTAACATATATATATGATCTAAGTATATAATTTTTTTTTTACACTTTTAATTTAATTTTATTTTATTTCCAGCCAGCAGGGGGACTACCTGTCATTACAGGCAGCCCCCCTGCTGGCATTACAGCAGCCAGCTATCCCGGCCATGTGATTGTGAGGTCCTCGCAAGGACCTCACTCTCACATGGCCGGGGGGGCTGCAGGACGTCGGATGTGCCGCAGGGGGCCCCCTGGGAGTCCCCCCAACCGCAATCGCCGGCGACCAGGTAAGTAAGAAAAAAACGGAGGGCGTACTATTACGCCCGGCGGCATTTAGAGCTGCCTAAAATAGCGCGTAATAGTACGCCCTCCGGTCTTAAGGGGTTAAGGAGCAATTATTTTTATAGAATTACATGTAAAATGTATAAATATGTGTTATGTTTCAAAATACACATTTTTAAATTAATATATTTTTATCTATAAATATGTTGTGCAATCATACTAATCATAGTAACTGTGTACATATTGTGTGCGCATGTCTGTCTGTATTTGTAATATTTTTTTTTAAATAATCAGTACAGTTTTATCTATGCATATGTTGTAATTTCTCACCACTGTGAGATACATTATGTCATTACACCAAGACTTCATGTCTTGAGGAACAAATTAATTTAATAATTTCTCAGTTTATGTCACGTATTCATCCGCTTATAAAAATGTGGTTAATGACATTTACTGTCCACACAGGAAAAGTTGTGCCAAGCAGCAACCAAATCCACAGAAGGGTTTGAGCAGCAATTATGCAAATGGGAACCTGGTAACTGCCTTTGGGGTCAAAGGCCGGTTACAGCCTATCAGACCTAGAGATTTAGTCCCAGTTCTCATCCTGCTCAGTGCCCTGTCGTGGTTTCCCTTGTGGTTGTCCGAGAGCACGTTATTGATTCTGGTAATTCTGGTTATTTGACTTTGGCATTGTTTTTGACTTCCCTGTTTTCTGGCATCCCTGACTCCTGGCTTTTCCTTATCGTTGTGTCTCTTTCTGTATCCCTTGACCTTGGCTATTCCTGACTATTCTTTGGTACGTTAGTCTGGCCATTCGAAGGTCCGGTAAACGTTACCTATCAGCCCTCTTTGTTACACAATCCTACTTGCTGGATCATTCTGTAATCCTGACAGTTAATTAATATTGTTCGTTAATGTGGCACTCTTTGGAAGCCCATATATCTGGAAAACACTGTAGAAGATGCCCGGTCAGTCTGCTGGTGAAGATGATTGGAAAGAAGAGTGGCAAATAGGAAGGCTGTCTAAGGAGGAACTGATACCTTTCGTTCCTTGCCCCATCCCATTGGCTGTGTGATGGATGTTTTACAATTTAGTTTCTGAGTTTCTCACATTCACTGTGTTACTGCAGAAGATTTTCCGAAAGGTGCTCATCTTTAACTCTACCTCTTATAGAAATAAATAAGTTAATATTATTTGTCTGGTCTTCATTAAATACCTTTATAGAACACCTAAAATTATATTGTAGCATAATAGTGAGGAAAAATATCCACTGAATATTAAAAATCAATTATGTAGTCCTTCAAAACCATTTAAAAAAGTACAACTGAATCATCTAAAGAAAAACTTGGATCCTTCCATGTCAGTATAAAAAAAGAATTTTAGCTAATTTTGTAGACTGCATAATTCTTTCACATTCACATGTGAATGCTTATGTAGATCTCAACGTTTCTTGGTTAAAAATACTTATTTTGTGTGGGAAGTGTTTTATCTCCAGTTTATTTGTAAGTTAAAGTATTTTTTACATTTTATTTTACTCTTTTGTGTGTTGTAGAGTTGACTCAGGACAGCTGCCTTGTGCAAATAAAAAAATGTCCAACATTGTCCATCAGAGCCATAACTAGGTTTTCTACATACCCGACTTGACATAAAAGAACTGTATGAAACGAGACCACTATGTCATTAAGTATGTTTCTTAAAAGAATACTGAATTTGTATTAAAAAAGTAATGGAAGAGTGTAACTCTGAATTGTATGTTTCAGGTAATGCACTGGCGACCCGAGTGTATATTCTTCAATTCTCAGATGTGCTTCTGTGATACTTCATTTTGATAATAACGCTATGTTTATTACTAAACACTAAACACAGGTAAAAATATCTAAATATAATTTATGCAAAGAGCTAGTCATTTTTTATTGCTTATATCTAAATTAGACAGAGTAGGAAGCCATGTAGATAACACTGTCATAATAAAAAGATGTTTCAAGAGATCACACTTTTACTCATGTTTTATATTTTTCACATATTTAGTTTTTTTTTAAAAAAATCTCCGTCTAAAGATTATATATATATATATTTAAATTTTAAAATCTATTGCAATCTTAAAGAGCCAAATGGAATATTCCACAGTATCTGTTAATATTTAATGGGTAGCTAAATAGACCATTTGGTTTATAAAATGGGTGTTACATGTTCCCACTATAGGCCCAAAGAAATTTGACAGCAAATATATAACTGAATAACACCAAAATGTTCTAAAAAGCCACCACAAGTCGAAAAGGCATTTTAACTCGCAAAGTTTCCAGGTCTACATGTGGTACAATACTAAATGACCGTCATGAAGAACTGCTACTGTAGTGTTGTTGAGTTAGTTATGTTTTGAAATGAAACTGTTATCATTGTGTTGTAAGGATGTATAAACTTTTTTACTCTGAACAGTTTATGCATGTAGCTCGTTAGAACTTGTTTTACATTAGAGCTTGTTTTACAATACACTACAGAATATCTTGTGAGCCTCAACTATTTGTCATACATCTTTACTCGTCGTCTTTTGCCAACACCTGCACGTGGAACGTCCCAGCTTTCATTAAGCCATGCCTCTCTTTCTCCTACTCCTTTAAAAAAAAGCCATTTTTTATTCTCTCTTTTATACAATATATACCTTTGAGTTCCTGGCTATGCTTATTGTTTCAAATTGTTCTATTAATTTATATTCAATAGCATCTACTGTGAAAAGTCCTATTAAGACATTTCATATTCCCATGATGTCCTTTTTATTGTGCCTGAAGTTATATTTGGAGTCTACACAGGTTTTGGTTTTTTTTTTTTTGTTGTTGCTATTATCATTTACAGAAATGTTTTTCAAGATAACATCAAATGAAACCTACACACAATGTTGCATCTATTTTTACCACATGGGGATATAAAAAGCTTGTTGTGAGAATGTTACAAATAACATTAAATATTCCGTTTTTATGCAATATACCAAAACATTAACCCCTTAAAAATATATGATGCACAAGTTAATATTCTTTTTACTTATTAAGTGTGTCCAGTTTCAACCCTAAAAAATCCAAATATTTAAAGGGTCACTGTATGCAATATATCCAGTACAGTTCATTATAGGTATTATGGTGCATGGAGCCTGGGGGAACAACATCCATTTTGAGTCAAGCTGCTTCCAAGCATGATATGACCCACAAAATCAGCCAAATTTAGATTAATAAAGTATGATATTACTGCAGTAAAAGAATACTGGGGAACACACATATCTTGTGAGCATTTATCAAAGAAGACACCCAAAAAATCCAATAAATGGACTTAAGGATTCTCAACAATTGAAGCAATTCCTTATTGTGAGTGCATCAATTCTATGTATACATAAGGTGTTAGCCGAAGCTTTCATTTTATTTTCTATCATTTGATTTTTTTTAGATATTGTTTAATAGGGACTTCTAAAATAAACACCCTGTGCTTTAAGATCAGATTGAAAATCAAACCTTTTTTTGAACTTTTTTCAATCATATCATGTAAGTCGCAGCCTGGATAGATTTGGCTAGGTCTAAATAAACTGGAACAAAAGTAGTTTCACTACTAAACTGTTTGATATTGAGCAGTGAGACTCCAGGGTTATGATCTACTCTATAAATGAAAAATTCTTCATTAAACTAAAATTGTTCTAGTGCTTGAGGGTGTTCCTAAAAAGGTAGAAACATGACTTTGGGAAACTGATTTTAATGAGAAAAAAACATAATAATAAATAACTTAATATGGTCAACTGAGGTTTACAACAACCAAATAAATAAAAAACTAAGCATGATATATTTTTTTATTGTATATTTTTAATTGTGCATAGATAGTACAAAACAGGCTTGCTGTGCCACAACATGATATAACCATTAGGAGGTTGGAATTAATGTCACTCCATCTCAGGTGAGAACATGATAAATATAAGCAAGGTTCTTAAAACAGTAGAGATAACCCATCCCAGTGATATGTTACTGCAGAGTTTTAATACTCCTGGCATTGTACTACATACTACCAGTGGAGACTCTATCATTAATCAGCTTTAAAAAAAAACAGGGCTTATTCCATGATCCCTACAGTCATTACTTATGGATTATGCTGTGTTTGTTTAATGAGGCTAAATGAAGCATTGACCTCTATCTATTCTCTGCCTTTTTAATAAAATGAAATAAGCCTCTCTCTGAGATATCTGGAATTGAAATCTCACTCTGCCTCACGTCCCTCCCTCTCTCTGTCATTTTCTCCATAAAACTATTTGACAGCAAAATAAATAAAATAAAAAAATGCCAATGAACATTAGTGATATTTAACATTTGAATTCTTCTTTAACTTCTGAACAGGATGTTATATTTTATGTGCTAAAGTAAATTGTAAGCTATGATATATTCTAAAGTTCTCTATTTCAAAAAATTTACTTTTTGAAAGTACTAAAGAGCAATAGTTAATTTAAAACATATACTATTTGATCCACTAAACATTCAAGCATTCATTAATAAATAAATTGAACAAACAATATTTTTCTTTCATTTTTATGTTGTAAAATTGTATATTAAAATTGTTAATAATAACGTTTTCTTTAACCCATATCACAAGATTTAGAGACATTCATAGCATAATAACATTTGATTATTGCATAGGTTCTCTGCATTCATTGCTTATACCAACAACAATTTGCAAAGCTTAGTGCAGAGATTGTCCTTTCCTCGGAGGTCAAGGAAGAAATGTATACTTCCTTCTTTGCTGTCCAAATTTTGTGTACAACATCCATACAATGGACAGGTGAAAATAATTGAAGTTCCTAACATGGGCGTCCGGGGGGGGCATAATTGTAATGACATCCATGCTTGATACCTTTTTGACAGTGTCATGAAAGGGAAGGGGCATAGCCATTATCACATAAAGCCAGGGTGAATAGCGTTTTCACAACTATGGTGTCAGGAATATATATTTGTATTCCTGACACTATAGTGTTCCTTTAAGCAAATTAAAGGACCATTCTGGTCACCATAACAACTTCACCTAAATGAAAATGCTATGATGCCAGGAAGCCCCTGGGTGCTCGCTTTCCTTTAAGGGGTTAAATCGCTCTCAAATGGTTTAACCCCAAAGGCTTCCTCCAGCTCCAGGTCGCTCAGTGGTATTTGGCTTCTGAAACAGAGTGTCAGGAAGTGCAGATTGATGTCAGGCATGGGTGCCGCTGATTGGCTAGAGTGGACAGTTGACGCTCTAAGCCAATCGCTAGTTCCCGGTTCATAAAATATTTTTACTTTTTTATGAATGGGGAGCTACTGATTGGCTTAGAGTGCCAGCTGACCACTCTAGCCAATCAGCAACACCCCTACCCAACGGCACTCTGTGCTTCCTGACACTCAGTAAATAAAAGTGAACACATTAATACTGATATTTTTTTACCTTTGGCGATGAGAAGGTCCAGCATTTCCCTGCCTGGCCCAGGTACCTAAGCCTTATGATGTGGTGTCCAGAATAAAGTGGAGGGTTCACTTAATTTGTCCTTCCTGCTCCAATCTCCTTTTCCTCTCCTTCATTTGACAGTCTTTTTTTTCCTTCTGACACTGTTTTCTATCCTTGGCCCCTTCTGCTCTTTTACCTTTCTGCTACTTTCTGCTTATTTTGCGCCCTTCTGCTCCTTTCTCATTCTGATCCCTTTATGCTCCCTGCAGAACCTGTCTGCTCCCTTTTCTACTTTACCTTTGTGCTCCTTGCTGTCCCTATCTCCTACTTTACCTTTGTGCTCCTTCTGATTCTTTTTGCTCCTTTACCTTTGTGCTCCTTGCTGTCCCTTTCTGCTCCTTGCTGCCCCTTCCTGCTCCTTGCAGGCCCTTCCTGCTCATTCTCCTACTTTACCTTTGTGCTCCTTCTGCCCCTTCCAGTTCATTTCTGACCCTTTCTGCTCCTTCTACTTTACATTTGTGCTGCTTTACCTTCCAGCTCCTTGCTGACCCTTCCTGTTCATTTCTGTTCCTTTGTGCTCCTTCTCCTACTTTACCTTTTGTGCTCTTTGCTGTCCCTTCCAGCTCCTTGCTGCCCCTTTCTGCTCCTTGATGTCCCTTCCTGCTCACTTCTGTTCCTTCTCCTTTTCTTACCTTTCTGCTCCTTGCTGACTCTTCATGTAGGCTGTCTCCCCCATCCCTCACTTCCATAGGCGTGCGCACTGGATGTGTCGGGTGTGCCTGGGCACACCCTATTCCCCGCGGCACGCCAATGGATTGAGACCGGCAGGGGAGATCTCTGGATCTCCCGGTCGGCTCATGCAGAGTCGACGCTATCCGAGCGGTGGCTCTGGTCTAAGCCTCCATGGGCCGGTGGGGAGATCAAAGTTCTACCTCACCGGTCCACAGCAGCATGGAGGGAGGCAGCAGAGAACCCGGGCTAGAGTTCACTCTCCACTGAACCACCAGGGAAGGCAGCAGGACTGGGATATTAACTAATCTGCCCTCACCTCCACCCAAACATACAGCACACACACATACAGCACACACAGCCCACAAACAGCACCACACACACACACACACACAGCACCTACACACATACATTACCCTCGCACACACAGCACCCACACACATACAACACCCACACACACCCAGCACACTAACAGCATCCTCACAAACACACAAAACCCACACACAACACCCGCACAGCACCCACACACAAACAGCACACTCTCATACAAACAGCACCCTGACAAACACACAACACCCGCACACAAACAGCACACTAACAGGACCGGAACAAACACGCACACACAAACAGCCTCTCACACACACACACACACACACACAGCACACTACCAGTTCCCTCACAAACAGCACCCTCACACACAGCACACTAACAGCACCCTCACACACACACACACACAGCAGTGTGTGTGTATATATATATATATACACACACACACACACATACATATACACATGGCGTGTGTTTGTGCTTTAGGGTGCACACCCTAATGCAATAGGCTGCACACGCCTATGCTCACTTCCCTAATCTATAGGCTGCCCCCCCATGCCTCACTCCCCTAATCTATAGGCTGCTGCCCCCCGCAAAATATATAGGCTGCTGCCCCCCCAAAGTCTATAGGCTGCTGCCTCCCCCCCCAAAATCTTTAGGCTGCTGCCTAAAATCTTTAGGCTGCTGCCCCCCAAATCTATAGGCTGCTGCCCCAAATCTATAGGCTGCTGCCCCAAACCTATAGGCTATCTCCTCCCCCCATGCCTCACTTACCTGGTCTGTAGGCTGTCTCTGGCTGCATGTGTTGTTCCCCTGTGGTTTCAATCAGTAGAGAGAAGCAGGGATAAGATGCAGCTTCCTATCCCTGTCTCTCTCCATACACAGCGGTATTGCAGTTCATTTTAAATCTCACACGAAAAATAGCAGAACAAGCTGAAATATCCAGGAGGGGGCAAGTGCCTCCCCTTACCCCTCCCTGCGGACGCCCATGGTTCCTAACTCCTCAGCCTGGTTCTTGTAGAGCGGTGTAAACTGGTAGCAAAAGTAAGCGCTATGTACAGCTCAAATCATGAACAGGACTTGACTATTGTGTTTGGACCAAGGGTAAGCAAGTTTCGGCACTCTTGATGTTGTGAACTACATCTCCCATAATGCACTTACAGCCATTAAGCTAGTAAAGCAAGAGGTGAAATATATTCCAAAACATCTGATGTGCCATAGGTTGCCTACTCCTGGCTTAGATAGTCATTTAACAGGTTAATAAGAAAATATTTTAGCATTAGCTTATTGGGTTAGGTATGAGAAGAAACAGCATGAAAACCGAATTCTGTATACTTATGTCAAATGTAGGTTTTGAGAGCTTAATATGATTCTGTACAACTTCAAAAATTCCTGTAAATGGTTATGGAACACTCTGGTCTCTAGAACTCAAAGAATTTTATATGTTCCGTAAAGCATTCATTATCAGTTAAACAAGAAAGACGATAAGTTATGTGCTGTCTAAAAAACTTTAAACAATGAATATATTTAGTCAATATAAACATGATCTCAAAATGATGAGACTAACGCAAGTTGACTGTATGAGTACTGTAATTTCCCCCAGACAAAAATAATATCTTGGTATCCATGAAAATACCATATATTTTGGGTCTGTGTTATTTTATAGAGTATAACTCATTTGAGTTTTCACAGAATGTATTTTGCTAAATATTTGTCCTGAAGGCATCACGGTGTTTGAGCCTAGAAATCTGTAAAATATTTGCCTTGACATTGTTTTTACAGTCTCACTTTCCTATCCATCTCTATAGCATTGTAAACCTGCTTTATATTTGTATTTCTAAACAAACTGTCATCTTTTCTTATACTAGCATTTTTGGTTTAAGAAAGAATGTGATCTGTTAATTTGCATGTAAGATGAGAGCCATGTTTCCACGATGAATAATACATCATCCAATGCAAGCAAGTGATAAGGTCAGCAGAGGACAAATGAAACATAGTAAATGTATAGGAACAGTTTGGTTATGTATTTGATTGGAGTATTTTTGGACAGTTCGGTTTCTAAAGTTAATGGACCAAATTAGCTGGGTAGGTGAATTAGAATAATTTCCTATTCATTGGCTTTTGGCCCAAAACGTGCAATTCTGATGTAAGTTACACACAATTCATGGATTTAAAAATAACCCCATAGTATCTGTAATACAAATAATGTAGTCGTGTCATTGAAAGTGCAACCCAGTTTAGTTAATGCAGTAGGAGCTAATGCATGAAGAAAGAGTCAAACAGTACCGTTTTAGTGTGTGAAAAAACTAGAACAACATGCAGGTTATTATCAACGTGCAGACTGGTTCACACAGTAAGAAAACGATAAAGTAATAAAACCGTGAAAAACATATCCTGTAGATATATGGCTCACTCAAAGAAAGTTTCAGACACAGACACACACAGACATGCGTAAGTACACACAGGAACAGACACAAGCACAGACAAACATACATAGGCACAGATTGGCACAAAGGCACAGACTGGCAAATGCAGGCAGCGACAGATTCAGACAGGTAAAAACAGGCACAGATAGGTTCACACAGGCATAGACTGGCGCACACAGACAGGTACAAACAGGCCTACTCAGACAGAAAAGTATGGAGGGTATGTCCTCTCAACTCAGTGGCATAAAGATTGCATTCTCTAGATTCAGAAGTACAGAGGATGTGTCATTTTGGCTAACCAGTTAGTCTCCTCCTGCAAAACTTTTGTCTCATGACCTTCATCCAGATAAAGGTCATGAAACTGAAAAGCTCCATTCGTTTCATTCTAGTGCAATATCGCCATAAATAAAACTGCACCTACACGGGAATCTGCATGTTACATAGAAGTTTTTGAACACTTTACAGACTGAAGCTAGATCAGGAAGACGTATGTGATGCTTCAGTCTCATTTCACTTATTACCAATAAACAGAGCTAGACTTGGAGATTGGTTTCATTAAGAACTGCAATACATCCGCATCTAGGCCGACTGGGTGATTGTACCAATTCTCTAATTCTGATCTCAAATGTAGCTGAATCATGAACATAATGAATCACATAGTGGACTACAATGTTCATTTTGATTTGTGATTCCAAATTTTGCCTGTTGGTGCTAAAAAAAAGGGCTGATTAATGGGAAAAAAAGAAGACTGATGACTGTCAGCGACTATTTTTTTTTTTCATAGATTAAGTGAGAAGTGGGTAATAGAGGTAAAGGAGGATCAGTAAAAATCTATAATATACATATTTCTATATTATATATTTAATTACATAGTTACATAGGCAGAAAAGAGACATGCAGTTATGAAGTTCAGCCTTTCTCACATCTGTTGATAAATAATATAGAAAAGTAGATTATTTATTTTACCGCTATAACTCTTTTTCGCTCAATTGGTTACTATTTATCATTTAATCTGTGAACTAAATGGCAGGAAAATATGTCTATCAATGTACTGCAATATATATACATAATATTCAAATAATTTATATTGAGCATTACATTAATTGGCACGTTTTTGTGCGCTATTGGTTCTTCTGATTCATTTTCCTGAATCTTAACTTTTACCTAAATTCAAACAAGCTGAACTGGCCACATAGCCACATTTTGGCTATCCCATTTAAAAAAAATAAAATAATCATTTTCACCATGCACAAATCTAGTGAAAGTATTAAGGGCAAAGGTAAAAAAACACAAGCAAACAAACAAACAAACATAATTTAGGTTTTTATGTAGCTCTAAATGGAATTAATACTTGATCCCAAAACATGAAAAAATTTACTCATGTACAAAAAAACTAAACATTAAAATAATAAATAATAATAAAAACATTATATTTTCTACTGAATACATAGGATTTGTGAATATTTATTAAAACGTTTAAAGCAAGGGTGAGATTATCTCAATATTGCAGTTCACAAGTGAAACTTGTACATGCTGTGTTCCACTGCAATCCAAAAGCCCAAAGGACTTTGTGAGAAAGATTTTAAAAAGTAAAGGTCACTACCTCATGAGCAGATTACACTGTCTGTGTTTGGAATCATTTGAGCTGGTGCAATCTGCACAGTGGGAAGATAAAAAAAATGGCAAAAAGGTCTGAAAAAACCTACAATCAGAATATGAAGATTGGAACTGCCTCTGTGAGGACAATCATGGGCACAGGTCTACAATTTGACATATTTCCCTTGATCTCATAGATACTGCTGTAATAAACCCATTACAAATATGCATACCAGGCATTAAACCTATGGGATTTCAGATTGTCAGGTTTTCTACATTCAAAGTTTATCTACTTTATTCTAAGTTGCCAAAACTCCAAATCCTCAACATTACAAAATACACCTGTTAGTTTACAATTTATAATAAAAGTTAAATGTCATCACACCTTCTTCGTTATTGTCTTTCTACTGTTTCTTTGGTACAAATATACTATTCTGTGTCAACTGCTCATACAGAGAACGTTTATTAAGCTAATAATCATGTGAATCTAAAATTATTAATCAAATACCATCTGTCTGTCTGTTTGTCTGTCTATCTAGCCGCGCTATTACGGCAGCCAGTAACTCAGTACTAGACGAGTTGAGAGTCTGTAATCAGAAATCAGCTTCATTTCGCAAATAATTTTAAATCTTTCTCAAGTCAAGAAAGGCTCTGATCGGTGTCAAAACATTGCCACCTGTGGCTTTGATGGTTAAAAATCTAATTTCTAAACATTTGCCAGAGTGCTGAGGATTTCATGACTGTCAAGTCAGAACATTCAGAATTATTTTTAACCAACTGAGTGCCCATGCAGAGATTTCCACAATACCTTTTGAGATATTCACAGCACTGGATCAATACTTTCAATGGTAACGTTGGAATTGCTGTCCAAGGTTTCCTGGTCCTGATTTATAACTGACATCAGTCTCAGCAAGCTGCTAGTCTCTTTAGCTCGCTTAAAATTACATGAAATTATTTAGCAGTGTCCCCGCTGAAATCTGAATGTTTTGTTCTTGTCACATAAAAATGTAGAAGCATTTATAATTCAAAATTATTGTAATATCTGAAATTGCACAACATTTAATTAGTTTATTCTTTTGGGTATCATATACAAAACAACTTCTGAGAAATGGTAAATGTAAAGTTAGAATGGCTGATTAAATGCTAAAGTATTTAGTTTTAAATGCACAGTTTGGTGAATGCCTCAGTACATAATATAAAATAAAACTGTAATAGTATTTACAAATCACCTACGGCAATCTGTGATCTAAACATATCAAAATAATTTCTAATGGAGATATATTTTTTTCTTTTTCCTATTTTTAAATTTCTTCTTGATAAAGCTTAATTATGAACAGCACTCCTTAGATTAATCTTTATTTTGTATAACATCAATAGCCTAGACAGCAAAAAGGTGAAATGTTAAGCTTCTGTATTATTATTATAATTATTTTATTATTTATATAGCACCATCAGATTCCGTAGCACTGTACAATGGGTGGACTAACTGACATATAATTGTAACCAGACAAGTTGGACACACAGGAACAGAGGGGTGGAGGGCCCTGCTCAATAGCTTACATTCTAGAGCATGCATAGTCAACCTTCGGCACTGCAGATGTTTTGGACTACACCTCCCATGATGCTTTGGTAGCATTATGGGTGTAAGAGGGGGATGTAGTCAACAACATCTGCAGTGCCGAAGGTTGCCTCACCCTGTTCTAGAGGGAGTGGGGTATAGTGATGCAAAAGTTAAAAGTAGGGGTACGAAGGAGGTTGTTAGAAAAGTATTCACTGAGAGCTTAGTAGGTAATGCATGGTCTCGGAATACAGGTATACACATATCCGGAATACACATTTTATCCTCAAGACAAGACTCTAGAATTACTTAAGGTGCATGCAAAGTGCATTATCTCTGGCCCACTCTTTGCAATGACACTGCCAGTAAAAAACAATCACAAAAATTATTCTAAGAATAATAAATCTGTTTAGTTTAGAGAAACAGCTCTTCAGAGGGGATATGATAACAATAAACAAATATATGTGTGGCCAATACAAATAATTGACTGGAAATCTATTCATAAACAGGACTGTACTTAAATTTATTTATTACTGGTATTTATAAAGCGCCAAAAGACTCTGCAGTGCTGTACAATTAGTGGAGAACGTACAATATACACAGACAAATACAAGAGGTAAAGAGAGCCCTGCCTGTAAGCTGATATCTAGCCATTGAAGCTCTTTTATACAAAGTGCTTAGCTAGATATCCCATGAGCTTACAATCTAAAGCAAATGTAAAACACGCGCTTTGCGGGCTGCACGCGGCCCACAATGGATATCTTTGCGGCCCAGCGAGCCGCGAGTGCATGCTTCGTGTTCCAAGCAGAGTAGGCACCTGTTTTCCCCACATTGCAGGTGCCTACTCTGCTAACATTTACTCGGACGGGGAGGAGAGGAAGGTGGATGCAGCGAGGGAGCTCAGCCTTCATGATCCTTACTGCTCCCTCGCACGCGTTGTCTGTAGTGATGCCGGGTGCTGGAATATGATGCTATATTCTGGCACTTGGCATCACTAAACTGCGCGCGAGGGAGCAGTGAGGAGCAGGAAGGCTGAGCTCTAGATGGAAGACCCCAGGAATAAATACAATGATGTGAGTGTGTGCAAGAATGTGTAAATGTGTAAATGTGTGAGTGTGTGTCTGTCAGTGAGTGTGTGTCTGTCAGAGTGTGTGTGTCTGTCTGTGTGTGTGTCTGTGTGTGTCAGTGAGTGTTTGTGTATCTGTCAGTGAGTGTCTGTGTGTCTGTCAGTGTGTGTCTGTCAGTGAGTGTGTGTGTGTCTGTCTGTGTGTCAGTGAGTGCCTGTGTGTCTGTGTGTCAGTGAGTGTGTGTGTGTCTGTCAGTGTGTGCCTGTCTCTGTGTCTGTCAGTGAGTGTGTGTGTGTGTGTGTGTCAGTGAGTGTGTGTCTGTTTGTCTGTCAGTGAGTGTGTTGGTCAGTGTTGCGATGGCCGCGGCTGGACAGTGGAGGGTCTGGAGGTACACGGAGGCACGCAACACCTCGTCACATTCCAACGTGACGTTGACGTGCTTCACCTTCACAGGGTTTCAAGAAGTAACGGAAGGATCCGCTTTGGCACAGGGTGTGGCATACCAGGGGCCGGACTCCGGAGTCGCATACTGGCATCGGCAATGTGAGTAGAGCCTGCTTGCTGGCTAGAGTGGGGTAGTGATATTTAGTATATGGGGGGGACTGGGATTTAGTATATGGGGGGGACTGGGATTTAGTAAAGGGGGGGACTGGGATTTAGTAGAGAGGGTTGCTGTGGTTTCGTAGAAGGGGATGCTGGTTTTTTTTTTATACTGTACTTTTCAAAATAAACCTGCGTTTCTATGAAAATGTAAGTATTTTTTGTTTTTTGTGGCCTACATAAACTTAAACCTTGTTTATCTGGCCCTTGCTAGACTTTGAGTTTGACATGCTTGATCTAAAACATGAAGACATGAGGACACATATTTAGAATGGAAGAAAGGAGATTTATTCTAAGGTAAAGGAAAGGATATTTTACTGTAAAAACAATAAGGATGTGCAATTCTTTTTTTAAACAACAACTGGATGAATAGCTGCAAAAACATAACATTCAGGGACATAATTTTAAATATGTGAGCTAACAGCTTTGTGATCCAAGGAGAGATATGTATGTCATTCTCAGTGGCAGATAAAGGAGGGGGGGTTGCAATGGGGAAATTGCCCCCCACCCCCTGAGAAAATAGTGCTAGCCGAGGGTCTCCCCTGCCAGTCCTGCAAGGCTGGAGCTATCCAAGCGCCAGCCCTGCTGCTTGCCTTTGTAGACCGGAGGGGAGATGGTCGATCTCCCACATAAGCCCACGGGCACCTTGCTGGGCAGTCTGCAGGGAAAGGGAGAGAGGACCTGGGGGAGCTCTTACCTGCAGCTCCGCCGGGTTCTCCTCTCCCAAGCGTTGGGGTGGTTACCATGGCAATGCAAAGCTACCACAACAAGAGGACATAGTCTTAAATTAGAGGGGCAACTGTTTAAAAATAATTTCAGGAAGTTTTACTTTACAGAGAGTGTAGTGGTCGCATGAAATAGCCTTCCAGCTGAAGTGGTAGAGGTTAACACAGTAAAGGAGTTTAAGCATGCGTGGGATAGGCACAAGGCTATCTTAGACTTAAGATAAGGCCAGGGACTAATTAAAAGTATTTTAAAATTTGGACAGACTAGATGGGCCGAATGGTTCTTATCTGCCATCACATTCTATGTTTCTATAATGCTCAGTTCTCGTGAGAGTGAACTCTAGCTGAGCTGCAGGCTAGTGTTCACACTCACCACTAGGACCGCCAGGGATTGGAAGCACTGTCTACCCTCCCATGCCTCAGGTAAGAAGGGAGGGGGATATAAACTATATTTATTTAATCATTATTTAATAATAAAAAACGTGTAAAACATATATTATCTTTAATCTTCCCTCTACCCCCTACCCTCTCTCACTGCACCACACACAAATACAGAGTCCCCAATACACACACTGTCCCCCATGCACACACACTGCACCCCTCACACACAAACACACTTCCCCCTTATATACACACTGCACCCCTGTCATGGTACCTGTAATTTCAACCTCTGAGGAGGCCAGGCACCTGGACAGTCTCTCTTCCAAAGGGGCTCATATGCCCAAGCATTTCGGCATTTTCGGCCGTTTTCACACCGGCCGCGCTAGCTCCTCCCCCTTTTATGACGCGACTGCCAATAGTCAACGTCATGATGCACTTCTGGACCTTTTGGGGGCGTGGTCATTAATTAAGGTGACAGGGTATTTAAGGGAAACCTTTACTACTACTCATTGCCCTGTCGTGGTTCTAGCTTGCTCAGCGCGTTCCTCTCATTGTGTTTTTCGGTTTTGACCTGGCTTGTACTTTTGTCCTGCTTCTCTCTCCTCTCCTTAGACCCGGTTTGTTCCTCGCTTACCTGTCCTCCGGCTCCCTCGACCTCGGCTTATCTTTTGACCATTCTTGTCTTGTCTATACGTTAGTCCGGCCATTCTAAGGTCCGGTATACGTACCTCTTCCTGTCCGCACTCTGCGTATTGGATCCCTGTCACGATCCTGACAACCCCTCACACACAATACACACACTGCCCCTCCATACACACACTGCCATCCATACACACAAAGCCCCCCATACACACACCCTGCACTGCCACACAAACACACTGCCCCCATACACACACTGCACTCCTCACACACAAAAAACACGGCTCCCAATACACACATTGCCCCCATACACACACTGTGCCCCCCATACACACACTGCTCCCCATGCACACACACTGCACCCCTCAAACACAAACACACTGCCCCTTATACACACTCTGCACCCCTCACACACAAACACACTGCTCCCAATACACACACTGCCCCTCCATACACACACTGCCCTCCATACACACACTGCCCCCATACACACACACTGCACTTCCACACACAAACACACTTCCCCATACACAAACTGCACCCCTAACACACAAAAGCACTTCTCCCAATACACACATTGCCCCCCCGTACACACACTGCGCCCCCCATACACACACTGCTCCCCTCACACACACCCTGCCCCCCCATACACACACTGCATCCCTCACATACATACACACAAACACACTGCTGCCCCTATTCCAGCAGATCCCAGGTAAGTTATCAAACTGTTTTATTAAACAAGGCCCTCCTGGCACCATAACAACTACAAAGAGCTGTAGTGGTTATTGTGCTTGGATTGCTACTTTAAATAACCTGCCAGTACCCCTACCGAGATTAGGTTCTGTATCCACCCCTGGTCAATCTGGGGTCAAGAAGGTTTTTTTTCCTAGTTTGTTCAAAACTGAAAAGGGTTTCAAAATGTTTTGTTTTTTTTGCCTTGTTTTGGATCAACAGCAACAGCAGATGTGAGGAAGGCTAAACTTGATAGACACATCTCTTTTCAGCCTATGTAACTATCTAACTATATAGTCACCAGAACAACTACAGCTTATTGTATTTGTTCTGGTGAGTATAATTATTCCTTTCAGACTTTTTTCTGTAAACAATGCATTTTCAGAGAAAATGCAGTGCTTACATTATGGCCTAGTAATAACTCCACTGGCCACTCCTCAGATGGCTGCTAGAGTTGCTTCTTTGGGCAGTGCTGCAGAGTGTGCAGCACTGCCATTCAGTGTCTCCTCCCTCTGCATGCAGATACTGAACTTTCCTCATAGAGATGCATTGATTCAATTCACCTCTATGAGGAGATACTGATTGGCCAGGGCTGTGTTTGAATCATGCTGGCTCTGCCCCTGATCTGTCTCTTTGTTAGTCTCAGCCAATCCTATGGGGAAGCATTGTGATTGGCTCAGGTACAAGTAAGATGTATCTATATTTAGGGAGGCATGAAGGGGCCAGGTGGGCTAGATGGTGGTTTTCACACTATAGGGTCAGAAATACATGTTTGTGTTCCTGACCCTAGAGTGCTTCTTTAAGGTTCACATGGCAGTTTATATGAAAAGATTAAATGTGGAATACAGATGATCCTGCCAGGACAACATTGAAGTATTTTCCTAGACCTTTTTTTTGTTGTTGCAATTGCTGGAAGATATTTATAACACTTTTGTATACATTTTTGCTTCCTTTAACCATTACATCTTTCTTGTTTTAAAAATGCTTTAAAATGTAGCTTAGCTAATGTCTTGTATTTATGGGGGATTTCTGGACCTCTGCTGTGTTTAGAGTAAATATACAGAATAGGACTTACAGGTTTTATAGTCCTGTTCGAAATCAAGTCTGCACTACCATTTTCTGACTTTATATGTTGAAGAAAAGGCAATTGTGATAACATTTTATTCTGTTTTAACACATTTCAATCTTGCAAAAAGAAGTGCAAATTTAATATTATGTAGAGCAAAGGGTGATCAGCAGGGTGATATTAAGTCCATACAAGATGAATTGGAAATTAGACCTGACACGTTTCATTTCTTACACTTACTAATAATTTACTGCTGGCACAAATACTGTGAACACTTAAGTAATATCCAGTTATTAACGGAATTTATTACATGCCAAATCAGCTGCGCATAAAATGTCTGTCCAAAAATGCAGGGTTGCTTTTTTTAAGTTAATGTTTGCAATAAAAGTTACGAAAGATCAGTTAAGTTTGCTTTTTCAAGTATACAAATGAGGAGGTAATTTGCTAAGCTCTGAAATTGCACCCCGACTTCAAAATAAATGTGGGAGTCAAATCAGATCAAAAGCTCTAATTAAAGTAAAATCTATTCATACTCAAATGTGGGTATGTCTACAAATACACTGTGACGGTCACCCCGAGTGAGGAGGGGTGTTTACCACCAGAGATGTCCTTTTCCCATAGTTTGAGTAGCGCTGTAGTATTCTCCAGTCAATATCCAAGCTGTAGAACTCTAAGAACTAGTGGTTACAGCAGTATAGCTGTTCCCTACAATCACAAGACAAGGCTGCGTGTTGAGAGTGAAGTGAACTAAGTTTAATGGGACCACACTTGGCCTTTTATGACAATCCCCATGCAAGGGGCACTCCCAAATGGACCTTATTGGAGACTAATTTACAAAGCCACAGACCAATAACAATCATGTTACAAGGCATGACACTCCCCTACATATCATACAACGCCTCCTATCTGCCTGGGAGATAATTGAGTCAGATACTGTATTAACTCAATTATCTCAGGCAGAAAAAACACATATTTTTACTAAACCCCCAAAGTCCCCCCAAAACACATAAAATCCACACAATTGTTACATCCCCTGTTAGCCCTGATCTGGGTGACCAACATATCCAAAAATCACCCAGATCAGTTCAGGGGTAAAGTCAGTTTATGTCTCTCTCGTTCGTGGGTTTATTCCCACTGAACGCCGCTCGATTCCCATTCGAATAGACAAACATCAGTGGAAGGTTTGTTTTTAGCTGTGTTCGTGTTGTCGAGTATCCGATTTGAGTTCCATACAGTAGACGACCAAACACCGCTCATTGTGCTTGGGGCTTAAGATGGCCGCCGCCATGTATTCAAATGCCGCTTCAAACAGCTTTGAGAGTTCGGGAGTTTGTAGTGTCACTTTGAGCCGCTTCGGGAAGTCGAAGTGTTACCATACAAGTCCAAGTGTTCGGTACATTATTCGGTATGCCAAGCAGCTGGGGCTATTCTGTTCACTTAGATTCACATACCAATCCAGGCAAAGCAAAATTAAACTTCAGGAACAGGGCATCTGTTACATACACGTATTTTAAATTGAGCAATTAGGACAGAAAATTAAGAAGAGATGTAGTGAAAAGGGTATTTATGAATAGATGATAACAAGTACATCCCCTTCAATATCTGTCAATTCAGGAGGAAATTCAGAGATGTCAGTTTGACACCTATTGATATTTCCTAAGTTAATAAAATTGTCCGCCTGTCTTCATGTACATGTGTGTATGTTTTTTATTGCTCTAACAGGTATAGGTAAAACATAACGAGTTTAAATTTAATTCAGATTATCCTCAACTGAATGCCATAAATTTATCCATGGTGCCAGTCAACACAGATAGTAACATTATAATCTAGACTGAAGAAAGAGTCAGCCTCATCAAGGTCAACTTCCAAAAAATTAGGTCAATACTTACCATACATCTGTTTATACATGTTGGTTGGTTTACATGCCACTCATTAATAAAAATAATTCTGCCGTATTAATTATCCTTGGTTTTATTTGGTTAGCAGCGGTTTTAACAAAAGTAACTGGTGTAGGGTAATTTGATAATGTTAACTTTTTATAAGTCTCTTGGTGGATCTGGTAAGTCTTTAATGTTAGTTTTTATGCCTTCTTTCAGGTACGCATACCACGTCAGTTACTGACATAACACAACCAATTTTTACCTGTTTGAAGGTGAACCTTCAGCCCAGTCTGAGGTTCTGAGCAGTCTGGAACATGTGTCCAGTAAGGATATCTCTATATTTTGCTGTGTTTAGATTTCGTTTAACCCAGACCATCACCCAGTTCCTACTACTGAAAAACACACCACCGTGCTTCACTGTTAGGATAGTATTGCACAATGCTTTGAATTGAGGCCATGGAGTTCAATATCGGTTTCATCAGTCCACAGAATCTAGTTTCTCACAGTCTGCGGGTCCTTCAGGTGCAATTTTCAAATGGGATTTCAAGTGTTTTGCAGTGAGCTGAGGCTTCCACCTGGCCAGTCTGCCATAAAGGCAAATTGTTGGAGTATTGCAGTGAGTGCTGTTATTCTGCAAGTTTTTCCCATCTCTACCCATGATATCTGGAATTCATCCAGAGTGACCATTGGGTTCTGTGTCACCTCTTTTACCAATCACCCCCCTTCACCCAAAAAGGGAGAAATTGATGCAATTTCATTTTACCAGAAAGTAAAGAAAAATTTGCATAAACATAATGCTTCTGCCTTTTCAGAAGACAGATAAGATGTCAGATTATGTTTTTGTTAATAAGGATATATAAAATATACTATATGTCATAAAATGAATGGTCTACATATAATACAATTAAGTGTTAGCTTACTATCCCTATAGGTAAATAAATAATAATGTGAGATGTTGTGTAATTGCTTCAATCAAAAATATTACATGTGAACCCAGAAATATAACTAAAACTGAAACAAGTATTACATTTTTTTATTGATAGTCATCGACACAAAAAGTTATAATTTGACAATTATACTTCCTTTTCTTCTTACTTATCTAAATACCATTCAATAGGGATAATATTTAGGAAATACAGGCCAATATTCTGATCTCCAACTTGGACTAATAAGTATTAGATTGAGTCTTTTTATGCACTTCTATAGCAGAAACAATTGACTTTCTTTAGTCTTTTCATAGTTTTATCATTTTAATATTTCAATTTGATTCTTTTATTACTACCTTTTCCTGAGGCTCTCGCAGATGAAACTTTATAATAAAGAAAAAAGGTGTACAATTATCCAGGAGATCTGTAATAATACATTAAACCCCTTAAGAAAGCAATAAGATTATATTAAAAGTCCAATAATTATTTTAGAAGGCCTAGGAACTTTATTAAAAGTGCACTAGTGGTTAAATGTTGTTTTCCAAGATTTCATGGTCATTTGAGACAAATAAAACAAATATTAAATATAAATATCTTTCTTATGTATGTATGTTTTTTCATCTATTTATAAAAAAAAAAGATGTATCTTTGGTTGTTAACATGTTGAGGTGAGTACACTTTTTCTCTTCTATGTATTTTATATTTACAGATTGATTCACAGGGAGTCACAGGCAATGTGTGTCCAGTGGAGAGATCTAATCTCATAGCTGCATTTATTATGCCGGTGTTGCCGTGGCTAGCCCTGCCTGTCTCCACCTCCATGGCTGAGATACTTAGTTTTGATGATCTCAGCCAATCCAATGCTTTTCCACAGGAAAAAAAAAATGGGAGGTTATTACGTATTCGTGGCAATATGCTGAACTGCACCAATGAGCATATCCTCGCAGAGATACATTTAATCAATGCATCTCTATGGGGAGCGTTACGCATCTCCATGCACAGGAAGCACCTCTAGTGGCCGATTGAGTGAGTGCTCCTAGAGGTGCTCCTAGAGGCACCAATGTAAACACTGCCATTTCTCTGAAAAGGTAGTGTTTACATTGAAAAGCCTACAGGGACAGGGTGAAGACACCAGAAGCACTACATTAACCCCTTAAGACCGGAGGGCGTACTATTACGCCCTATTTTAAGCTGCTCTAAATGCCGCCGGGCGTAATAGTACGCCCTCCGGTCTTTCTGTACTTACCCGGTCGCCGGCGATCCCATGCCGGCGATCGCGGTTGGAGGGACTCCAAGGGAGCCCCCCGCGGCACGTCCGACCCCCTTGGAAGCCCCCCGGCCATGTGAGAGTGAGGTCCTTGCGAGGACCTCACAATCACATGGCCAGGATAGCTGCCTGCTGTATTGCCAGCAGGGGGGCTGCCTGTAATGACAGGTGGTCCCCCTGCTGGCTGAAAATAAAAATAAAATTAAATTAAAAAAAGTTAAAAGTGTAAAAAAAAAAATATATACCTAGATCATATATATATATAATATATATTTATGATCTAAGTATATATATACACATATACATACACACGTATACACTGTATAGGTGTATTTTACTATTAATATATATATATATATATATATATATATATATTTATATCAAATTACACGTAGACTAATACTGATTAAATATATATATATAATTATTGTTATATATATATTTATATATAATATAAAAAAATTAAATATGTAAAAACTTTAAAAAATAAAATAAAAAAATAATTAAAAAAATAATTAAAAAATATATAGATGTGTGTTATTTCGTTCTAACTGTTTTGTGATATTAATATATATATATATATATTTATATCAAAATACATGTAGAACGAAATAATATATATATCTATATACATAAATATATACGTATATATCATTATATATACCTATATATAAATAAAAATATTTAAAAAAAATTATATATATATATACATACATATATATTCACATACGTATATATATATACATATATTAATTCTACATATATATTTATGTAATAATTTTACATAATTGTGTGTCTTAATTAATTACAATTAGCGGGACCTGCCTGACAACCCATGCCGAAAGTAAAGGGAATTTAATTTGCTAGCACTATATTTAACCCTATAACTTTCCAAGACACCATAAAACCTGTACATGGGGGGTACTGTTCTACTCGGGAGACTTCGCTGAACACAAATATTAGTGTTTCAAAACAGTAAAATGTATTACAACGATGATATCGCCAGTAAAAGTGACGTTTTTTGCATTTTTCACGCACAAACAGCATTACACGGACAATATTATTGCTGTGATACTTTTTACTGTTTTGAAACACAAATATTTGTGTTCAGCGAAGTCTCCCGAGTACAACAGTACCCCTCATGTACAGGTTTTATGGTGTTTTCAAAAGTTACAGCGTCAAATATAAGGCTTGTGTTTCATTTTTTTCACATTAAAATTCGCCAGATTGGTTACGTTGCCTTTGAGACCCTATGGTAGCCCAAGAATGAAAATTACCCCTATGATGGCATACCATTTGCAATAGTAGACAACCCAAGGTATTGCAAACGGGGTATGTCCAGTCTTTTTTAGTAGCCACTTAGTCACAAACACTGGCCAAAATTGGCATTTTTTGCATTTTTCACACAAACAAATACTAACGCTAACTTTGGCCAGTGTTTGTGACCAAATGGCTACTAAAAAAGACTGGACATACCCCATTTGCAATACCTTGGGTTGTCTACTATTGCAAATGGTATGCCATTATGGGTGTAAATTTAATTCCCTGGGCTACTATAAAGTCCCAAAGGCAACGTAACCAATCTGGCGAATTTCAATTTCAAATGTAACGTGCTATATTTGACCCTGTAACTTCCCAAAACGCCATAAAACCTGTACATAGGGGGTACTGTTTTACATGTGAGACTTTGCTGAATACAAATTTGTGTATTTTATTGCAGTAAAAGCAAACAGTATTATGACATTGACCGTTAAAATGTCATGTAGAACTAAAAAAACTGAAAGATTCTTATTTTCTCCCAATTTTTTCATATTAAATTATGTTTCATAGCTAAATATTTGATATTAAATAAAAGCCCTGTTTCCCCTGAATAAAATGATATATAATAAGGGTGGGTGCATTTAATATGAATGAGGTGAATTACGGTTGGACAAACATGTAGCGCAAATGCCAGGTTTTGTTTACATTTTGTTTTGTTCACAACGTGTACATTTGGCTCCATCCTTAAGGGGTTAAGCTATAGTTGTTCTGGTGATTATAGTGTCTATTTACAGTTACTCTATAATAAAGTGCACTATATTTTGAATAAATATCTATCTGTCTGTCTGCCTGATTCTACACACATGTATGGATGTATGGATGTATGTATGTATGTAGGTACACACACAAACCTGTATAATTACAAAACTCACACACTAAATATTGCAATCTTGAGGTTTGGATAGATATCCTGGATGATCAGTGTATTCAGCCAGCCATGTTTCTGTCTAGTAATAGAGAGTAGTATATATCTAGCTAAATTTCTGTTCTTTTAAAAATGTACAGAAAGATATCTGACAATTGTATTGTTTTTTTTTGTTTTTTTTTAAATATCTCAATTCATCTCCAGTCAAACCTGATGTTTATGAAAGCATTATCTCACATATATCTAGGAAATTCCATCCTTTGACACAACTACTTCAGTCAACATCTGTTTTTCTAAAGTGGATATATGCAGTCTGCATGTAATTTACTTCTCAAAGCAAAGATTGGACAAGAAATGATTTTGTACAATGTAAAAATGAGATTGTAAGCTTTGAGTTGAACAGCATCGTCATCATCTTCAGATGACAATTCAACTGCATTTTAAAATAACCTGTCAGCCTTGTGAAAGGTTTTACTATATCTGCTTGCAGCTACTGGTATTGTTAAAATGTATAAAGCTTCAATATCAGTGAGTTCTAGAGCAGAGGTCCAAGGTGGAATGTTTAGAAAAGGTTAGGTTCATGAGACATTTAGATAGTGTGTTAGGATGGGATAAACAGTATTAATATGACTATCCTGTTAGCCTACAACAGGTCAACCACAAGAATAAGTAATTAGGCACCCTCTTTTTATATAGTTGTTAGAATGAGGGCACTGGAATAAACTGGTCCATTTAGTACTGCGCTGGAGGTGGGGGCACTCCTTAGCCTGTGTATTATTTAAACTTCACTCAAAGAACAGATTAGGGCTGTTTTTCAGCCTCTACCCAGTATATTTCTTTTCAACTCATTCCATTTTGGGTGAATGAAGTGAAGAGCATTCACTGAGCCACCCCTGGCTAATTAAATGGTCCAACTTTTTTTTTTCTGAATCCCTTGTAACATCTAAGGATAAAGATCAGCTTGGCCTTCAGGATTAAACTGTAATCATAGAGATGGCCGCCAGATCTGGGTCACTAAGTTAAATTGATCAATTGAACAATGACTAACATGCCCAGTTACGATACACTGCAGAAGTGGCCAAAATAGTAAAAAACTAAAAGTTAGCATTTAGTAATTATAAAAAAAAAAACAGAGAGAGGAAGAGATACAAATCTATAAGATCAGGCAGAAAGAGGCTAAGCAAGTTATAAGAGCTTCCAAATTACACAGAGAAGAGAAAATTGCCCAGTCAGTAAAAAAGAGGGATGTAACATTTAGACACATAAATGAGAAAAGGAAAGTAAAACAAGGATTAGTTAGGCTAAAAACAAAAGAAGGAAGGTATGTAGAAGAGGATAAAGGTCTAGCTGACTGTCTGAATTAATATTTTTGTTTGGTATTTACAAATGAAAATGAAGGAAAGGGACCTCAGTTAGGAAAAAAAGACTAAGTAATTTTTTACATGTGAGCTTACAGAGGAAGAGGTTCTATTTCAACTATCTAATTTAAAGACAAATAAGTCAACAGGACCTTACACCCAAAGTTATTAAAAGAGCTTAGTGGTGTACTAGCAAAACTATTACAGATTTATTTAACCAATCATTGTTAACAGGAGTAGTCCCATAAGATTAGCAAATGTTGTGCCAGTTCACAAGAAAGGTAGTGGGGAGGTATCGGGCAACTATAGGCCAGTAAGCCTTACTTCAATAGTGGGAGAAGTGATTGAAACAATTTAAAGGATAGGATTGTTAAACATCTAAAATCACATGGATTAGAGACACCATGGGTTTACTTCAGGGAGATCATGCCAAACTAATCTTATTGAGTTTTTTGATTGGGTAACTAAATTAATAGATCAGGGTGGTGCAGTAGACATTGCTTACCTAGATTTCAGGTAAGGTAATTTGAGTAACAGGCAACAGAGGGGTTTAGTCAATAAAGTAAATTTGAAGCAAGGCCTTATTACCATTGGGCATTTCAGGCATCTGTACTTGGACCCATTCTCTTTAATATTTTTATTAGTGATATTGCAGAAGTTCTTGATGGTAAGGTATGTCTTTTTGCTGATGATACTAAGATATGTAACAGGGTTGATGTTGCAGGAGGAATAAGCCAAATGGCAAATGATTTAGGTAAACTAGAAAAATGAAACATTTAATGTTGATAAGTGCAAGATAATACACCTTGGGCATAAAAACCCAAGGGCAGAGTATAGAATATTTGATACAGTACTTACGCCAACCTCTGAGGGAAGGGATTAAGGGGTGATTATTTCTGATGACTTAAAGGTAGGCAGACAATGTAATAGAGCAGCAGGAAATGCTAGCAGAATGCTTGGTTGTATAGGGAGATGTATTAGCAGTAGAAAGAGGGAAGTGCTCATGCCATTGTACAGAACACTGGTGAGACCTCACTTGGAGTAGTGTATGCACAACTTACTAGGAAAGGTTAAAGGATCTTAACATGTATAGTTTGGAGGAAAGACGAGACAGGGGGGATATGATAGAAATATTTAAATACATAAAGGAAATGAACACAGTATAGGAGGAGACTATATTTAAAAGAAGAAAAGCTACCACAACAAGAGGACATAGTCTTAAATTAGAGGGGCAAAGGTTTGAAAATAATATCAGGAAGTATTACTTTACTAAGAGGGTAGTGAATGCATGGAATAGCCTTCCAGATGAAGTGTGGGATAGGCATAGACTATCCTAGATATAAGAGACTAATGAAACTACTTAGAAAATTGTGCAGATTAGATGGGCCGAATGGTTCTTATCTGCTGTCACACTCTATGTTTCCAAAGAAACCAGTCATTGCAAGCGAGTGAACAGCTAATGACATTAAAGTTTGTATGTCCTCCTATCAAACAGTTTTACTCCAACTGGAAGATTTTATTTCCAGTGTTAAAGGACCACTATAGTGCCAGGAAAACATACTCATTTAGGTCCCACTACCCTCCACCCTTAGGGACCCCTCCCGCCGGGCTCTAGGGTGAGGAAGGGGTTAAACACTCACCTTTTCTCCACCGCACGAGCCGCGCACGCATTCAGCCAGTCCATAGGAAAGCATTCTCAATGCTTTCCTATGGACGCTGGCTTCTTCTCACATTGAAAATCACAGTGAGAAGCGCGGAAGTGCCTCTAGCGGCTGTCAATGAGACAGCCACTAGAGACTGGATTAACCCATAGGTAAACATAGCAGTTTCTTTGAAACTGCTATGATTACAGCAGGCAGGGTTAACCCTAGGTGGACCTGGCACCCAGTACACTTCATTAAGCTGAAGTGGTCTAGGTGCCTATAGTGGTCCTTTAAGGCTAGTAGACAATAGAGTTGAGCGGACACCTGGATGTTTGGGTCCGGGGGGTTCAGCCGAACTTTGAAAAAAGTCCGGGTTTGGGCTCGAACTTGACCCCGAACCCCATTGTAGTCAATGGGGACCCAAACTTTTGGCCACAAAAATGGCTCTAAAAAACTCCTGGAAAGGGCTAGAGGGCTGCAAAAGGAAGTAAAATGGGGGTAAGAGTAGGACAAGTGCCCTGCAAACAAATGTGGATAGGGAAATCACTTAAAAATAACATAAAATAAGCAGCCGCTTAGTAGATAACTCCCTAATTCCCACGGTATTAGGGAGCTATCTACCAAAAGGCTGAAAGACCTAAATTGGTCTTTCAGCCACATTTACTAATACTAAGTAAAAATTGCTTAGTATTAGTAAATTCAGCCCCTACTCGCTATACCGCGTATAGGGGCATGTCTAGTAAACAGTGAGCTGCTCACTGTAAAAACAAAACAAAAAAAAATCTATTGCCCCCACCCCTGTGTGATGGGTGTGGATCCTAAATAACAATTAGGGGGGGGAACCTACTGTCCTCTCCCTCACCCCCACCCCTGAGCAGTGGGTTGGGGCCATAAATAACAAAAAGGGGGGGGACCTAATGTGCTCCCCCCCTGCCTCCACCCCTGAGCGATGGATGGGGGCCATAAATTAAAATCCAATCCCCCAGGTGACTAGGGGTCCCTAAACCCCTAGTGACCCCCCTCCCCCAAAAAACCCAAACCCCTACCTACCCCCCTAACCCTAAAAATAATGAGGAGGGCATTAATTAAGTACCTGTTAAAAAAGATAAAATAAAACTTACCATTTGATGTTTTCTTTCTTCTAAAATCTTCTTTTTTCAGCCCCAAAAAAAGGCCAAATCAAAATCCATAATAACTGACGCACATAAAAAAACCGAGCGCAAAAAAAAAAATCCATCTTCACCCATGGAGGGCTCCGCGCAGACTGAGCTCTGCAGGGTGGGGGAAGGCTTATAAAGCCTTGCCCTGTCCTGCAGTTAGGCTCAGAGCACTCTGATTGGTGGGTTTAAGCCATCCAATCAGAGTGCTCTGACAGGTAAATGAAGAGACTGACAGGTAAGTCTCTACATTTACCTGTCACAGCACTCTGATTGGTTGGCTTGAAATCCACCAATTAGAGTACTCTATGTCATTTTACACAGCGTGGGAAAGGTCTTTGGAATTTTCCCACGCTGTGTAAAATGACACAGATCACTCTGATTGGAGGATTAAGTAACCAATGTGCACTGTGTCATTTTACACAGTGTGGGAAAGTTATTTGGAACAATTAGGGGGTGGGGGACCTACTGTCCCCCCCCCCCTCCTCCCCCACCCCTGTGCGGAGTGTGGGGGCCATAAATAAAAAAGGGGGGGACATAATGTCCTCCCTCCTGGCCCCCACCCCTTAAAGAACTTTCCCACGCTGTGTAAAATGACACAGAGCACTCTGATTGCTTACTTAATCCACCAATCAGAGTGCTCTATGTCATTTTACACAGCATGGGAAAATTCCAAAGAACTTTCACACGCTGTGTAAAATGACACAGAGCACTATGATTGATTAGCTTGAAATCCAGCCAATCAGAGTGCTCTGTGTCATTTTACACAGCGTGGGAAAGTTCCAAAGAACTTTCCCACGCTGTGTAAAATGACACAGAGCACTCTGATTGGTTACTTAATCCACCAATCAGAGTGCTCTGTGTCATTTTACACAGCGTGGGAAAATTCCAAAGAACTTTCCCATGCTGTGTAAAATGACACAGAGCACTCTGATTTTTGGATTTCAAGCCAACCAATCAGAGTGCTGTGACAGGTAAATGTAGAGACATACCTGTCAGTCTCTTCATTTACCTGTCAAAGCACTCTGATTGGATGGCTTAAACCCACCAATCAGAGTGCTCTAAGCCTAATTGCAGGGCGGGGCAAGGCTTTATAAGCCTTCCACCGCCCTGCAGAGCTCAGTCTGCGCGGAGCCCTCCATGGGTGAAGATGGATTTTTTTTTTTAAGTGTGTCGGTTATTATGGATTTTGATTTGGTCTTTTTTAAGGCTGAAAATGGGTTAGGAGTTAGTTTTTTTTGGGAGGGGGTGACTAGGGGTTTGGGGATCCCTAGTCACCTGGGGGTGACTTTTATTTATGGCCCCCACCCACCGATCAGGGGTGTGGGCCGGGGAAGGACAGTAGGTCCCCCCATTATTGTTATTTAGGGCCCCCATCCACCGCTCAGGGGTGGGGGCCAGCGGGGGTACAATAGGTCCCCCCTTATTGGTATTTAGGGCCCCCACCCGCCGCTCAGCGGTGTGGGTCAGGGGGGGCAATAGGCCCCCCTTTAGTTTAAAAGCCCCCATTCGCAAGTCGCGGGTGGGGGTTTAGGAGGGGGGAATGTTTTGGGGTTTTTTTTTTAACAGTGAGCAGCCACAGGCCACTTTTCAGTTCGGGTTCGCTCAACTCTAGTAGACAACTCAAATATGAAAAAAAAAATTGCCACAATTATCAATTGTCAAAATATCAGCATACTATACTCTTAATTATTTAGGATGCATGACATTTCACATGGAAAGGGGAAACATGCAAAAAAATGTAATCTGTTTTCTTTATTTCTTTATTACAGTCAAAAATTCTACAAACAGAAACTTAGAGCTTCTGCCTATCCTTGTTGATCAATATTGATGAATTGACACCTCCCTCAGGTCATATATTTATGGGTTTTGCACGTACACCTGTCTTCTTCATGGGCTATATTAACCTTCTGTTATTATTATTATTATTAATCAGGTTTTACTTCCTCTCAAACCAGTTTCAAATGAGCAATTATAATTAAAGGATTTTTTCGTTAATAATAATAATCACCATCCCGCAGTTTATCTAATTGGTCAGTTGCACTTCTAATGTATATTCAATTTTTTACAGATTTCCCGCCAGCTCATTATTCAGCTGAGACTTTGATAACCAGCTAATTAGTGTGCATGTATATGGTGATATAAGAGATATAATTACATAGGGAAATGCAAGATGTTGCGAGCTATGCTATATCCTTGGAGCTGCATGGGAAGATAAGTCAGGCTTAATATATTTCTCCATCTTTAAAGATTTGTAATTATTTTTACTTGGTAGAAATAAAGATTTTGCATTTTTGAACTGATATTCAGCAACTATAGGGCTGAAGCACAGTCGCATATGTCTCAAATATCCTTACTTAGCACGGACAATTATAGGTCAATATCCCTCTGTCCCTCTAATGTCTCTCTTTTCTAGGATCTACATGTTGTTGTGTCCAGCAGAGCTCAACAGCAATAATACTCCCAATAATGTGTATTTAAACTGCAGTACAAGGGTGTAGAAATCATTTTTTGCAAATAAAATGTATTGCTTTTATTCTCAAGTACATTTAAGCTACACAAATTGTTATTATTAAGTCACCTCAGGATAGCGCTACCCCCGGCCACACCCTTACTCACACCCCTAAAATTAAAGGAACATTTAGTATTAGGAATATGAAGCTGTATTCTTAACGATATAGGAATTATCTTCTCCCCTTTGCTCCCTTACCTGATTGCAGCGTTGATGTTCTATGACACCTAGTCGGGCTACTGCTCCACCAACGTCAGGTGACTGTGGGAACTTCATGTACATGTGCGGCCTTCCCATAGGAAAGCATTGACTTAGTGCTTTCCTAAGGGTTTTTCCAATATACTGGATGTTCTCAGGCAAAGTAAATGTAGGAAGTGAATTTAGTGGATGTCTGGTAGACAGCCACTAAAGGCAGTCTTAGCACTGCAATGTAAACATTGCAGTTTCTCTAAAACTGCAATGTTTTACTTTGCAAGGCTAAGGGAACAGGGAAATTGCATGCAGACCACTTCAATGAGATGAAGTTGTCTGAGTGCCTATAGTATCCCTTTAAAGTGTCCCTCTTTGTCCATAGGAAATGTTGGGAGGTATTCAGTCTCATAATCTCACATTTTTCTTTTAGGTAAAACATAGTTGTCTTACCTACAATATAGAATGCACAGATGTGAGCATAAACATAATGGTTATGTGTTCTTTCTTTCTTTGTGAAAGATAGAAATTGTTAATATTTCTTACCTCGGAGTAGGTGCAATAGACCTTTCACATATCTGGAGAACCTTTAGATTGTTAGCTCACGGGCAGGGTCCTCTACCTAATGTATTGGTCTGTTTTTATTTGTTTGGTCTTTTTCCCAATATGTTGGCACTTTATAAATGCCAGTAATACATAAATAAAAAAACCATTCAGTCTTTCACATCTTAGTAAAATAGTAATCCAGTGTATTACATTAAATTCAGTAGCATATTGAATGGCTGAATTAATAAATATACCACTTTGTGAGCTATTGCCATTTCAACTCTCCACACTTCCCCCAGTAATGGAATTAAAGATTCACATGGGGAGAAAGCACTAATCAAACATTCGTCTTTTAAAATAATGACAGTCCTATTTTGAAATTATGAAAGTCATAAGAAAAAGTTGTTGTATAATGCAAAACTTAAACACATTCACTAATATGTTTAATGCGATTTTAGTATCAATGTACATCTTTTTATAGCAGATTCTTCTAAGAAAAAGAGAAAGAAATCTTGGTATCCTGTTTTTGGTAAATAGTTTGTAAATAAAATAAATCAAGAAACCTTGTGACTTGTATAGCAAAAGAAGATGTGAGTAATTTATAAGAAGGGAACAAGAATATCAGTGAACATGGTACAAATGTGTCTACTTTGGCTGCGCTTCTAACTTGATTTAAAATCTGAACACCAATAATAATGTCTAAGCTAATGGCGCTCTCAATACGATTAACATTGATTCCCATTCTTCTATCTTCCAGTATGAGTACTAGCACTATAGGATATTTTATATGTTATTCAATAAAAAATTTGCGTTCTGCATTTCTTCAACGTCTGAATTCAAGAATCCATCAAAATACATTTTGCTTATTGAGAACACATATAAAAATGTAACTAAAATGGTGGTAAATCATCAAATTATCTGGTATAAACCAACAATTTTAGCTATTTTCAACTGATAGGCATTTCACAAGTTTGTAATTACACTGAACAAAATTATAAACGCAACACTTTTGTGTCATATATTGTAGATTGGATTAGCCGTATTAGGTATTAGTCCAGTAGATAAGATGCCAAATTACCGGAGCATTGCAATATGCAATGATACCTTTTTTATTGGACTAACATAATACTTAAAAGACACGCTTTCAAGAGTCTTCCTCTCTTTCTCAGGTCTGAATCAATACTGATCAATATGATAGACTTAAAGAAGAGAGAAAAACTCTCAAAAGCTTGTCTTTTAAGTATTATGTTAGTCCAATAAAAAGGTATCATTGCATGTTGCAATATTCCGGTATTTTGGCATCTTGTCTACTATACTAATATGGCTAATCCAATCTATCTGTGAGGTGGATGGATTATCTCGGCAAAGAAGGAGTGGTCAATAATACAGATTTAGACAGATTTGTTAACAATATTTGAGAGAAATAGGCCTTTTGTGTACAAAGAAAAAGTCTTAGATCTTTGACTTCAGCTCATGAAAAATGGGGGCAAAAACAAAAGTATTGTGTTTATAATTTTGTTCAGTGTATATCATATATAGTCTGACTATCTTGGATACATAATTAACTGGACCTGAGGAAGTTGCCTTTAGTAGTGGTATATGATGCATTGTCATGCATTTACTTCTTGGGTCTTATTGTTAAATTGGAATAAACACAATATAATAAAATAATACACATAATACAGTAATGATAAAATAATACAATCACAGAGGGATTGATTTAAGCTTTTTTTTCATGAGAGACTTTCTTTTAAATTTATAGTAAACATTTAGAAAATTACATCATTCTCCAGTTCAGACAAGGCAAAGCCAGGGCTTTGTCAATGAAGATAAGAAATAGAAACATTAGGAGTTTTATATATATATATATGTATAAAGTTTCTGTTCTGAAAAGTGGTGCAGACATGTAAAAAGTGTGCAAACATGGAACATAGGGTCTCCACAGTAACTACCCTACTTTTAGTAATCTAGAGTCTAGACAACTATTCATAACACAGCACTTTTGATACATAACCCCCAACATTTAACCCCTTAAGGACACAACTTCTGAAATAAAAGGGAATCGTGACGGATTATTTCCGTCATGGGTCCTTAAGGAGTTAATTCCTTCTGTTCTCTGTTTGCTTTCTCTATGCGGAGTGCCAGGTGCATAGGATAGAGTTTTTACCAATGAATGACACAGAGTTAAAATGGAGGCACACAGCTGCAGGATAAGAAGTGTGGATTTTTACATGTAATATTTTTTTCACACCTTACAAGTACATATTAGTTAATTACAGAGAAATCATACATTTTTCATAAATATAATTCAAGCCTTTTCAAAATTAGCTTAGTTTGATCATTGCTTCTATAATAATGTTTTTTTCCAGTTTTCCTATTTGAACAGGAATGAGTAATATTTAGTAAACAATCATTGATGACCCACGTGGAATAATTCTAAAAGCACTAACCTAGAGTGGAAAGAAATGTGTCTACTTTTATACATTACCACTTATTCACCAATAATGTATTTCCCTTGACTCTTAAAACCGGTAATTATTGCGTATTGTAATATAAGGCAATCATTGTCTTCTCATGGTGAGATTCCCCTTTTAGATTTACAGCTAATCAGGGCATTCTTTATGAAGCAGGCAATCAGCACAACTCTATAAAAGTCAGAATCATTTCAAGGACAAACATCAAATGCATTTGACAATTATCCCTCAACAAAACAATAGGCTTATGAAAATTATTATAGACAAATTCAAAACTTTCCTCAAAATAAATGAATTAAAATAAAATAAATATGCTGTTCACTGTACAGTACTGCTTCCCAACAGAGATGAAGAAGTAATATATAGAAACATATAAAAAAGCAGAGGTGAAATGTTTTTACATGTAGCAGAAAATTACCATATTATTTTGCTTTGTGGGACACACACACACACACACACACACACACACACACACACTCTCTCTCTTTCTCTCTCTCTCTCTCCCCCCCTCTCTCCTCTCTGTATCTCTCTCCCTCCCTGCTATGTCCACTTTGCAAGGGTTGTGGAGTGACGTTTAAGATCCAAACCTTTGGATATGAAAAGTTCCCAGGTAGTATGATGGCATTCCAAAAATGAAAAAATAGCTATTCACAGTTACTTTGGGCCAGTTCATTTACTAAAATGACAAAAACCAACCAAAACATATTGAGCTATTATGAACTGACCTTGATAATGTTCTTGAGGCTGACTGCCTGTTAAGTAGGACTGATTAACCAATTAGCTATCATGGAACTTTCAGTCAGAATCAGGAACACTAAAAGAAAGCACACTTGCTGTTTGTATTGAGTCACCAACTAGCAAAAAAGGTAAATAGAAACACCATGCAAACAATGGGGCAGTTGAGGTGAAAGAATACATTTGTGGAAGAGTCATTACTCAACCGATATTATGTTAAGATGGTAAGTCATCGACTGTGCAGATCTTTTCATTTGCTGCAAGTGTTACGTCATGCCATCGCAGTTTTGTAAAGCATGCCTATTTGAAATGGAGGAAGGGGATATTACTCTATTAGGACCATGGCTCTGTGATATGGAGTTGAGAATTGGAGGCCATAGGAACCATCTTCTCGACTATATTAATTCACACTTTGCCACGCATTGTATGAGTGAATAGGAACGACCATGGTGCAGATGTATTTATAAGGAGACTAGAGGATTTTTGCTTTCTTTTATGCTTCACCGGTGATGTCATGGAGTGGGAAGGGGCATGTAGCTCCAGTGATTTCATCAAATCCTCATAGAACTAAATAATACCTAAATAGTAACATAAAGTGAAACAGGGAATGAGGGGATTTATGCAAGGACAGCCCTGTTGATATGGTTTAATCTGCACCCAGTAAAATATGGTGCAGTGTATGCATGCTGTGTAAAGACTAAGACAAGAATAGGCAACCTTTGGCACTCCAGATGTTGTTGACTACATCCCCCATAATGCTCTTACGCCCATAAGGCTGGAAAAGCATAATGGGAGGTGTAGTCCAAAACAACTGGAGTGCCGAATGTTGCCTATGCCTGGACTAAGGGATAATTTCCGGTGCTGTTACTACTTCTTATGGGCCAACAACTGCTTGGTAAAACAAATATTGCTACTGCTGGTGAGTAGGAGCTGATTAGCAGCTGCAAAATCTCAGTAATGGAATTACCAGGTGCCACTATATAAACTAGATTGCCAGTAGTGATTAACGGCTTGCATTATTCAGTATGGGCCTACTTAGCAAAATGGCTTCCAACCATGTTGTTACTGTTTAACAGCTGCTGCTAGCTCGCTTAATTTAGCATCAACAATAAACTTGTGCACGGAGGAACAATTCGTTTCAGCTTAATCACTATGTCCTGAATTTTTCGGCTCCCTTAATTTCATCATTGCAAAAAAAAAAAAAAAGACATGAAGTGCACTGCAAAATATAAATATTATGTATATATTTTCATGCCATTTGGTTTACAGGTCAAATGAGAAAACAGTAACAATAACAGAGGTGAAATAGGTGGGGCAGTAAAAATCTATATTTATATATTAAATATTTATTAGACATATATATTTTTTACTGCTCCTCGCTTCTTTAAACCAACATTTATTGGCTGTTCCCTAGTAATCAATCACCTTTTTGCCCAAAAATGGCACCATGGACGGAAGTCAGAATCACATGCACGTCCATTATACAGTTTGTTTGTGATACTTACCTGTGGATCTTTGAAGTTATGGAATTCAGATAACCGCAAATCATTCAACATTCACACTAATCCCAGTTTGTTTGACACTGATTATATCAGTCTACAAGGACGTTAATAACAGTTAAATCCTTATACATCCTATAGGAAAAATACATGTTAGCTATATGGAATTGCAATGAATGTCATTACAATGAAACCTTGAAGCACTAATCAAAGCATATTAAACCATATCAACGACTTAGTAATGCCCAAGGTTAGACTGTAAGTCTGTTGAACTAGGATGTATAGCTCAGATGCTTAACTGTAGATCGATTTGGGGCGTTTCAGAAATCATCTAAAGGAATAGACCAAGTGTGTCTTAAATTATCTCAACATGGGCATTGTTCATCCATTAATGCTGCTCTCAACAGCTTATTCAGACAGCCATCTTTCTTTATCAGTGAGTCAGTTTTTGCTGGAAGAAACAGATGGAAAATTGTAGTATTGTGGTAGTGTATGTTATATGTTTACCATTTACAATGGAAACAATGTCAGTAGCTTTACTGTTTTACCACTGGTAATAGGCACTGCTCTAAGAGCTCCTATGGACAAGCCATTACTGGATATACATAGCACTCCCATAAGAACCAAACCAAAAAAAAAAACATTGCAGCTACGTTCTGGCCTCTGAACAGATGGGATATGCAACAAAAAAGCACATTCACAAGTGAGTGTCTTTGCTATATTTAACATTCTAGTTTGGAAGAGGAGTTGTGGAACAAGTTCAAATATTCCTTGTAATGTGTGCTGGAAATGTGCCTATAAAGTTTGTAGACAATTCCTCCATACTAGGCAGAAAGGTATTTTTTTCACTAACATCCCCAAATGGAGGCCAATTATCCATCCACCGATAACTTTTCAATGACGTGTAACAGTCGAAGGGATGTTGGAACACAATTCAATAGGGCCAACTAAGGTTCAGGTTTCAGTGACAAACCAAGAAGATGGATACGGAGCTTAAATACCTCCCTCCAAAACTTAAGCTTCTTTCAGGCACTGTTTACACAAATTGACCAAATTTACTCATTTGATCTCTAAAGGATTACAGAAGGACGGTGGTCTGCAGTGACCAATCTGGGCATCAAACCTACATTTCTGAAGTTTCCACATGTGGAACTTCAGCAGTTGAGTCATCACAAAAGCATTTCCAGTTCAGTTTTACCTAAATTATACAACTTCAGTGCCAATTCCTATCTCACAATATACTTCTTAAAATATAATATTGCTACTGCAAAAATATATATTTTTTACAAAGCGCATAATAATATAATAATTTTAGCCATTTTCAGGTTGTTTTTTTAACTTTAAATATTACCAAATGTTAAGTATTCCTTGGAGAGTACTTAAAGAGGAATCCCTCTGTACAGATTCAAATATCTGATGAATCCATAAACACAACAAAAGCTAGTGAAAATAATGTGTGTGAAAAGGAAACCGTACGTGAACACTTGTCAGTATGTAGGATTGGGTTTTTTCGTAATATATAGCTAATGTATAGATAATAGCTAATTCGTAATAGATATAGCTAATGCCCCAACTCCCAAATTTCATATAAATAAGTTCTACTTAAAATGAGGATAGCTGCATGAATCATAAATTGGGGAACTAACAATAAACAGAAGCAAAAGTTGCGTGATACTCAGATTCCTATCTCCCAAGGGGAGAACTTTTGTATTCTTTATCCTTACACTAAACATTTGGGTTAGGCCTGGATAGCAGGTATCCCTCTGGTCAAAGCCACCCAGGTCCCCACTGGAGACCCCATTTTTGACTAGTTCACCAAATGTTTTGTGTAACTTTATAGATGAAGCATATAGAAGTATATTATTTGAGAAAAAGTAGTGCTTTTAAAATAAGCATTGCATATATAGAATAGTGTGATTTAGTTTCTTGAAACCGTGCATTTATTATCCTTTAAGTAATTCCCCATTCATTATAAGTTGACAGTTTAATCAAACGTGTTCATTTATTAATCATGGAGGTGGCAAGTGCACCAGTTTGTATCACTTTTATGATGTTTAGAATAATAAAATATATATGGAAAACTGCATTAAACTTTTTTTTTTACTACAGATTACCTTTGGATAGAGTTGGAAAGTTAAATGAAAGAGAAGAAAAAAAAAACAATTTTAATTGAAAAGAGAACGATATGGGATGAGGTGATGTGAGGTGTTGAGAGGAAATAATTGAGGTAGAGAAGAAGAATAAAAAAAAAAGAATGAAAAAAGGCTCTTACAAAAGTAAATAAAAATATTTGACTCTAAACATAACAAAGATTCACCTGCTAATCAAAATGAAAGCTCTTTCTAACAGTGTTTTCTCTATTTCAGAAGAGACAGCCTAATTATTGGCAACATAATTACATTCAAAACTTTCAGCTGTCAAAGAATGTAATTTTTATCAGGAAATCAGCTTCAAAGTAAAAGTATCGTCCAGAACAACAACAAAAAAAAAAGAAACCAAAACATAAATGCAAGGTTCAATGTGCTCTAAAAGGTTTTTAAGAACCTATCATTACAGTATATTTATGGTTCTCTCGTTTGATTTCCTGAGACATCAGTTTTATACAGAATAAAAAAAAAATACTTCCCACTCTCCAGTATAACTATGCAGTGTAATCAATAACAAATTGAAAGGATAAACTAAAGTTTGAGAAACAAATATATCATAATACATAATTTTATTGAAGCAATAAACTATATTTTAGTATTTCACTATAGAACAGTGTTTTCATTAAACTATGCATAATGATTTGGTTGCTTTATTTGCCATCTCATAAATTAGATTTATGTTTGACGATGATCATGGCATATTCAGTGTCAATAATTAATAACAATGTAATGAACGTTGTCAACAAAAGAACCCAAGACTATTATCGTAAATGTAATTCAAGCTATCTGGTGGAGATTATTTGAATAGTATAGGTTCGGCAAGGATTTGCACAAGGGCGTATGTATTTTAAATGTGCATTGCAAATAGCATATATCATTTGTTGGAAAGCTTACTAAATTAATTTTAAATAACAAGAACTAGATAGGCAGACAGACAGACACATCTTATACCTCCTTGTAACCACATAATTTTTTCGCACAGTAGCAGTTTGTGTAATTACCACTTCCTTACATTTTGGCATCAGTACTGAAATTGTTTAAGACTTTGACTTAGTTTGCTCCTTTTCATGGTCATTGTTACCAATGAACGTGGTCTGTTAGTGATTGGAGTTTCTGGTTTTGATACAGCTCTGTTCCTTGTTTGTTCTGATATCTGTTGTTCCTGGATTTGGCATGCTCCGCAACCTTGTGCTTTTCTATAATCCTTGACTCAGGCCTCACTCTGACTACTACTTTTCATAACATTACGTCCGGACTGGTAGTACGGTTTTCATGTATTATTTGCCCTGGGTTTGCATGTCGGGGTTTACGCACCTTGACAAACTTCCTCTTTCTATCCTATCCTGCTTGCACAAACTTCTTCTATTGATGTTCTCTGGATCAATGATTTCCAACATAAGCTCTAGAGCAGTACTCCTCAACCCTAGTTTTTTAAGGGTTAAGGTGTTAAAAAAAAATACACCTTAGACTCTAGGGTGTTTTTTTTTCTCTCTTTCTAAACACCTTAAACAAACCTGAGTAAATCTTGGACTGTTAAGTATGCCTTAAGGAGGGGGTTGAGGAGCATTGATATGGATTACAATTCATCACTGCATTCCTTAACACATATAATACATTAGCTAATAGCTAAAGTGAGAGAAACCAACAGAGCTTTTCTTTAGGTTTTGGCCTGTTGGTAGATGATATTGAGCAAATCAATTCAACGGTGCACAATTCTTTTAAAAAAAATAAAAATTGTGGCAACCTTCAAGATCGGTGGGGACTCTTTATATTATTGACCCATCCTTTAAGGGCTTCTTGTTTTCTTTGTTGTCACTGTTTGCTGCATACATATGTAAAATATAAAGGGACTACATGTTGTGATCTCATCCTCATAAATAAAGATTTTAAAAAAAGCAACCTTTAAAGAATAGAGAAGGGCAATGAGAAATCTATGCCCCAGGTACATTAAAGTAAAAATTGTGAAGAAATCCATACAAAATGTGTCTAGCATGTTGAGTATTTGCTCTTTTCATCTTCACGTCGTGATTGTAAGTGACAGGTTACACTATATGCCTTCACAATCCTCTAATGCATATTACCTTATTGTATCCAGAAACTATATCACTCAAAATGATAATGTACTCAGAAGTATTTAATATAGTTTCCACAATCAGGAAAGTTTCTGTTCCCATCTTAATGATGTAACCATAGTTCATGTCTTGAAAGATGTTATCTGTATACAGACCAAGTATTTGCTTCATAAAAAGAAAAGGAATCAGGTGTCACATAAGGCCATAATTTAACTGAGTCTTTGTTTAGAGGACAGTTATCATCCTTTCTGCAAAACAAACTAATGTTCATGCCAGACAACTGGGTTTCTCATCATGGTCCTGTTACGAATGCAATTAAGTCTTATGACATTAGTACATAAGTCAGTTTTATATGTTTTCTGAGAGATCCATCAGTGCTTATTAGATTTTTAAAACTTACCTTGGTAAGATTTTTTTTAGGGCTAAAGTTAAGAAAGTGAATATTTCTGCCCTGAATCCAGATGGAGGATTTTGGAAAATATGTTTTAGAATATATTGAGACAACATGTGGGCTGGTATAAGGTATTTATACACAGTGAAATTAATGTCATCTTGGAATGTGAAGACAGCTTTAGCTACAAAACTGAAGGCCAAGTGTTTTTCACGAGTTTCCAGAGCCATAAAACAATAATTTATTTTCCTAAAGTATCATCCAAAAAAATTAAAATTATTTGTACAGAATCTCAAGTAGTATAGAGTGTCTTTTGTTTGACATCCCAGCTGCTGTGGAATGCAACACACAAACATATTATACCAGTGTTTCCCAACCCAGTCCTCAAGGCACACCTACCAGTCCAGGATTTAGGGATTACCCAGTTGTGTCTAAGGTGTTTTTTTTCTTCTTTGTAAAAACACCTTAGACACACCCTGTAATCCCTAAATCCTGGACTGGTATGTGTGCCTTGAGGACTGGGTTGGGAAACACTGTATTATACACACACAGCACAAACACATATATATACAAAGGCACATATACACATGCAAAAATACATATAAAAATTGATACACACACATTTAGCTGCCAGAGGTCTAACCTTTTTCAAATTTATGTTAGTGCAGTAGTGGGACAACACTGTCTGAAGTTGACTGGTGTCATACTTCCAGCAATAGCTGTGGCTCATGGTTGCTACCATTATTCTTGTCACATTTCCCTTACTGACATTCTAACTGTATCCAGCAGTACTTTCCTATCCCAGGGCACTTACAGCATCCTGGAGTGGGATCCCCAGTGGCTGCAGCACTCCTTACTTACCTGGTCTGTCCTTGGGCTCTCTGAATCCGTCTGCCAGTTCAGTGGTCCGTGATGATCTCTCGATTCAAGTATGCATGAAGGAGTAGGAGGGACTATAAGGAAGATGGAAGGTGGTACAAGGACAATGATACAGCCAAGAACACGTTGAGAAACCCGAGTGAAATGCATAGAAAGGCTCCATTTACAGGGGAAGACACTGGTCATGTGACTTGGTCAGCCTATTTCATTTCATTGCCACCCTCAAACAGTGCTTGGTTGTTCCTGGAACTTTTTGTGCATTATTCCCTAGTTCTTTCCCTTCCCTGTAGTATTTTGACTTCCTGGATTGTGTCTTTTTTGCTTCCCTCCTGACTATGCACTCTAGCTGCCTTCCATGATCTCTGGACCGCCTGACTACAATTCTAGCCTTCTCCCATTTTGGATTCTTCTGCCTTCTATGCCATTTATATTAAAGGCCCCTGTGCCACCACAGATCCATCAGGGCCTTGTCTCCTGTCCCCTGAGGGTTGTGATTGTAAGGGAGTACTGTTCCACTGCAACTGAGTTCCCCTCACCAGCAAAGCTACCGATTGGTTGTGACAGACATACTAGGTAAGATGTTGAGGAAAGAGAGACCCTTCCTTGCTCTTCCCATCAGCTCCTCTGGCAAATCAGTAAAGATAGGTAGACAAAGTCAATGGTGAGCATGATCTGCAGTACATCTAAGGCAGCCCCTTACATGTATAACCCATTATTTCACTAAGATTTGCAGGATTATTTACTAAATTGAGAATTCAAAGTGAATTTCAAATGTAAGGCATGAGCAGCCAAAAAGAAAGAATAGCTGGTTGAGATTTCTTCCAGAAACTACAGCTTTCATGACGCTTTGTCATTCTAAAGGCAGTCTAAAGGCTTGCAAAGCATAACATGAGTTGCAGTTCTACCATTTGTGCACCCCTGTTTTAGTAAATAGAGTTAGTGATGCCATGGTGTCATGCTACAGCAGGAGTTACATTTAGTAACATCACACTGCATTACAAGATCTGAAAACATAAATCTCTGAGAGGAGTAGATAGACAGACAGACAGTCAGACAGACGGGCAGACAGACGGGCAGGCAGGCAGACAGACAGACAGACAGATAAAATTATATAGATCAACAGACAAACAAAAACAAAAACAAAATGTGTTTGTTTTGACAGTACAAGGTAAAATTAATAATATAGAAGAAATGCTTTGTGAGAATCTTGAGAATACGATTATTCTAGGCCAGTAATGTTTTGATGTGTGAGGTTACTTTGCATTCTAACTGTGCACAGATATGCAAACATGATTTCTGTATGTGCCCGCATAGTGTTCCAAAATGTACTACCAATTTCACATTTGCATATCCTAATTAAGATCTCAGGGTGCAGACAACTTTAAGCATAGCAAAAACAGTGCAATGAAAATATTCAAGGAAACACTATTTTCAAAGGCATCTAGAAGACGGTGATGCCAATCAACTTGTCAACTTGTTTTATACGTTCTTTTACTTTCACTTAAAAACATTCCAAGCTATAACTGTTTAATAATTACCAAATGGTAATGATGGGGGTTAAAGAATGGATCCAAACCCACTGGCTATTTTGCCAATGTTAACGCAGATTAATATCACCTCTATGGCAAAGCAATATTTTCATTAATTTAAATGAGAACAGATGTCCATGCAATCTGTGTAGTAAAGTAAGAAAAATTGCTCTAAAAATCTTCCAATAATAAAATCATAAAAATATTATCAATGTGCAGTCATCTTTGAACATATATTTTAAATATATATTGTCAGTGTTTATTGCTCATTAAATATATATTATTATTTCAACTACCGCTTCTGACAGTTGTTTAAATGCCAGGTTTTTAGACATTATTAGTATTTTAATTGGTGTAATAGATCTTAGCCTAGTAAAATATTCTTCTCCCCCTCCAACAACACAAACACAAGTGTGCTAGAATTAGTAAGGTGACAGCAGGGCCAGAGCAAGGAATTTTGTCTACACAGGCAAAGATGCATTTTGCCGACCCCCCACCCGAAAATAAAATAGTGTCTTTACCTGTGTGTATTGTAATCTCTGTTTTGAACTTCTTACCTACTTTAGCATATTGTATCCCTCCTTTACTATGTCTTACACCCTCTTGTGTGTCTATTAAAACTCCCCTTGTGTATCTCTTACTTTCCCCAGACTCTTTTTGTGTCTCTTTCTCCTCCCCAGCCCCTTTGTGTGTCTTTCTTTCCTCCAGCCCCTTTGTGCATCTCTTTCTTTCCTCCAGCCCCTTTCTGTGGCTTTCTCCCCTCAGTCTGTTTTGTGTGTCCCTTCCCCCCAGGGCCCTTTGTGTGTCTTCTTTTCCCATGCCTAATAGACATAGATATATAGCAACACACACCCATACAGCCACACAGTCACAGAGATATCCAGACATGCAATCAAACAAACACAGTCATACAGACACACAGTCATACTAATCTACACATACAAGTACGTCATACATACAAACACAGACATACAGACACACACACACACACACACACACAAATATTCAGAGACTGTCATACAGAGACATTCAGATACTGTCATACAGAGACATACAGATACTGTCATACAGAGACATACAGACACAGACATACATAGTCTTATAGTTGTACAGATACAAGCATACAGAGCAGGGGTCTGTGAAAGTTTAGGGGATGTAGTGGGGTGAAAGATGTTGTAGTAGGGGAGTTAGGGGCTGAGTTGGAGGGGTCAGGGATGTAGGAGGGGTGCAAGGGCTGTGGTGAGGGGCGCAAGGTCTGAGGGAGGACGGGTGGCAGGGGCTGTGAAGGGGGACAAGGGATGTTAGGGGAGGGACAGGGGCTGTGAGGGTGCACAAGGGCTGTGAGGGTGGACAGGTGCTGAGAGGGGATACAAGAGCTGAGGGAGTAGACAGCTGCTATAAAGGGGGGCACATTGACTTTAGAGAGGGAGGCAGGGGCTGAGAGGGCCATGTGGGCTGTAGAGGGGGACACAAGGGTCATAGAGGGGGACACAGGGACTTTAGAGGGGTACAGAGGAAGAAGGGGGCAGGGGCTGAGAGAGGGGATGGGGCTGTGATGGGGACAGGGACTGTGAGGGGGGACAGAGGCTTTGAGGGGGTGACAGGGGCTGTGAGGGGGAGTCATGGGCTGTGTGGGAAGGGACAGGGGCTGTCAGGTGGGGTCTGGAGCTAAGAGGTGAGATGGGGCAGGAGCTAAAAGGGGAGTCATGAGCTAAGGGAGGGCAGGGGAAGCAGGAGGGCAGAAGAAGAAAGAAGAAGGGGAGTCAGGTGCTGTGAGGGGGTGGCAGGGTCTGTGAGAAGGTGGCAGGAGCTGTGAGGGGGGAACAGTAGCTAAAAGGGGGTCAGGAGCTAAAAGGGGGGCAGCTGCTATAGAGGGGACCATATGGGCTGTAGAGGGGGACACAGGGTCTGTAGATGAGGGCACAGGGGCTATAGAGGGGGACAGTGGCTGTAGAGGGGGGGCAGGGGAAGAAGAAGAAGAAGTTGTGTCCTTAAGGGGTTAAAGGGGTTGGCAAAGTCCTAAATATGCAATTTCAACTTCAACAATAATTAATAATTCATGAATGCCACAGTAAATACAACAATTTTTAAACACAACATCTCTTGCCACCAAACTAGCTAATACATAAAAACAAATAAGATTATATTATGGATTCAAGGAGTAATTCCTACAATCACAGCATACAGGATTTTGCAATCACAAATATACGTATTTAGAATAATAATAGTCCAGTAGAGAAAAAACATGCTATCAATGTAGAGACCCTGCAGGTCAGTTGGACATAACAGAAAAAATCAGAATACAAATGAATGTTGTCTATGAGCTGGAAGTAAAATAGGATGTCAGTGTATGTGAATGAGGTCTCCTGGCTTGTTCATTGAACATTCATTGTGCTTGTACTTTGTATCAAGAAATGCTTTTCGACACTCTTCTGCCCTCAGAAAAAGAATTTGGCAATTAGCTATTCAACACATTTTGGAGGACAAATCAATAAACTCCCTAACTTGCACTAACGAAACAGAAAGAGGCCCTAAATGCAATGTTTTGGGTTGTGAATTATAAATTTGTTCTAAGCTTGAAAAATGCATTTGAAGTGCGAACATTGCTTGCAAAGCTTTAACACTAATAACATTTTTATCTATACATTGGGTGAGACAAATAGCTAGCAAATGTATGGATAAAATGTTATTCTTTGATTTATTGCATCTCTATTTACATCTATATCATCAATAAATTAAAATACGGCCTTTCACAATTGTCGCGTGTGAGTGCATCTATTTTATCTAACATGCCAGAGTAGCTTATATATGACGTGATGCTATGGAAATAAACACATTAGCAGCTTTTTGTGCCACGTTTTGTCATGATGAACAGGAAGAGCGTAATTAGCAACATGCGCAGATATCTGTCTTAAGGTAAGCTTACCTGTGATTGGGTCGAACAAGCAAGAAACGGGTAAAGGACAAGATCACTGTGTCAGTGATCACTGTACTCAGAAGCAGAACAAAAGATCAATAGCTATAATCACCTATTTCCACCCTCCTCTTACCAGTTTTAAATCTTCCTTTTTAATAGTAAGAGATGTTAAGATTAAGAAATGTATGTAATGATAGGGACCTTAGGTCTAACCATTCTAAAATGGTTTAACTGCTTACATTGAGGGGTGGGAGAGTTGGAAACAAGGCACTCTTGGCACCATAACCACTACAGTGCACTGTTGTGTTTTTGGTGCTTGGAGTATTCCTTGTAAGCAAACTCTTTCTTTACCCAACAAGCTATAAAACAAGCCATAAGATATTTTACAAACATTAGCTTATTGCATCTGTTGACTTAAAGGATTTCTAAAACCTTAGGCTTGCTAAAATAGTTGCTGTTTCTTTTTTTGCCAAGACTTGTTCGGTCTCTTTTCATTGTTAATTATACTCAATTAACAACAGAAGACACTCAATAATGCTATTCTGTAAAAGTTTAACCGTGTGTCTCTCTCTGTATCAAACTCATTGTTATTAGAAGTGAAAAAAGGATATAGCTGAAACTTTGAAAGAAAAGAACACACTTGTGCAATGGACAACAGCCAAACTATACAACATGTAAAACAGCATAAAGCATTGTGCAGGTAGAGTAATGTTATCAAATATAATACACATTAGACTTGTGCATTATGGGAAAGTCTAGTTTGGCCAAATAATTTTTCCCAAAATTGTGTTCGGGATGTTCAATGTTTTTTTCATGTGCTGGCCAGCTACATGTCAAATTCCATCTATGTGAAAATATTTAGAGAAATATTCAGACAAACCAATAGACCAATCAGTTGTTTGCCAAATAAATACATTAAAAAATTATTACGTATATATTTTGCATTACAATGATTTCTCACAATTTTGTTCACAGATCAAGTGAAAAAAGTAACCAATAGATGAAAAAAAGAGGAGGATGATAAAAATATATATATTTGTATATTAAATATATCATAAATATAAGTAGACTTTCTATTGCTCCTCATTTATTTAACTCTTCTGTCCACTTTTCACTTGATCTGTAGATACAATCAACATTTAGTGGCTGTTCCTTAGCCACCATTTATCTTTTTTCCCTATCTATCATATTTATCATATCTTCCATGGGCAGGACTCTGAATACTAAATGTTTGGCCATTGCACTAGTCACTTAGGTTTGGTTTTTACAACCGTATAGCATTTCAAAGATACTGAACTTGGCCGATTGGCCCTTGTTCAGTCAAATCACAATTCTGCTGAATCTGCATGAAAAATTCTAATAGTGGCGAATGTATAATTATTTTAAAAGTTAAACTTGCACATTAAAAACAAGCAGACAAAAATATAAAGGATAAAAATACATAGTGTAATATGTAGAAACATAGAAACATACAATGTGACAGCAGATAAGAACCATTCAGCCCATCTAGTCTGCCCAATTTTCTAAATACTTTCATTAGTCCCTAGTCTTATCTTATAGTTAGGATAGCCTTATGCCTATCCCACACATGCTTAAACTCCTTTACTGTGTTAACCTCTACCACTTCAGCTGAAAGGCTATGCCATACATCCACTACCCTCTCAGTAAAGTAATACTTCCTGATATTATTTTTAAACCTTTGCCCCTCTAATTTAAGACTATGTCCTCTTGTTGTGGTAGTTTTTCTTATTATAAATATAGTCTCCTTCTTTAGAGAGTTTATTCCCTTTATGTATTTAAATGTTTCTACCATAACCCCCTGTCTCGTCTTTCCTCCAAGCTATACATGTTAAGTTGCTTTAACCTTTCCTGGTAAGTTTTATCCTGCAATCCATGAACCAGTTTAGTAGCCCTTCTCTGAGCTCTCTCTAAAGTATCAATAATACCTTCTCTCCGTGGTTGCATATTGTTAATGCTGTTGTGGCATTGCAAGATTCTATGTACTTTTCCATACACAACCAAAAAAAGAATTATAAAAAAACACAAAAAACTTTCATCTAATAACACTAATTTTTTTAGAACAGAAGGGAATCCCACTCTTTCCAGAATTGAACAACTACTGGTCTTCCAGTTCGCATCCACACAAGACATATGTCATTCATGATTAATGCTCCTCACGAACCATTTACTTAGTTGCATAATTGACTAGGTTGAAAAAAAGACTAAAATCCATAAAAAACGAAACAATTGTAGCCATTTCCAATTCTGCCACAAAAAGGGGAAAATATCCTTCTTGATGTAATGTATCAGTAGAAGCTATCACAACTTCTTTAGGCAGAGGATTCCACATGTTTATTGTTCTTACTGTAAAGAACCCTTTCATCTCCTGTAAGTGAAAATGCATTTCTTCCACTCTCAATGGGTGACCCCTAGTCTGTTGTATGTTCCTGCTAATCGTGCCCAAAATTGCACTGCATATTCAAGGTGTCGTCTTACCATTGACTTGTATAGAGACAGAATTATATAAGGATCACGTGAGTCAAAAAAACCTGTTTGTACACAAAAGCACCTTACTATCTTTTGCAAAGACAGTCTGGCATTGACTACTGCGTAGTTTATGACCTATAATTGTTCCCACAATCTTTTCATTTAATGTTATCCCTAGCTCTATCCCATTTAATGTATCAGTGATTTGTGGGTTGTTTATGCCAAAATGCATAATTTTGCAGTCATCTGTATTGACTCTCATCTACCGCTTGCCTGCCCAGTTCCCCAAATTATCCAAATGCCTCTGTAGAGAAGTTGTATAATGTTCAGACAGTATTTTCTTACCTAGTTTTATGTCACCTGCAAACACCGACAAATGACTTTAAATACCAATTTCAATATCATTTATAAATAGATTAAAGAGATGTGGACCAAGGACAGAACCTTAAGGCATTCCACTCAACACTTCTGTCCACTTTGAAAATGTTCCATTGACAACTACTCTCTGCATTCTATCTTTAAGCCAGTGTTCTATCCAAGTAGATAGTTTAACTAGTAACCTTTTGTGTGGAACTGTATCAAATACTTTGGAAAACTCTAAGTAGATCCCATCTACTGGATCACCCTGATCTATATTTCAACTAACTTTTTCATAGAGGGCAATTTAGTTAGTTTAGTATGACCTGTTTTTTGGAAAATCATGTTAATTTCTCCTAATTATATTTTTGTTCAAAATTTATTGTTAAATATATTGTTACTTAACAGCCCTTTAAATACTTTCCCAACCAGATATGTTAAGCTCATGGGTCTGTAGTTTCTAGGCTGAGTTTATGAACACTTTTTAAATATAGACACCACATCTGCTTTTCTCAAATACTGTGGTACAATTCCAGAACAGTGGTATAGATATTTCTACACTAAGCTCCCTAAGGATGCATGGGTTAATACCATCTGGCAATGAGGAATTGCTTACAATAACTTTATTTAATTTCTGAAACATTTTATCCTGCATTAACCAATTATCGGTTTGCTGTAAACGTTTGTAACAGGGATTTTTTTCAAATCTAGAGTCATATATTCTTCTTCCCTATATGCTTAAAAAAAAAAATGATTTAGAATTTCCATTTTGTCCTGATCCTCCTTGATTAACTCACCCATCACAGTTCCCAATGGACCATATTTTCACTCTTAACGGTTTTGGGCATTAAAAAAACTTTTTGAAAATTGGAATTGCTCTCTTTGGCTATGAGCATTTAATTTTCATGTTTAGCCCATCTAATCACTATTTTGCAAGCCCTATTGGCATGCTTATATTTTTGATAGGATGCAATCAACGCCTCTGATTTAAATGTTTTTTTTTCCTTATCTTTCATCATTTGACTGACCCCTGTACTTAATTTAAATTTTCTTATTTTAGATTTATTTCCTAGTGGTATGCATTGAGAAATGTACTTTTGTAGAATGTCTGTAGCGACCTTCAATTTATCCTCTATGACCTTCCATTTATCCTCTGTGATAACTTTTTGACAGTTAATATTTCCTGACACACAATTAGTTGTACAAATGCCATTATCTTATTGAAATTTGCCTTTTTAAAATTAAGTGGTTTTGGAAAGCCCATATGAAATTTTAAATTTTTTTATTTATCTCAAATTATACCATATTATAGTCATTATTACAGTCCCCAGTGCTCCCTAACTTGAATTTTTTAAAACAAGTCAGCATTATTTGTTATGACAATTGAGATATGAAATTATAATTTATCAGGTTCAAAAACCTGTTTCCTTTAACTATACTACAAGTCCCTTGGACCAATATATGCGTGGATAATTAAAATTTCTCATGATTAATAAATTACCCTTATGTGTGGCCTTATTATTTTGAGATAGGAGTTGCTCTTCCCCATCAGTATTAATGTTTGGGGGCTTGTAACATATTTATATTAATGGATATCCCGTTTCTTCCTATGCACATTTCTACCCATAAGGTGTCCATGTCCTCACCTTTGTAACCACATACAATTACTTTAACACTTGGCTTCATATCAGGTTTAATATAAAGGCATAAACCCCCCCACTTTGCTATTTTCTTTTCTTTCTAAATACTGTATAGCCATTTAAATTAATAGCCCAATCAAGTGTTTCATCCCACTAAGTCGCAATAATCCTAATTATGTCATATGGCTACTTGTATGCCAACATCGCAAGCTCCCCCATTTTCCTAAACAAGCTTTTAGAATTATCAAGCAGACATTTAAAGTTGACCATTTGTTTATTGTGCTTTATTTGAGAAACATGTAATTAATACCTTGCTCTGTCTGCTAATCTTACCACTCTTCCCATCTCCACCCTCTTTGTCTTTACCTGAATTCCCTCTCATTTCTATACAATGTATCCTATTTACCCTTCTTTGACTCCCCCCTCCTAATTTAAAGTCTCCTCCAACCTTATAGCCATTCTCTCCCCAAAGCACAACATACCTTCTTCCATTCAGGTGCAATCCATCACAGCTATAAAGAGTGTGCCCAAGCGCCAAACCGCCCCGTGCTCTAAAAATCTAAAACCATCCTTCCTACATCAAGACTTTAGCCACTCATTGATCTCTTATCTCGCCCTGCCTTTCCACTGTAACATGGCACAGGTAGTACCACTTTGGATGTCTTCTTCTTGATGCAATCAGAATGGCAGATTACCCTGTCTATGCAGTTAATAATAGAAACGCCTACCACCACCTCCTGCTTAGCTTTTCTCAATTCTGGATCCAATTCATACTAGAGAGGTTGTTCCCCTGAGTGTTAGAAGGAGCATCTCCCTCCAGCACAGCCACTCCTGAGCTGATAGTCCCAACAACTTCACTTAAGTGAAGCTGTTGGGACTCAAATCTGCTATGGTTTACAAAATCAGGACTAGTAACACCCTTCCTTTTCCTTCTCCCTCTGCTATCTTGTCACCCAGCTACCTGACAGGTCCCCAGCTGTCTCATCTCTCCTGCTGCACTACCTGTCCCCACAAAACTCTACTCAGTGAGCAGTAAACCCTTTTCAAGGTTGTCAACCAGCCTTAGTGTTGCAATTTTATTCTCCAGATCTCCAATCTGAGCTTCCAGAGAAGTCACTTGCTCACATTTGCCATAGAGGTATATATCCCGAACAGACTATTCCAGGCATGCATACACACAGCTGACTGTGCACAGAGTAAAATTTCTAATCTTGCTGGCACTCATATTTGTCCTACTAAAACAATCCCAAAATGTAAATGTGTGTTGTAACTTTTGTGTTGTTTAAACTCCTGTGGGTTCAGACTCCTACTTAAAGACAGACTACTCTAAAATAGACTGACAGATAACCTATTAGTGAGTTGCTACTGTGGGTTACATAGGTGAAAATTATGAAACCTCTCCCCTAATTAACTCATGCTTAAAAGTGCACTCAGAGAAAAACATATTTATCTTTAAACCCTGTAAACACACAATCAGCTTTCACACTAAATAATAATAGGTTATACTTCCCACAGCCAGCAGATAATTACAAATCAGTATTTGTATTGTATGTATTTGTATTGTTATTGTGTGTGTAAAAGGTGGAATAACAGGTGCAAAACGTTTCTTGCACTCTTTGTTAAAGTGAAATAATAAAATAGCTCCATACAAATTACCATCAATGAGCTACGTCTATGTGGGTATATAATGTGCGCTTCTATATTCTAGTTGCAGTCTACATGGTTTCCCATGCACATTTCCAAATAGTGATTTCTATATTATTCAGGATGGACACACATTTCATTCTATCTTATTCCGTGTTTGTTCCAATTATTATTTAGTCTCTGCTCCAATCATCATTCAGTCTCTGCTCTAGTTCCCAATCATCATTCAGTGTCTGTATCAAGTTATCATTTAGTCTCTGTAAAATGTTTTTCAAAATGCTGCTCCAAAAGCCTGCCTATTTAGCCACCATCCCCCCAAGAATAAGATTTCCTTATAAAATGTATGCACCCAGCATTGAATGATCTGAATTGCAAAACAACCTGTATTAGAAGGAGAGGACACCCAGGTGGAGATACAGTAAGATTATCACTACCTGTTTGTGGTGTCTCTGTCTGCAATCAGGTTGTGAATTAAAAGCTACTCACTCAATGGTGTTGGGGCTGAGACTGTGTGCATACATTTGATAATGAAGTATTTCAGGCATGAAGAGGCTGGCTAGGGAGATCAAACAGGTCAAACACAGGAAATCACAAGAGAATCACTAGGAGCACTAAACAAGGTTCTAACAGAAACCACAATATGGCAATGAATGGGGGCTAATATAAGCCTTATATAGGCTTACCTATGTTCTGATAGGTCCACATCATCACTGCGATCCAAAACAGATTAGGATCGCAATGATGATGTGGTCACTTTATATATAGACGTACTGCCACCAGCCACGTAGTTTATCAGACCATGCGGCAGGAGGAGGTCGGCTAGAGAGAGGTGAGTCTTCCTCAGTGTGCTGCACAGTTGAGGAGCGATTGCACGTGGCAGGAGGTCGACTAGGATTGAGGCAGTTGAGTGTTCCTCAGTGTGCTGGGAGGTCGCGTGTAGTGGTCAGACCGTGCGGCAGAAGGGGGTCTGCGCGGCTCGGTGGATGTAAGTAATACCACACCTTTCCAGTCTTTCAAACCTGCATTTCCTCTTAGCTTCTCTCTCCTACCAGCATTATATTATATTGTTTAACAAATATAGATCATATAATAAAAATACAGCAGTGAAATAGACAGCAGAAGTCCACCCACTCACATTTACTTATAATAGTAGTGCTAAGTATATGAAAATAAAGTTAATTGTATTATAACAGTTTTAGCAGAATATAAAAATACTATTCAATTAAAGTTACTCTAACAGGAAATAGATAGATAGATAGACTTACTATAGTATTTCATGCTATCTCGGCCTTACCATTTTATAAAATATAAATAATTACAGTACATTTTAAGTCATACATTTCATTTAATAATAATAAAAATTGTATAAATTAAACAGATGTATTCGTGATCTTGAAAGCCAGAGTTGCCTTTGACATCTAATATGTCCACATTGCATGCGCTGTGTAAGTGAGACAAATACACACAGCATGTACAATGAGGACAATTTAGAGTCATTTTCATGGTCCACCATGGATATATTCAGGTCTGAATAAGACCAGTCAAAGGGTGGATTACAGTTAACAAAGATGGGTTCACATTCAGTCTTGGTACATAAGACACTGGAATCTTTAATTATGGATGCATGATAGGCCCTGAAACAAGACACTCAACGTGTCAGGTCCAAATTAGGACTGAAACAAAGATTGGACTTGTATTGTATTCAGGATAAAAGATAATGGGATTAGAAAAGTACAAGCAATTAAGACAAGGGCAGTATTATCAAGGTAGAGTAGCATACAAGAGATGGTAAGATTTGTAAAGTTTCATTAGAATTCAGTCAACAAGTGCTAAATGTAGCTTATTGTCTTTATCAAAAAGAGAGAATAGTTGAACAAATGGAATATACATTCAAAAGGGGACAAAAGAACCGGGGGATAGGTAATACAGGAGAGCACTAGGCTCTCACACTCATAAACAATGCCTGGCATCAAACATGTATACAATGTCACAAGTCACAATAATTGAGAAACAGCAAAACACATAGAAGTGATGCCTGATACATTGAGTATTGAACAATAAATGTGTGCTTACCAGACTGTTACGTTTTTTAATGAAGATTTATAGCAGGGAAATTTGCAGCTGACATTCACTCTACTCTCCAGACGTTTACTTGATGAAAGACTAGAGACTTGACTGAAACATCAATTGCAAATTTACCTGCAATAAATCTTTGTTAAAATATTATTAAGTCTCATGGGTTAACCTTTCCTTTGAATTTTTGTGTTAATGCTATAAATTGCATTTGCATACATGAATGGCTGTATATGTATATATATAGATATAGATATTGTAGATTGAATTAGCCGTTTTAGATATTAGTCCAGTAGATAAAATGCCAAAATACCAGAGTATTGCAATATGCAATGATACCTTTTTTATTGGACTAACATAATACTTAAAAGATAAGCTTTCAAGAGTCTTCCTCTGTTTCTCGGGTCTGAATCAATACTGATCAATATGATAGACTTAAAGAAGAGAGAAAAACCCTCAAAAGCTTGTCTTTTAAGTATTATGTTAGTCCAATAAAAATATATCATTGCATGTTGCAATATTCTGGTATTTGGATTTTCTTATATATATATATTAGCTATATATATATTGCATATATAAAATAAATGTATTGATGAGTAGCATTCCTTTTAGATATGTCTTTCATGAATTACCCATTGTACACCGCTACGGAATTTGCTGGCACTATGTAAATAATAAAATAATAAAGAAATTTCAACTTAATATTTACTCATCACCATTTCTTCCAAACTTGCATAATGTTGACCTCCCACAAGAATAATCTTTCTGTTTGAGATATATATATCACATGCATATTCTTTCTCTAGCAGGCTTTCTACCAAATTGACATATGTAACCACATTACTGCAATGCTTTTTTGATTATAATTGCTCTAACAGTTTTGTAGTTTAGTGTCTTGCATACCATATCAGACAACATCCAAAGAGCTCAACCTGTAGGTGAAAGTTGTAGGTGAAGAAAAACATAAGAAAAATATCTCTCACAACAATAATTATAAGAAAAACATCGCCCACAAGCTTAATCTTGATTATTTTTCTAAAATTGAGCCACAGAACATGGATCACTCACACAAAAACAATAGTGTTGTTCTGTGAGATACCACCAAATTAAGATCTTCTCAATAAGTCATGATAGTGGCAGTGGTACATACGGATGATGTTGACAAAGTTCCTCAGATGTGTCTACTTCAAGCTCCCCCCCCCAGGTTGTCATCATTGCTTTATAATACTATGGCGCAAAACGTCCTTGGAGGCTGTCCTCAACAAAGGCTGGCAAAAAGTTTGCTTAGCTACACTTACATACTTCTAAAATACAAAGGATCAATAACACTCATTTAAATTATTCTTCTTTAATAAAGAACACTTCAGACATGTCCAGGATGGCACTGCAGACTCACAATAACATCTCGTAGGAACACTCTATAATTAGAACCTTTAGGGCAGAATCAGATTGTGGGGTATGTTCCAGGTGGTGGATTTTTTCGAAAAATTCAGACATAATATGCTATTCATATCAAAAGCTGTATAGAGTATTTATATATGATATAAATAAAAAGACACTATAACTTTATTCCATTTTATCACATACCTCTTTGCTCTCTGACACCAAGTGTATAATTATCCAATCACAACGTAAGAGAGAATCATATAGAAAACTCAAAGGCATCTAAATACTTCCATTTTCCTGTAAGCTCTCATTGTGGGCAAGCTTGGTGTTTTATAAACATATTTCTTTTTTTTTTTTTTGTGGTAGTCCTAGTAGTAGATATTAGTTAATATTAATATAATTATTACTTTTTCTTCCTCAGCCTGTCGCTCAACGTAGAGCTACAGTACGCAGACTGCTAAATAGCATTTCAATGTTAAAAAAAAAAACAGTTGCTGTTTCCTAAAATCTGACTTAAAAATACTGAAAAGAAAGGCTTTTAAAAATAAATAAATAAATACATACATACATAAGTATATAAAAAATGGGCAATGCAAATTCGTTATAGAGCCTCTTAGTGATTTATTTAGTATTAGGAAAAAAAAACATTCTGATTTTAGCCAAATGTAATGACTTACACTTAGTCAAAAGAGTTTTTTCTACTTATTTTACAAAATAAAATCTAAATGATTTTTTCAGAATTGTGTGGTTTTATTTGTGCTGGAATGTTCCACATTGCTTCACCTATCTCATCACTTATGTCTGGTATTTTCTATCACATTATAGATATTGTTTCCAACTGTTACATTGATTTTGTTCACTGATCTGTTTAATACCGTTATGTTATTAAATTGCTACAGAGCCTCTTGCCATAGCACTCATAAATGACATTGCTATAATTTAATGAAGTGGCACACTGTGTGTTCAGATGAAGAAGATAATATCTATAGAACAATTTCTGATTTAGATCATAACCCTAGAACATTGTTTATTTTTCTATTCAAGCTTTAAAACTAAGCCACTGTTTTGGTGGTTTAGGAAATATATTTAGTTTCAATGGAAACGTGTTCAATACAAACATAAGCATTTTTTTTTTAATTGTGTGAAAACAATGTTGATTGATAGACAGCAGACAGGCAGAAAGACAAACTGAAACAGACAGACAGAGATAGACAAAAAGACTTATTGAGATAGACAGGAAAACAAAGATTGAAAAATAGACACAGAAAGACAGTAGGCAGACAGAAAGACACAGACATAGACTAACAGTTAGTGGCAGAAACACACAGACTAAAACAGACATACATATACAGAAACGTATATCGAAAGACAGATATTTCGAGAGACAGATAGACTGTCTTCTACGTATCTTTAATTTTATTATTTGTTAATTTATGTCAGTTGTTTATACATACTAGTTTGTTGACCTTTAAAGAGGCACAGAATTGCTTCACCATAAACATACTAATATTCTATTTGATGGCTCTAACATGCTTCTGAACTTTCCATTTTATTATTGGTCAACATACTTAATGTTAAATACCTGAAGTTCTTCTCTATTCCAATATTAGAGTAGAGATGATTTAACAAATAAATAAATAAATAAAACACGACAGCAGATATGACCTTTTCATCCAGCTATTTGCTCCAGATTCTTCTGTATTCAACTAACTCTCATGTATTTTAAAAGATGATTTGCCATTATAATAAATGTACCATCAAATTGCAGCAAGTGACTCAGAGGACAGATATGCTGCTCCCTTAGCAGCTATATACTTATATTGTGTCTGAAAACTTAAGAAATATAGAAAAAAAAGACAAACATAAAAAAACTGTTTTTGTATAATTGATGTAATGGTCTTTTAGTCTTCCTTGTATCTCTAGATTACTTAGCTTACAAGCTTTGTTCTTGATCATATTTCTTTATAAATAACGTAACTACTACATATTTTCAGATTAATTTGGCAACATTTTATATAGATGAGCAAATGACCATCTTGCTTTTTTTCTATGATTAAATTAAAGGACAGCTGACAACTCAAAACTATTTTTAATATAATAATCATTTTAATTAAGTTTTGAAAGGAAATATTTAAAAAAATAAATAAGTATATGTAAAAAAATGAGAAACCCGAAGTCCACAAACTTCTGTTAACAGAGACTTTTTTGCCTTTTCCTTTTATTTATTTCTATTTTTATTTTTGGCCTTTTTGGAGCTCCCACGATAATGCAGCAGAGCACTCGTTTTTCTTTGCCAGTCTGGACTAGATAGCGATCACTTACCAATATCACTCTGTCATGTATGTCGCGTCTGTTGCCATGATAAATGTAGATTTACATACCACAGTGTGTCACTAGACTAACATGTATGGACGTATCTATAACTACAATTCCAGATACCCTGTGGCCCATGTTACAAACGTGTTTAATTTTTAGTTCTGGTTAGTTTGTTCAGAAATATTCTTTGCATGTCGCATGTATAGAGAGGCAGCGCACGATACCTAGCCTGGCCACTCTGCACGCAACACCCACTCACAGTTAGACGACTTACTACCACACAGACAGGTCACGTAGTGACTGATATTAAACCGGTCAATGATCAGGTCGCCACTGCCCTGACACCCACACACGTATAGACAGAGGTCTCAGAGAGCCCAGTGATTCCTCTTGCGATGTAATTATTTCCTAGCCCTTCCCCTTTGACTTCTACAATGACTCTAAGGATGCTGAAACTAGGAGTCCTGTGCCGATATGTCCAACATAGTTATGAACAAAAGGGCTAACTGAATTAACCAACCAGAGCAGCCTACCCACCCGCTCATTTACTCAACATACTCCACTACATCCCCCTAGATCAGCGGTCACTCATGTTTTAAGCACCTGTCTAGACTCTCAAGCAGACTAGCTTGTCCCAGCACTCCCAATATTGCAATAGTATATCGCAATGTAACTTATCTCACACACACCAGAATCTACACTGCAATCAGCATTCCACTACGGTTCAGCCTGTTATATTGTTATTGCTTATATATTTTAAAAAAATGTGCATGCACTCTTGCAACTGTTAAGCATGTATAGCCATCTGTAAATACGCTGTTGTGGCGTTGGAAACTGACATGTACCCACCTGCACAATAAAAAATAAAGAATTAAAAAAAATAAATAAAAAAAAAAAAAGAGAAACCATGATAGGATCTTTTAGCCATATACATACACCTTGGGTAAGACAGTGTTGAAACAACCGACAGTTAGTCTCCATGGTCCTTCTTTGCAAGGAATAAAGAAAGGACGACCACAGAGACTGTCTCATTTTATTTTAGATATACATCATTTAAAAAAATATATATGTTTCTTTTCAATACCTAATGAAAGGATTATTATATTAAAATAGTTTTGACTTGATAGTTGTCCTTTAAAGACCATTACAGAGGGACGTTGTTACCACTTACCCAGTGAGTTGCATTAGTGTCATCACAGAACTTCTGTTTTACTTGAGGACAATCTACAGCAATCCCTTATAAACTCCAAAATATCCCACAAATAATTAATTTTCAATGCTCAATGCATGGTACTTCCAAATGGCCATTAGTTAATTGGTAATTAGAGGGGCAAAGGTTTAAAAATAATATCAGGAAGTATTACTTTACTGAGAGAGTAGTGGATGCATGGAATAGCCTTCCAGCTGAAGTGGTAGAGGTTAACACAGTAAAGGAGTTTAAGCATGCATGGGATAGGCATGAGGCTATCCTAGCTATAAGATAAGGCCAGGGACTAATGGGATTATTTAGAAAATTGGGCAGACTAGATGGGCCAATTGGTTCTTATCTGCCATCACATTCTATGTTTCTATGTTTCTATGTGTCCATGTTTTCCTGTGACTTTCCTAGGGTTAGTTAAAATTCCTCCTACATATCAAGCACAGCTAGCTACTAATATTTCTGATGGCTTTTATTATTCTTGGTAAAGTATATACCAGCAAGGACATCTGGATACTACTCAAGTCAAGCATGAAAAACAAGTCTCAGTTACAAACTTAATTAAAAATGAATTTAAAATCGAGCTTTGACACAGAATGAACAGAAGATATACCAATTAGAATGCAAATTAGTTCGACAGGTTAGGGAGGTCTTTCTCCTTGATCTTAAAAATAAATATGTAAAATACTGGACTTTGTGGATACTCAGTGCCTTTTCCAGTTAATTTTAAGTCAAATCTTAAATTATTTAAAATTCCTCAATCGCAAGTGGTTATTGTGTGGTAGTCTTGGAACGTCATCTAACACAATTCGTTATGTTAAAAATTAAGCCTGGATCTAAACCTGCATCAAATAAAACCTTGATAAACCTGGATATTGTGTTAACTTTTTCCATGTGATGATCCAATTCCTATAAAATATGTAGTAAATTATGTAGCATTGAACATTGCTAAACATCGTTTCTCTTTTAACTTTTCCACTAAGTTAATTGGCAGAATAGAGCAACATTTAGAATTACTATGGACAGGGAGCCTAGATGGAGATACACAATTACAAAATAGAGGTAAAAACAGATTTATGGCTTTCTACATTTGATAAACTTTGTGATAAATAAACATAATATAAAAATTATTTGTGATGCACAGTTCCTTATTAAGTAGTGGCATTATTTAAAATAGAAAGACTTGTAATTGTACATCAAAATTGTAGATATATAATTGCTCTCAGTTTATTCATCTTTAATATCAATTGCAAAAGTCTATCAAAATTAACGGACAGATCCCATTTTTTGAGAACAATCTAGTTTCATTGAATAGTCATAAATGTGTAAATGTAAAAGGAAACGAGACATACTTTTATAGATCCAGTTCAAACCATTTTTTGTTATCATACCCTGCAATAATAGAGCATTTAGAACCTGCTGTGCAGTATTTTGGACTTCTTGCACACGTCTATGGAAGCGTTTTTTGTTAATATTTAATCATTGCAGCATAAATGTGAATCGAAACAGACGTATAGCAATTTAATTCATTTTATTTCAACGTGGTGTATTATAAGCCTGTTCTGGGATTGTGATGAATTAAATCTCCTGTAGCTTTGCAAATTACTTTTAAATCTCCAGTTAAAAATTGATTTTCATAATATATGTATTAATCACCTTGCTTTCAAATTTTTGGACGAATAGTCGGACAAATGCATGCTTGGAAGAACATTACATAGAATTGCTTTAATTCAACCTAGAAAAATCTGCAGTGCTAATACTGTATATTGAGGGAAAAAGAATACTACTAGCGCATCAAAACTCCCAGGCTGCTTAAATCTTCCAATCTTCTACAATTTCTTCTACTTAGACTGATAAACTTAATTGTCTCTTGTTAATAAATACAATTATTTATTTCTTCTCCTTACCCTTCGTGTCAGAAATCACACTACACACACATTTCTGAATGGAAGCTAAGCAGACAGATTGACTTAAAATATACCCACATGTAGAGCTGAAGTCAAATTAACCCTTAGGCAGTCAAAGCCAACAATATTCTTAGACAGTGTTAAGAGCTGGTTGAGGCAATCTACTGTTGAGATAGACTGTTAGAATGGAAAATATCAAGCTTTGCTGTACAAACTCTCAGTCGTACTGTCTGAATCTGATTGCAAGTATTAGGGAGATTGCTGGACAGTGCTGGACATGCTTAAGAGAGCAATCACTGCGACACTTGACATTAATATAAATATACTAGGAGTGACAAGTGTTGGTTTTCTAGATATATAATTAGACCCATCAACCAGGACAAACATTGTGAATGTAGAGGAGAAAAAAAAAGCATTGTCTCATTTCTCCTTTACACTGTATGTATATCTATGCTGACTGCCAGGTATGAGGGACGGAACTTATAGCAGTGATTGACGGGGAGTTAAGATGGAGGCACTGATGTGCAGAATAAAAGGCAATGCAAGCATAGACAAAATGGGAAGCTATGGTCTTAAATCATCTATATTGGAATATTTTATACAACTTACTGCTTTATGGGTAGATCCAAAACAAAAGAAAAACGACCTTGGAGATCTCTAGAATAATTTATTTATTGATTATTGCTCAGTTATAGAGAAATATTATACACATACCTATTAAAAGATACTATCATCTAGCATCAAAATCACATTTGTGTACTGTAAATTGTAAAACTCCACAGTGCAATGTGTATCTGTTTCAGATTAATGGGTACTGCTGTGGGTAGTAATAAAAATATATGTTTCCGCACTGTCTATAAACTACACCTCCATTTGGGTACAAAACAATAAACATATCAACGATGATTGTATCAGCACAAAGGAATAAAAAATATAAATATTAGGGATTTAGAATGCTCATACCTGTTATTACTGTTTGACACGTTTTATATGAAAATCAAAAGAAATTGGATTTTGCATGAAATAACTTGCAGGAATTGAAAAATCTATTTTAGAACATTTACATGAAATAGAAACAGATATTTGCAAAGCAGACAGTCTTTTATTCCTTAACTAGCAGAGAGCCAGTTAAGAATAAGAGTAAGCTAATTTTATTATTTTTTTTATACTGCCAACCTACTCCCTCAGCGCCTTACCATAATAGAAAGGGAGTATTTAAGGGTGAAGATGGCTCTACTTAAGTGAGCTAACAATCTACCAGAATTTTAGGGAAGTCAAAATATATCGTATCGAAGACACTTACTGGTGGGGTGGTCAGCCAGTGAGTTAAACTTGGGTTTCCTAGTTCCAAGCCAGTAACGTTGCCATTGCTCTAACCAGCCAACGTTCATTTCCTTACCCAGTACTTCTTAAAGGACTGCTATAGTGCCAGGAAAACATACCTGTTTTCCTGGCACTATAGGGTCTCTAGGTCCCCCCCCCACCCTCTGGGCCCCCCTCCCGCCGGGCTCTAGTGGGAGAAAGGGGTTAAATCTTACCTTTTTCCCCGCTGGGCTCCCTCGGCACGGGGAACTCTCCTCCTCCTTTTCACCGTCATCGGCTGAATGTGCATGTTCGGCAAGAGCCGTGCGCATTCAGCCAGTCCATAGGAAAGCATTCTCAATGCTTTTCTATGGACGTTGGCATCTTCTCACTGTGAAAATCACAGTGAGAAGCGCGGAAGCGCCTCTAGTGGCTGTCAATGAGACAGCCACTAGAGGCTGGATTAACCTTAAGTAAACTTTGTTTACAGCAAAAAGGGTTAAACCTAGAAGGACCTGCCCCCCAGACTACTTCATTAAGCTGAAGTGGTCTGGGTGCCTAGAGTGGTCCTATAACCATTTCTAATGTACATGACATTAGCTTTACAACCTAGTTTTGAACTTTTAACTTAGCTCAGGGACGCATTCTTTATTTTTTTATGCAATATATAAAATAATTAATCAAAAAAATCCTCATTAGACTCTTCCCAGTATCAGAGATGTCTGCTAACCACACCTACAGATATCAGTAGATGTTTAATTGCAACAGGAGTGATAAGCGTAGAAAAAGTAAGAAGGTCCTCATTCACTCATCCCTTTTGACATCCTTGTATCTTTTTTACTATTATCTGGATTAATGCATGTTAGGAAGAGAAGTGTGATCTCTGTTATTGAAGTTGGAGCTCTTCCTGCTCCTTAATCCGAGGGAAAGGTCTCTTTTACCTTGACTACTTATAAATATATGTTATGAATAGAACAATAAGACTATATTAAAATTAACTATAAACATAAAACAATGACAGTTTTTTTTTTTTAACCATGGATGACAGCAGATGTACTGGTAAAGGGCATTGAGAATGTTTTTTTTTTTTTATCATGACGTAAATGATGAAGATAAAAATGTATAGTTTCCATGGAATGTAATATTATAAAATTTCCATTATATAAAAATAAAACAGTTACAATATAGGATTTGTGACAAGAAAGGGAATTAAGTCATATTCAAGCTTTAATGTGGAAAAATATGATTTCAAAACGGTCTCCCTGTGAATACAAGGGGGACATTTTTACAAAAAATCGCATGGGAATGTGAAGTCAACCAATTTTCTAAATATAGGCCTTAACAGCTAAGGGCTCTATTTAAAATTTGTGGATAAGCTTTTCAAATAATTTAATATTTTTAAATACATTTTTAAAGTAATTGTTTCAAAATGTTCAAATATCAAAACTATATAATGTATAAAAACATATCAATACATAAAAAATATCAAAATATTAAACTATTTAAAATATTTTTGAAAATATTAAATTAATTTAAAAGTGTATCCAAAAATAATAAATCTTTTTAAAAACATATTTCTCTCCAGCGCGCCCACGTGGTGCGACACCCGGCAATGACTCGCCTCCAAAGCACATCCACATTCCCCATGCCAGACGCTGGATTCACGCCCCTTTTGATGATGAGACGCATACGTGCTAACATTATTACATCAATAACATGGTCCTGCACCATCTCTGCTGGCCCAGAACATTTCGGGTGGATGGCCTTAAAGCAAAAGAAGCTCCCATGTAAAAAGGGCACCTTTTACTTTGTTCTTTACCCTATTGTGGTTCTTAGTATTCCCCATAGTGCTACTTACTATTTCTCTGTGATTACTTGGTATATTTTGACTCGGCTTGGCTATTGACTGTTCTGTTCTCTGGTTTCCTCACTCGGCTTGTGTCCTGACATTTCTCCTTTCTGGTATCCTGACCCGGCTATTCCTGCATCGCTTTATTGATATCTGTTATCCTCACTTTTGGCTATTTTGGCTATTCCCTGACTACTATTTTCTAACTTACGTTAAATCAGACCAAATGCTCGTAATACGTTATAAGGTTTTCAGAGGATTTACATACTACGTGTTGTTTTTTTTTCACAACCTTGATAATAATTTAGTGGGAAAAAAACAAACACAAAAGCCCATGCCTGTTTGTTTGTTTATACATTATATAACTAGCAACCATTTGTTATATTGTTTCTTTATGTAGTGTCAGAGTACTTTATATATATATATATATATATATATATATATATATATATATATATATATATATATATATATATATATATATATATATTTAAATATCTTATTTGGTTTATCTAAAAAATGTACATAGCATTTATGGGTTTATTATATTTTTGGCAATGCTCTAAGTCATAAGTTTCTTAAAATACTTGAAAATGGAAACCATATGTTAGAGTGTGTAACCAATTATAACAAATACCAGAACAATATTTAAGAACTATGTGGAGAAAAATGACTGCAAACTCATATTCAAATGACCTGACTTGCCCTCCCTCCAGATGTTCATCCCAAAAAACATGAATGAAGATTTAACTAAGAGATGTGTTTCAGGTTGTCACATTGCCCAACTAGCTTCAGATCCTGATTTAATGTCAAGCATATGAACTCATATGCCTGCCGCAGGTTTTTTTAAATATCCCAAATTATGTCACCCTCAAAGACACTCCAGGTTATGACAATGTCAAACAAAGCAACTATATTAACCCTTTTACAAGATGGACTTTAGAACGTTGATGTATATACTGTCATTCTGGAGTTCTGAATTGTCTCTGGTAGCAATAAGTTCGAAATAATGTTCAGTTGAAGGTACATGAAATAGCTTGCTATGCCAAAAAAAACATGCACAACTAAGACTGGTGCATGGGTTTTTGGCTACACAGGTAAATATGCATTTTGCCACTCTAACCCTTCACCATGAAGGATATAAAAACACATCAATATATAAAAAATATCAAAATATTAAACTATTAAAATATTTTTGAAAATATTAAATTAATTTAAAAGTGTATCCAAAAATAATAAATCTTTTTAAAAACATAAATTAAGGCCTAAATACTTAAATACTACATTAACAAAAGGTGCAACATGCAAATACAACAATTAATGCTTTGGAGCTTTTATGATAGTCATCCTTGCCACACAATAATGTGAGTTGTGTTGCTTTCTGTTTACCTCATTTGCCTTGACCTCCATGACAATAAAACTCACAGTAATGTGCAATGTTTATGAGTGTATCAGAGAAATCCACAGTAAGGAAAGTCATAGCCATGTGCTGTGTTTGTGAGTGTATCACTGGGCTCCACAGCAAAAAACAACAACTTCATAGTAATTTGTGGTGTGTATCAGTTTACCACATAACTCAACAATAATTGCCAATACACCCATGTCACATATCACAAACAGCCAACATACACATCTCACATAGACAACACACATATTAGACAAAAGGCCATAGTCAAAGTGCCAGTAAATACAATCCTTCAGTTAAGCATCCAGTGATCATAGTACCCAATCGGGTATGTAAATAGTAATAACCCAGAAGAGATGGGTATGGTGAGATGATCATTTCACTTCTGGTATTTGTTCCATAATGTCCTCTACTGGGTCCTGGGTCCATTCTTTCTTACAGGAAGGACAGAGACCAACTGTACAACCTTATGGTAGCGCCAGCCCTGCACACAACCCTAAGGTCATCATGTGCAATGCTAAGTCTCAGGTTGATATAATGCTAAACATAATTAGACTCTGGAATTGAAAATATGTTCACTGGAGCAATAAATGACACTTCACCATTTGGCAATCCGAGAAACAACTGCGATATCGATTATATCAGGAGAACCCTATATTTCTTATTGCACGGGCCTGTTGGAAAAGAAATTATGGTTTTGGTCTGGTTTTCATGTCTTCAGCAACGTATTTTACTTAAATGATTTTGAAGTTCTTAATGGGGTTGATTTGTTTAGAAGAGGTATTCATAAAACACACTTATCGACAGAGATTACTATAGTGTCACTTTAACATATTTCTCATAAAGAAAGTTGGATCAAGTAAAAAGTTATATCGGCCTCTTTAGAACAGTTACTTTCGAAATGAAGGTAATACAACCAAACGTAAACCTCCATTTAGGTATAATGCCTATGCAAGTGAATAAGATTAACATTAATTATGCAGATTATTCAAGTTTGAATAATGCATGCATTCCAATCTTTAAATTATACCATGAGCAAAAGTCAAGGCAAAGGAAATACTAAACACACAATGCTTGAACTAGTGTTACCTAAATAGGTAAGAAAAGGGATGGTGGTGTATTACTGGTCTTAATGGTGTGTTTTTATAAGGCAGAATCCTGTTAAAGGATAATAGAAGGCTGTAAAAATGAGGAGAAGCCAAGTCAAAAACTAGGAAATCAGAGAAGGACTCATGTATTATTGGGATGATAAAGAATCCACCAAAAACAATGTGTACAGGTGCAAAAAGGTTTTAAATAGGCATAAGCCCTAAAGTTCAAACTGCATCTTTTCTGCACCACCAAAACATGATGTATGTGCATATGCACTGGAATGAGGAAGAACAGGTCCAACTGAATAATGGCGCCATGTCATAAAAGGACAAATTAAGAAAACATCTGGTGTTGGAATTGTTGCCAGAATTATGTATTGACTGGGTAGTGTTGCAAGTAGCCAAAGGTAATGTCACACACATGGTTTCGTGTCTTCATACTCTTTATTTGGAATACCAATATATTATATACTAATCTTGGCCTTAAAATGTTTGGTTCAAATAAATAATATCTGAAAAAGGGGCAATATTTTAAGTAAAAAAACTGCACAATTCGCAGCTAACTTTTAATTATTTATTGAGTTTTGAGTTTTTAGAGATAATAGTCATCATTATAGTCTAATGTGCATTAAAGATTTGCACAGAATTAATTTTTAGTTATTTTAGTTATTCCATTTTAGGTTTCTTGCTTTTTTTTTTTTTGGTTCTTCCAAAATTCAGAGAATCCTTGATTTACTGACAGTGGGCAAATGATTAATAGCCTTTGGTAAAGTAAGGGTTCAACATGTGGTGGCTGGTCAGTGGCTCCTAGCCAGCAGCCACATTAAAATGAGCCTATATGTCCCCCATATAAGTATAAGTGAGGAAATAGACATGTCTACTAACCTTACAAAACTAGCGGCGAGGCAGCTATTACCCACATTTGGGGATATGGGGGAGGTAGTGGGGAAAACTATGTCCCCTATCATTATGTGTTTAAAGAGCCCCATCTTAGGACTATGTTCCCACCATTTTATTTCATTAGTTTTTTTAAAAACTTATTTCTAACCGTAATGGCCCCACCATGGGAGCCAGTGTCTGCTTGTTGCAATGACTGAAAGACTAAATACAATTGGTCTGTGAGCCATCTTGTCATTTTGCCAGCTTTATATACTTTTTCAGACAACATGAACAAAAATATACATTTTTGATAATTTTGTCATTCTTAAGAATACGAATGTGCATGTACAAAGAACATGTGAGTAAAATTATACTTACACATTATACTTCATTATACTCTTCCATCATGTGTAATGTTCACATTGAAAGCAATTTTTTGAAACATTCAGAAATATATAAAAACATCTACTTACCTTTGTAGAACTTAAACTATTTAACATTGTTTTTATATTTTGCCAGCTTGGGTGATGACATACTCTTTATCTCGTGATCCATGGAGTCTTTTTCTAGAAAGGGGCCTGTTTGAAAAAAAAAACAAAAAAACATATGGATCGAGAACAATGAAAATTTTGTTCTTTTATAAAATATTGTAGTGCAAGGTCTAAAATATCTTTTTGTTGAAGCTTGAAAAAACTATTATGCACTAAGACCTCAATTTAATATTTGTGGATAAGCTTTTTAAGTGACTTAATATATTTGGATCAACTATTAAGATGTTGATGTATTTTAATATATGATTTTTTTTTCAATATTTTGAATAAAATTATTTTAAAAGTTTATTCAATCATATGAAATAATTTGAAAAGCGTATCCACAAATATTAAATTAAGGCCTAAATACTTAAAGTCAATACTCATAAAAAGCATAAACTAAAATTTTACTCCATTTATATGCACAACTCAACATATAGCAAATTCACAAAATCATCCAAACTTGAGACCTCTATCTTACTGTTTGCTTCTGTCTTTTCTTATCTGGTTTCTTACTACTGGGGACAGCAGAAAAAGTTCTTAAAGGCAGATTGAGCAGCATAGTATTAAATAATTTAATGCCTGCTCATAGTTCCATGAATGGGCAGCAAACTTGACTGTCAAGCTGGAATGCATGTTTTTTTCAGACTTGCTAGTTTTACTGGTCTCACAAACAGCGTAACCCCACCCCCCTCTGCCCACCCCCTTCTGCTCTGCTTTTAAACTTTCCAATATTCCATGAATCTATAAAAATGTTAAAGGACAAATGCCTGGTGCAAATTTTACCAATTCATTGTCTAAAACAGCCAGACACACAAGGAAAATGTCTGTATATTGTCAGGAGTTAAAATATTTTTACCAAAATTGATCCAGGATTCTATCTGTATATCCTTAATGCCAAGTAGACCAAGAATCCACTGATAATCACATGGTATTTATAAAAAATAAGGAAACACAAGCTTTTCTAGCACAGCCTTTACTTTAGACCAGGGGTTGGCAACCTTAGGCTCTCCAGATGTTGTGGACTACCTCTCCCCTGATGCTTTGCCAGCATTATGACTGTAAGCATTATGGGAGATGTAATCCACAACATCTGGAGTGCCAAAGGTTGCCTACGCCTGTTCTAGCTGGCAGTTTAACATATTAAGGGATATGGAAGAGTAATGGAGAGAGTCCTTTTCCCCTGATTGTTATTATAAGCTCTTTACTCACTGCGTGGAGACAACGGAAGAGGGGGTCATTTTTACAAACTCAGAGATTATATGTTGTGTCTGGCCAATGCCTAATTAATAATGGGCCTGTTTCCTTCTTCTTACCATGATACAAATGGATGAGAAGGCAAATATTTAAAGACTGCAGCCTCTTTAAAATGTATCAAGGGTTTTGAGGACTGCTGCTATGTGTTGTTATTTTTTCACATTTTCCACTGGCAAGTGTTAAATTGACGCTTGCAACCAAGTTAATGTTGCGAGCTGCCTTTTGCTCTGTCACTCAGCTGTTCACTCTATTAGTTAAATGAACACTATAGTGTCAGGAATAGTAGTGCTGAACTGGCTGTTTAGGTGACTGCCCCCTGTCTGTGCAGTAAAAATTTAATTTTACTCCTCTTTTCTCCCACTTCACACCAATCTTGCTGAGACTGGCCCCTCCTGGCTCCATCTCCATGGTTGAGATCATCAGTCTTGATGATCTCAGCCAATCCAATGCTTTCCCATAGGAAATCACTAGGAGGCTATTGCACATGCGCAGCAAAACACCAAGTTGTACCAGTCAGCATCTTTTCACAGAAATGCATTAAATCAATGCATCTCTATGGTAAACATTCACTGTCTCCACGCAGTGTTTATAGTGCTAACACTGCAGGGAAATTATATTGACACCAGAAACACGATATTAAGCTGTAGTGGTACTCGTGACCATAGTGTCACTTTAACATATTTCTCATAAAGAAAGTAAGTTATAATATAGGTCTCTTTGGAACAGTTACTTTCAAAATGAAGGTAATACAACCAAACGTAGACCTCAATTTAGGTATAATGCCTACGCAAGTGAATAAGAGTTAATTACATTATGGTAACATTAATTATGCAGATTTTGATTCATATAACCCATAAACTCTGCACTATTGAAGTAAAGATGTTCATTTGGTATACATTAAAAATCTTGAAATGTTTTGTACAGCTTTAAACCTAAAAAGAGGTTCTAATATGTAAGTATACTAATTGTAAAAATAAATCTATTTAAAGTTCCTTGAAGGACAAGACGTAATTAATAGACTAAAGTTTATTGTTTAACAAAATGATGCACTTTTAGTTGTCTGTAGCATTAGCAGTGGATATTTTACAATATTATTCTCTGTGTTTATGTGCTGTTTAAAACTCCCTATACTCATGTCATGACCATCTGTTATGCTGGGATAATAGCCAGTGGAGCTCTTCGAATGCCAGTTAAATATCTCCAACGAATATCAATTTAATATTCTAATATATATTCTAATTATGCAGTGATCGGCAAGTTATCAGGATGTTTTATGGCACAATAAAATCAAATGATGGACAACGGAATGTTCAACTTGATACTAACAAATAGCCGTACTTCCTTTCACTATAATCTACTACCATCTCGAGAGCCTGTTTGCAAATCAAGTGTTCAAACTGCTTTGACAAGTTGAAGAGCACAAGATTTCCAGGGATAGTTACTGCACACAAATGAGCATAGTCATTGATGTCAATGTATCTCATAAAAATACTATGAATACAAATATAGTATAAATACAGAGTATAAATATATATTTATATAAAAAAATATCATAGTCAAAAATTATAGTTTAGTAAACTGTGGATGCTTTCGGATTACTCCAAAACGTTTGAGAAGTGAGGACCTTCCCTGTGTAATATTCTCTATTCGGTACGATAGATAGGGTTCTCCCCCATCAATTTGCAGTAAAACTGCAAAAAATAGGATTTTACTCACCTGGAATCCAGTGCCAGGTGACTTTTCCTGCGCTTATCTTCCACACCCTCTCTGATGTCACTGGGCCCTGCACGGTCCAATCACAGGCTTCTCGTAGAGAAGGGAGGCAGTGTGGAGAAGGAGGGAGGTTTGAAAACAAAAAAAGGATGGTGGGTGGGGAGCACATAGTGGGAGGGGGAAGCAATCTTTCCCTTGCAGGCATGTTTTGACCACACAATGTGGTCATCATGGAAGCAGATTTGATAAAGATCACATTTTGTAGTCAATACATTATCACTCTCTATAATAAAGTGCTTTACCTTCTACCTGAACTGGAATGTAATGTCATTTGCCTGAATTTTCTATATAAATTTTACATAAAAACCAGTGCATCACATGAAAATAAAGATAAAGCAATTTTTGAAAATGTTTATTTAAATTTTTTTTTATTTATTTTTTAACGTTACACTGGAACTTCAAAGGAATTGACAGTTCCCCTTTAAAATTGAATACAAGACAACAAGTTGAGAAACTGAAATTAAACTGAATTTATTTCATAACTGGCAATGATATACTTTTGTATTCATTTCTTAAAATACTTAAAAATAGGGGGGGGGGGGGAAAATGTTTCAAAACAATATTCATGATTTATCAAGCAAAGATGGAAATTGAAGGACGTGTAATGATCTGGCCTTCCGAATCTCAAAGGAACCTTTGAAGAAAACACGTATCTCAACGTAGATTTCATGTCTTTATCGTGCATTAAGTAATAGGGGCTCATTTACAGGATGGAGCGGCCCTTTAATGTCTGAAGGGATAAAGAGCTTTGAAGAACCTCAAGGTCTAAGAATGAGACTTTGTGAAATATTCTGTGAAATATTAGTGGGGAAATTTAAGCATGATTCATTATTTTAATGTAGTTAATGTGTACCTGTCATTGTACACACAAGGTTTGTTAAATTAAAAATGTTATTTCACTGTATGTATGCAACGCCTGTGGGTGGGGGAAATTTATATTTAAATACACGTTGTGACATTCACTTTAAATTATTTTCTCCAGCAGAAATTTTTTTTTTATTTATAACATGCAGAATTTCTCACAGGTGGTAAAAAGTATTAATTGTAAGTCAATTAATAATACAAAAAAAATGTTACTACAATTAGTTTCAATAAACAATACGTTTCTCCTCTTCTTTTTAAATGAGATTTCACTCATCACACATCCCTCTTTTATTTTGTATAACAAAAATAGAATGTCATAACATATAGACTGTAAGCATAAGCTAATATTTGATAATGTATCTTTAAGCGTTGTGTATGAATAGAATACTTTCAGGTGTACAAGCATACATTTAAACATATGTGCGCAAATGATATACATACATGTACAGGAAAAATATATAGGAAAGGTTTCTAATGTCTTTGCTGTTTAACATTCAGCTATTACTCATTAAAATGCCTGTCCTTATTGTTAGCGAATAGCTGCTATTTACTGACTGCTAAATTTCGCCAGAAGTGTCATAGAATTACCGACTTTCACTATTTAGTACAACAAATACAAGTAAAAAGGTTTAAAGTAGGTGCTACTATCACCTTGTGTAGGTCACCCAGCCACACACAATACACAGTGAATAAAACAAGTTAAGAATAGTGGTGAGAGCACACTTGATTATGTATAAAAATACATATAATAGTTACTAGTGATGTCCCGAACGGTTCGCCGCGGAATCATCATTGAGTAAACTTTGACCCTGTACCTCACAGTCAGCAGACACATTCCAGCCAATCAGCAGCAGACCCTCCCTCCCAGACCCTCCCACCTCCTGGACAGCATCCATTTTACATTCATTGTGAAGCTGCATTCTTAGTGAGCTGTCCAGGATGTGGGAGGGTCTGGGAGGGAGGGTCAGCTGCTGATTGGCTGGAATGTGTCTACTGACTGTGAGGTACAGGGTCAAAGTTTACTCAATGATGAGTCCGCGGCAAACTGTTCGTGGCGAACCGTTCGGCGAACCGTTCGGGACATCACTAATAGTTACCATATAAAATTGCAGTGAAAACACTCTCAAAATGTATATGTATAAAACACATACAAGCAATTTTTACCATAAACTAAAATATAAAAAGATAATAGACCATAGGGTAATCTGTATACAATAATATAAAAGCAAATAAACACAAAATGATCCCACTCACATATTGCTGAGCCACTTAATAGTCTTAAAAGCCTAAGCCTACTATTAAGAGTGGCTCAGCAATATGTGAGTGGGAACATTTTGTGTTTATTTGCTTTTATATTATAAAAAAATCTATAAACTATGATAAAAAAAATGTAAAAAAACATACCTTTTCTGATTTTGACCACCAAAATCTGTTACGCATCTACAATTGCCAAAAAACACCCATGCTAAATAGTTTCTTAATTTTGTCTTGAGTTTAGAAATAAACATGTTCTTAACTTTTTTTTTTAATGTTATAGAGCAATAAGTACAAGTAGCACTTTGCTATTTCCATACCATTTTTTTTCAAAATTAACGCAAGTTACATTGTAAGACAGATATTTGTCAGGAATCCCTGAATAACCCTTTACATGTATATTTTTTTGTTAAAAGAAGATAACCTAAGGTATTAAACTTGGGGTATTTTGACTCTTTTCATGCAACCGTTTTACCACCAATCTATGCCAAATTAATAAAATAATAATGATTGGTGATTTTTTTGACACACATAGCAATTTAAGAATACGTGTACTGAGAACTTTAAGGGTTACTGCCAAAGAACATCCCAATATGTGTTCAGCAACATCTCCTGAGTACAGTAATACCCCCATATATAGCTGTGTCAGGTTCTCTGACACAGCTATATATGGGGGTAAACACTAGAACAAACGTCTTCCTCAGGTCCTGAGGAAGACATTTGTTCGTCGAAACGCGTCGTGCCTGTGTTTATGATACCTACATGTGAACAGCACCATTACAATCTTTATGTAAGAATTTTAATACTTTTTTATGAATAAATGTATATACTTGCTTTTGTAATTGGTATGCCTGTTCTACATTATTCATTTTGAGGAACAAGCTTCACATAGAGGAATACCCTTTGGATTTTTTCTAAACACCATTACCCGGAAAAAAAGACTGCCAGAGGAAAAATGTCATATTATATCCTCCAGTATTTCCTGAATTTGCAGTTAAGATCTGACTTTGTCTATATACTGGGGTATTTGTGTGTTCATTATTGGGTATATACCTTTATAGTGCATGTACTACACTTTATCCTGTGGTATCACTTTATTTTGCGCTGCACACTAATTTTGTTGTTTGCATTTACCTTTCTGTGGGACTTTTTGTGATTATTCCCACTTAGTGTGTTCTAGCTGCTGTTTCTAGCGCCACGGTTTATACTGTTTGTTCTTTTTCAATACCCATAGAGTGGCTGGAAGCGATCACGATAGTTTCCAGTGCTCAAATTAGCCGTGGATGTATGAGGTACGTCTGCGGTCCTTAAGGACCGTTTTTTTGTCGGATGTATCTCATACGTCCTTGGTCCTTAAGGGGTTAATGCCAGTTTCTAACTAGCAACTAACAGATTCCCATTTTTTTTGTATGGGAGGTCTTACCACTACTTAACAACTGGTTGCCGACTAGTTCCCAACTCTGTCGCTACTCATTACTTAATACGAGACTCTTCCATGCCAGGAAGCTAGTAAACATTAAGATGTTAAAGGCAAACTATAGGGTCAGGAACACAAACATGTATTCCTGAACCTTTAGTGTTAAAATCACTATATAAAACCCCCTGGCCCATACTTACCACCTAAATATAGTAAAAATCTTACTTTTGCTCCAGCTTGCTGATGCTGGCTCTGCCCCTGATCTGTCTACTTGGTTGATATCATCGGAAGTTATGATCTGAGACAATCACAATGCTTTCCCATAGTAAAAACACAGCCTTGGCCAATCAGCATCTTCTCATAGAGATGCATTGAATCAATGCTTCTCTATGAGGAATGTTCAGTGTCTGCATGCAGAGGGTGGGGACACTGAATGGCAGTGCTGCACATTGTGCAGCACTGCCTGAGGAAGCACCTCTAGTAGCCATCAGTGGAGTGTCTAGTTGAGTTATCCCTAGGCTGTAATGTAAACACTGCCTTTTCTCAGAAAGTAAATGTGTTTACTGCAAAAAGCCTGAAGGGAATAATTATACTCACCAGAACAAATACAATAAGCTGTAGTTGTTTTGGTGACTATAGTGTCCCTTTAAGCCCAATACATCTTATAAGAGTAATGCATGTTAAATATATTGCATTATATTCAAATCTAAAACACTTTTTAAACTGTATCAAAAAGCAATAAAATAAATGAAAAGAACAGACACATAAAAAGTACTATTATCAGTTTTATAACTAAAAAGCATGTTTCATTTAAAAAAAAAAATATCATGCCAAAAATTAACCTAAACATTTAAAAAAATATATATATATTACACAAGATCCAACGCACTCACTTATCCACTGAACAGCAACTTAGATGTTGACAGATTTTATTAGTTTATTTTAAAAAACACCTAATCTAGGCAAAAATAATGGTGGTTTAGTTACAGCATATGATCATACATTGCATAAGCCTGCGACAGCGTCAGTGTACCCCATCTATATATATCACAGAATCCCTAAAGCATTGTATAAACTGTAGCTATCTCCAGCTAAGGTCAGTCATGGGGTGAAGTAAACATGCTCAGGTTGAGCCTTTTTTATCAGCAAGGTGAGGTTGCTATGGTAGCAACTTACATAGCACGTATTATGTGCTTTACCAGCAAGTGACTTAAACTGGTTGGAATCTTTGCCCTTTGACATTATGGGGTCAGCTGGTAAAAAAGCAAGAAGATTGGAATCCTGTTAGTTAATTTCAGCAACTACTAAATAGTACCGCAGTTTTTATTAAAGAGATCTTTTTACCAACCAGTTTGTAAGTGAGCCTTTAGTGCACCACTCGCTCTCTGGTTTGCTTTAACCCTTAAGGATGGCGGGCGTGCTATGCCATCCTTGTGGACCTAGCTCTAAATCCAGCGCACTTGCTTATTCACTAAACAATGATTCCAAATCTTAGAGATGTAATAGTTTTATTTAAAAACACCGCACCTAGGCAAAAAAGAATGGGGGTTTAGTTACATTATATGATCATATATTGCATAAACCCGCCACAAAGTCAATGTACCCCATTCTTGGCAGGTCCTACTCTAGCAGCCTAATGCTTGCTCTTATGAGATTAATCCACTTACTTGGGAAATACTTCCTTACTGGGACTCTCTGCAGGTCAAGGCTAAATAGGGTCCTGGAATGAGGCACTTGTGACAGGGAGGGGTGCAAAACCAAGGAGTTGGCCTGGACTCCCAAATACATAAATGAAACCAAGAGGGCCATAGGTTCCCCCCATTATTTTTTGCCTAGGTGAGGTGTTTTTAAATAAAACTATTACAATCTCTAGGATTTGAAATCATTGATTAGTGAATAAGCAAGTACGCAAGTACGCTGGATTGTGTATTTTGTGTGTGTATATATATATATATATATATATATATTAATATCAAAATACACTTAGAATGATATTAATTAAATATATATAATTATAAATATATATATATATACATAGAATTTAAAATAAATATATATGTTAAAAACGGAGAGAGAGAGAGAGAGAGACTCACTCTCAGGACTCCAAAAATGTAAAGTAAACCTTAACTTTTAATGTCCATAGTAAAAAAATCGACATTTCAGTTTGAAACCCAAACTTTCATCAGGATCTGATGAATTCATCCTGATGAAAGTTTGGTTGCAAATTGTATATATTACTATATAAATACCTATATATAAATAAAAAATATTTTAAAAAAATATATATATATATATATTTTAATTCTACATATATATCTATGTAATATGTTTACATAATTAAGTCATTTTATTAATTACTATTTGCGGGACCTGCCTAATAACCCAGGCAGAAAGTTCAGAGAATTTAATTTGCTAGCACTATACTTAACACTGTAACTTTTCAAGACACCATAAAACCTATACATGGGGCATACTGTTTTACTCAGGAGACTTCACTGAACACAAATATTAGTGTTTCAAAACAGTAAAATATATTACAATGATGATATCATCAGTGAAAGTGACTTTTTTTGCAATTTTCACACACAAACAGCACTTACACGTACAATATAATTGTTGTGATACATTTTAAGGTTTTGAAACACTAATATTTGTGTTCAGCAAAGTCTCCTGAGTATAACAATACCCCTCATGTACATGTTTTATAGTGTTTTTAAAAATTACAGAGTCAAATATAAGGCTTGTGTTTCTGTTTTTTCACATTGAAATTCACCATATTGGTTACGTTGCATTTGAGACCGTATGGAAATTACCCCCATGATGGCATACCATTTACAAAAGTAGGCAACCCAAGTTTTTGCAAATGGGGTATGTTCAGTCTTTTTTAGTAGCCACGTAGTCACAAACACTGGCCAAAATTGGTGTTCAATTTAGTTTTTTGCATTTTTCACACACAAACAAATATTAACGCTAACTTTGGCCAGTGTTTGTGACTAAGAGGCTACTAAAAAAGACTGGACATACCCCATTTGCAAAACCTTGGGTTGTCTACTATTGCAAATAGTATGCCATCATGGGGTTAATCCTCATTCCTGGTCTACCATACGGTCTTAGTGCTGTAATGTAAAACATTGCAGTTTTAGAGAAACTACGATGTTTACGTTGCACCACTAAGACAGCTACTAGAAACGTTTCCGGCAGGTTGCCTAAGTTATGCTGGACGTCCTCACTCCAACATCAGCAAAATACCCTTAAGAAAGCATTGATTGAATTTTTCCTGTGGGAACATTTTAATGTGCTCACAGGGCTCGTCACATGTGCGTTATGTCCCCCCGTCGCATGGCATAGAAGAAGATGGACCGCCGACCCAGCACTGAGGGACCCAGTAAGTGACATAAGGAGTTTTAACCCTTTATTAGCCAGGGACGGCTCGAGGGAGGGGGGGACCAGAGAGCACTATAATTTTAGGAACACAGGTTTGCATTCCAACTACTATAGTATCCCTTTAATTAAAAATATTTACTTTAGTGGTGACCTATTTGCATATATTAGTAATAATATGCCACTGGCCTGCTGGTATTCTTTAATAGTAATTAGTTTGCCATTGGCCTGCTGCCATTATTTAATTATTGTGTGCTGGTGGTCTGTGTTTTCATACTGTAATAACAGTATTCCACTAACCTGCTGGCATACTTTAATAGTATTTAGAGTTCCGTTGGCTTCTTGGCATACATGGACGATTAATATTTAATGTACCACTGGGCTACTGGCATACTTTACATTCATTGTTGTAAAAATTATATTTTTTTCAAATAATATTAAGAATTTAAAAAAATAAAATAAAATACAAAAGCTGAAACCATAGTTTTGTTTGGATTTCAAAAACTATAGAGTAAAGCGTATCCTCATTTACTCTTCCTTTAATTGTTTCCCTTAATTGTTACAGTTTTTCCATATGTTGTATTTGCTATCATTATCTTTGAGTCTTTTCTCCTCACAAGTTAAATAATCCTGCTGTTTTCACTATAGATGTTTCAGCAATTTAAATACGGACTGTTTGGCTTGACTGGAACTCTGCTAGTGCCCTGATATTGCTCTATAACTGTATCAGAGAGATAATTGTCAAATTGCTATTAGAACTAAGGGATAGCGCTAATATGTAATCACCCTCAGATGAATTGCAATGGGATGTAATTATTTAAAAGTTAAAAACTTCTTAATGCATTGTATACTCAATTAAAATCAAACCTCATCTCATTACAGACTAATCCCTATTAAATGACTGATGACAAAATCAGTATTATATTTCTAAGCTGCTGGCTGGGCGATAGAAATTAGACAGGTACAGTTAACATTTTCACCTTTGAGATGCATTCAGTTATTCATATGTAGGAACATACGCTAAAGGGCTAAAGGGTGCTATAGGGTCATGTATGAAACTGTAACATACAAGAAAAGTTCAAAATAATAAAGATTATCAATTTAGGGACTGGGAACTCTAATTACAGCAAATATGGGAAATTGTAACTTGCTGTATGTGGTAACAAACGTTATTCAGTTTAAATGTTATTAGTTTTGTTTTGTACTGGAAGAAATGTGTTTTTCTAAATTGTATCCATTATTTTATTTTAAAAGGACCCTACAGTCACTAGAACAACTACAGCTGAATGTAGTTGTTCTGCTGAGCATAGTCAGTTCCTGCAGGCTTTTTGCTGTAAACATTGCTTTTTTAGAGAAAAGGCAGTGTTTACATTACATTACATCAGATGGCTACTAGAGGTGCGAACTGGGTCAGGTCTGCACAGTGTGCAGCATTAATTTAATGTATTTCTATGAGAAGCTGAATGACCAAGGCAGCGTTTGGCTCCGCCCTCTGCCCACCCCTTTGGCTGAGATCATTAGAATTGATGATCTCAGCCAATCCAATAGTATCCTATGGGAAAGCATTGCTATTGGCTGAAATAATCAATTTTGATTATGTCAGCCAAGGAGGCGGATTGGGGACGGAGCAAGCACCAGAAAGCATTGGAAATAAAGTGAATTGTCTAGTTATTTAAAGGGGAACAAAGGGGAAATAGTTGCATGTTTTTGTAACTCTATAGGGTTATACATTTTGTAGTCTTGACTCTATAGTGTTCCTTAACTTTTACTTTGAACACATCCTTTTTGTTAACTTAGCCATCTACATATGTGTGTTTTATGTCACTGTTTTATGTGAATAGAGAAAGCATATAGAGAAAAGTATACATGAAACAATATTTCTGTTTGTCCTCTTTGTTTGCAATCTTTGCCCTGGCTTTGCCTTATCTGAACTGGATTATGATATAAAATGTTTAATCTTTAATATAAATGTAAATGTAAATGGAGCCTCTTGTGGAAAAAAAGGCTAATGCAACTGATAGGCGATTCTCAATGTTTTATTCAAATGTGTGATATTTCCCCTTTAATTAGAGCTTAAGAGACAAACTGTATGTATATATACTTAAACATAATGGTGCAAAATAAATATCTTCTGTCTGTCCTATAACTGATGTTGTTTCTTGATTGAAAAGGAATAGATGTCACATTTTCAAGTTAGAGCAAGCAAATTCACATAACTCATTTTGCACCTTCCTGAATTTCATATTATTTCACTTTTTCCAAATGTTCAAGGTTAAATGGCTCAGCTAAAAGACAAGTTGCCACTTTCATTTTAACATTATATACCACAAATTCACAGGAGCATGACAAGAACACGCACACTGTTATCAGAATACAGCAGTTTATTCTGGAATACATTAGAAGCCAGGCTTTAATTATAATTCTATGAACGCCTGTACATCTCATGCAAATACTATATAATATTTTCAAGGCCAAAAGTGAAGCTCTGTGAGAATTTTCTAAAACAGATTGCTAAATATAAGAACATTTCTTTTCATAGACTATGATGGATATCTTTTAAATCTCATATGCAGAATTAATTACTAAACTGAAAAATAATTGGTAGGCGAATGGAAAATTATTTGGAAAAATAGTTTAATTCGGCTTTTTTTTCAGCTTTTCCATTGAGATATGATAATAACCTTTACATTTCTACTGTATATAAGGTCCATGGCTCCCTTGCTACTTTTTTTCCTTCCAACCAAATGCTAGCAGAATAAGAGCATTATACAAGACAAAACAGACAGACAGGGAAGACCTATCTAGAATAACAATCGCAGTAAGACCCCAATGTAGCTTTTATAATTTAGAAAATAAAAAAAGATTTAGTCTTATTTAAGACCATAATTGCCAAGATTTGAAGAAAAAAAAAATCAGAGACACTTTCAAAATGTCGCCTACAGTTTTACATCCAATTCCCAGCACTTATTCACTATCATGTATCTTATCTACTATAATATTATAAATAGTGGGGAGGGCAACTACTCATATGTATACCTGTTATGATGGGAACTGTATCTGATTATATACTTACTGACTTCTAAATATACTTACCTCTCTGCCTATCATTGTTTTACTTTTCGCACACACTTTTTTCACGTAACACTTTTGCTGTTTTTTATTTGTGTTTGTTCACCCTCACTATTGTATATGTTTTTTCATACTCCTTTTTAATTTAAAATAATAATGTGACCTTAATTATTACCCTTACTAAGTCACAAGTAAATAGTGGTAATTTTTTTTAAGTTTAGCCCCTTAGTAGGGCTACCCTTGTAGTGTATTTATGTGTCATGTTGGCCAATCAATAAGTGCACTCAGATAGACAAGTCTTCTATCTCTCAAGACAAGTCATGGAAGTAGCTGCTGGGAAAGTCATCCTAAAGGATCACTATAGGGTCAGGAACACAAACATGTATTCCTGACCCTATAGTGCTAAAACCACCATCTAGCCCCCCTGGGCCTCTCATGATTCCATAAATATAGTAAAAATCTTACTGTATTCAAGCCTGAAGCTGTAACTCTGCATGCTTTTAGACTCAGAAAAACAAGACGTCTGCTGACATCAGCAGAAATGGTAGCCTGATCCAATCACAATGCTTCCCCATAGGATTGGCTGAGACTGACAAGGAGGCAGATCAGGGGCAGAGCCAGCATGATTCAAATGCAGCCCTGGCCAATCAGCATGTCCTCATAGAGATTAATTGAATCAATGAATCTCTATGAGGAAAGTTCAGTGTCTGCATGCAGAGGGAGGAGACACTGAATGTTTGGATGCATTTTAGGCAGCCATGACCCAGGAAGAATCTCTAACAGCCATCTGAAGAGTGGACAGTGAAGTTATCACTAGACTGTAATGTAAACACTGCATTTTCTCTGAAAAGACAGTGTTTACAGCAAAAAGCCTGAAGGTAATGATTCTACTCACCAGAACAAATTCAATAAGCTGTAGTTGTTCTGGTGACTATAGTGTCCCTTTAAAAAGAACTCTATACAATTCAAGACTTATGTAATAATTTCAATTTGATTCCATAGGATTTTGTATTATACTCGACAATAGCAAACTAAAATGTACTTCTAAAAGGAAAGTGATTGCCAGATTTCTGTGAGATACACAAATTTAAAATAATTAGCTTCTCATGCGAAACATTGAATTCACCTAAAGGCTTCCCTCAGGCTACCGTACATACCTTTAAGCTCTTTATCAAGCACACTGACAATGAAAACTAAATTATAATATTTAGCATTTTGAGAAAAGTGCACATCTACTATTATAATACACAAAAATAGGATTTTGACACATCAGTTCACATGAAAGAGTTTCTGACCAACAAACATATTCAATTTTCATGGAAAGACAAAACCATTCTTGCTTTTGTTTGCTCTGTTGAATGTGCTGATTATTATTATTAGAATATTTTATTTCACAAGTGACAAGTGAACTCTATTTACACAGCTTTAGATAGATGCAAGCACTGCACCATATACAGCTGTCAAAGAAAAGTTACACGTAAGATGATGTTGTGTGCTGAGAAATAATGATATGCAATCAAAAAGATGACTATTTATTGTTCTTAGGTTAATGCCAAGATATTCAATATCATGCGTACATATGTGTAAAAGTATACTCGAGATTACTCCAATTTTAACTAAAACTTTTAAAAAGACTACTAAAGAATATATGAATCATAAAAAAGCATTTCCGACTTGTAATTTAGTTGACTTGAACTGAGGCTTCTTGCACCTATTGATTAACATCAGGAGAGAGAGTAAGCGCTTAATAACAGATGGGGCAGCAACCCTTTAAGGGAATCCCTCAAAGACCCTTAGAATACAACAAGAATAAAAACAGAGATAAGGGCTGTGCCAAAATTAACCAATAAAATATATGGGGGTAATCCAAATAAAAAAGTCTTAGCTGAACAGATCTTCCTTAGATCAAATAGACTATAAAGTGTTTGGTCAGGAACAATGCCCTTGCTGTCCTTCCCCAGGTAGATCCAATAATATGAAAAGATAAAACAAATAGAAAATCAAATAGTGTGGTATGTCCAATAGAATACAACAAATGATAAAAGAAGATGGTAATGCACTCACATGTATTAGAGCTATAGCTAGCTCTAGTGTGGAAAGCGTACAGCGGTATGATCCCCGCTTATAGGATATTGTGCAGGCTTCTTCCTTCAAAGGTATGTTCAACACTCAAAGAGAATAATAAAAAGAGACAACAGTAGTGCTCCCTGGGTAAAACAGTAGTAAATAAAATATATAAAATGGTACTCACAAGAATGGAGCAGGCAAACTGCTCTTTGATGGTAGCATTGGTGGTATGATCCCCACCTAGGATTACTTGAAATTCAGGATAATAAAATGCCAGGTAAGAAAGTATAATGTGTATTAAAAGATGATTGGTACATAAAAGGTGACCAAAAAATATTTAATGAATAAAATACACAGTATATGATATCCACAAATGGGTTTTGCCTACAGGGCTTCTTCAGTATGGAATAGACAATCATCTTTTAATACACAATAACAAAGTTGTAGTTGGGGGCGCTTGTTGCATTTTAGTGTGTCATGATGTCTAGTTGAGAGGAGAGGGTGGAATTGTAGAAGGAGATTTCAGAGCTAGGACAGGGGAGGTTTAAGATAGGTAAAAGGAGAGTTTGGAGATTAGTAGAGAAATTCTCTAGGTCAAGACATTGGAAGTTTCTGTGAGATTGATGTTCAGACAGTGGTGTCAATTTGGTCTTGGGTATGCCAATGTCAAAAGTCAGCAGATGGTAGTCAGATGGAGGAAAAGGAATATTGGAGAGATTAGAGGAGGTACAGAGGTTGTTTCCCACTGTATAGGTTGCTGAATTAGACCACTGAGTGAGGCCAAAGGAGGAGGTTACAGAGAGCAGCCTAGAGGCATCAGTGCAGTTGGGGTTGTTGATTGGGATATTGAAATCCCCAAGTATAAGGAAGGAGTGCTAGAGGAGATGAATTGAGGTAGCCAGGAAGAAAAGTGCTCAATAAATAACCTAGGTTTACCAGGGAGCGGTAGATGATAGAAATTCTTAAAGGAGTGGGTTTAAATTATCGGACAGTATGAACTTCAAAGGAAGTAAAGGATAGGGCAGGGGCAGGGGAGATTAGTTGAAAGGTAGAGAAGGATGCCTACACCACCTCATTTACAGTTGTTGGGACTAGGAGCATGGGAGAATTGTAGCTCACCAAAACATAAATAGGCAGGAGTAGCACTATCAGAGGGGGAAAGCCAGGTCTCTGTGAGTGCTAGTAGTGTGAGTGAGTTTAAGATGAAAAGGTCATCACAAATTCCTTTAGAAGGTATGCCTTGGTATATAGAAATAAAGTGACTGATGTTAGCAGGGGTGTTGCTATACTGGCTTACCTCAGGGTCTAAATGGGGTCCTAGAAAATCTAATGGCTGATTTTATGCCCTTTTCATTGTTAACCACCAGTCCAATGTACTATTGAGAGAGAACTAACATCTACAATTACAATTTTTTAACAGTGCCACTTTAATGCAACCTGTTTGAAATAGATTACAGTGGAAGCTCGGAACTCGAGCGGTCCTGTTCTCGAACAATTCGGAAGTCGAACAACAATTTTGAGTAAAAAATGTCTCAGTAGATGAACGATCTTCGGTACCCGAACATACAACAATGAGCCATGTCTCATTTATAAGAAAGTCAATTATTATAAATAATTGTAATAATGGTCAACAGTAAATGTTTAACAAGTTGAAAGGCAGGAACCACTCAAATAAATGTAAGGTGCTTATTATTAGAGTGATCTCTGCATTTTAATGCATATATATAAATGTGAAATGCTATAACTTTGGGGGACTTGAACGGATTAATCAATTTTACATAAATTTTTATGGGAAATGTGTATTCGGTTCTCGAACACTTCAGGACTCGAACAACTTTCAGGAATGGATTAACTTCGAGTTCCAAGGTTCCACTGTACATAACACAGTATGGAAGTATTTTTTCATTCATTAAGTTTGGCCGAGCCAAACCATCACATGGATAAGCATTTGAAGTCTAAAACAAAATTTCTGAAATTTGCTTTTATTTTTATTTTGGCTGAACCCATCTATCTTACACAAGTCTACTAGGCAAATGTATCTACTATATATGTAAAATGTTACTTGTAGTTGGGATGAGCTGAACACCAGCAAGCAAATTTTGTGTTTAATGAACTCTATGTTTACATATGCTAGCCAAGTGGCTACCATAATTTAGAAATAGAACTAGTAGATAATTAAAATAAAACTCATACTTACCATGGTAGCATCCCATTGAATGTTTCCACCATAAACTTTTGAAATTCCCTATTTTTTTCCATTTATGATATTTATTGGTTTATAGCATATTATGGATTACAGAAAAAAGAAAAGGGAGGGGGAAACAAAAATAAAGTGATACAACAGCAATATCAATATCCATGAACATTCCAAGATTCAACATGTTAGCTCACAATATGTATATTAGTGTTAGACATTCTGTCCTGAATTCTTGGCGCTCCCTGTGAGAACTCACATAATGTCCACCAGGCCTCTGTGAGATGAGCTAACCCTGAGGCTATTGAGTTGCCTAGCGTGACAACATGTTGCAAACTATGTACAGTGTGGGTTTCTCTCTGCCTTCCCCGTGGGTATGTTTGTCTGAGAGTATAGCACCTTATTGACAAACCTCAATCGAGCACTAAAGGTCTCCGATCCCCAGGATAACAGTTTTTTTTTTTTTTGCTGTGCAATGATCCCATTATCCCTTAAGTCATGTCCAAGATAGGCTTCCCACCAAAACTTGGCTTCTACCATATGTTTCACTGGGTTGAAGTGTGTGGTAATCCTAGTTTTATAGTTTAAACTCTTGGAGACTTGTTGTATCAGACTCACTCTCTCTGGTGCCCTAACCTGTTTCCATTGCCTAGCTGTAGGTTTGCTGCTATCAGCATGTGATATAATAGGCAAGCTTGGAGCTTCATGTAAGTGTCAAGTGTCATAAACAGTAACCCACATTCAGGTTGCAATTTGGTCTCAATGTGCAGGGCCCCCGTAATAATCTTCTCAACTTCCCCCCAATATCCCCTGATATCCGGGCAAGTCCACCAGATGTGGTACATCGTGCCCTCATCCGCTCTACACCTCCAGCATTGCTTTGAAGTATTAGGATATATGCTCGCCAATCTAGTTGGCACCAGCTACCACCTATATTGGATTTTGCGCATGAGCTCCAGATGGAACGAGCATCTGGATCTGCTTTTGTGAGCTATGAATGCTTGTAGCCATTGGTCTGTGGTAAAGAGCTTACCAATATCCTTTTGCCATGCCTCTATGTATTTGTCTGGGTGAATGTTGGGTTGTTGAGTAGCGCATACATAAATGAGATTGTTTTTTGGGGGTATAACCATGAACTCACAAATCTTTTCTATGTGTTCCGTGGTTTCTGGGAGGTTAAGAACTTCGGTTGAGTGCACCAGTATTTCCTTCAGCTGTAAATACGAGGATATTGCTTGAGGTGGTAGATCATATTTCCTCTGTACGTCTGGGAACTGCATTAGGGTACCGTGGTGCCAGGGCCGCCATCAGAAATTATGGGGCCCCTAACACAACTCAAGGTCTGGGTCCCCGGGTGCCCGCCTCCAAGCTCCGCCTCCAAATCCCGTCCACAGAAATATACACACACAGACACAAAAGGACACAGACACACACACAGAAAGATACACAAATACTGAAACAGAGATACACATACAGGCATACTGACACACATATACTGAAACAGACACACATATATACAGACACACACATGCATAAGGAGATACAGATACACACACACAAACACACTGACATACATACATACTTGCATACTGACACACACACATACATACTGATAAACAGATATACATACATGCATACTGACATACATACACACATACATATTGATATATACATACATACAGGAATACACACACACATACATATATACATACATACATAGATATATACACACATGCATACTGACAGACACATACACAAACAGACATACATACACATACATGCATACATAGATAGATAAACACATACATACTGATATATATATACATATACATACACATACTGACATACACACATACTGACAAACAGACATATATACTGACATACATACACACATACATACTGATAGATATATACATACAGGCATACATACAGGCATACACACAGACACACACGCACATACATACATAGATATATACACACATACATACCGACAGATATATACATATACATACATACATACCGACAGACATACATATACATACACACATAGATAGATACACACATACATACTGACAGACATACATACACATACATAGATACACACATACATACTGACAGATATATACATATACATACATACATACCGACAGACATACATACACATACATACATGCATTGATAGATACACACAAACATACTGACAGCTATATACATATACATTCATACTGACATACACACATACTGACATGCAGACACATACATAAATTCTGATATACATACACACATACACCTAATTTTTCAGCCACCCTCCTATTCCTTACCTTTAAGTTGCAGGAGGGTGGCTGGGGATGATGGGAGCGGATGCCTCTGCTCTACTCGGCTTTCTCTCCCCCACGCGGAATAAGCTGGGAGGAAGTGACCGGCCGTCACTTCCTCCCAGCAGCATTTCCGGTGCAGCCGCATTTTTTTTTTAAAAGGGTCTCGGTCGCACTATTACAGCGCTGACTGGGCCCCTGAAGATATAGGGCTCATCGGGTGGCCCTAAATGCTTGGGCCACCTGATGGGTCCCGGTGCAGATGCACCTGCGGCAGTTTTGCCGCTCCACGTGGGGCCCAGACGGCCGGGCCCCCCAGGGCCGCCGAGACCATGACAACCGTCAGGGTTGTCAACCGCTGATTGCGGCCCTGCGTGGTGCTAAAGGTGTCTGGCCAGTGTGCACCCTTCCTTTACCTAGGGTAGGTAGTCAAGGGTTTGGTTGGCTTTGTGGATGCTATACATGGGGGTTACCAACGTCCTGTCTTTCCTGTAGCCCATTTGCATTTTTGCCATATCCCATATGTTCAAAAGTAATGATATAATGTTAGGCATATCTGGTAATCATGGGTGCAACTTATGTGGAACCCAGAAAATATATTAAGGGCCCTTAGGACATGACTACACAGACTCCATCTCCATCCATTGCGGTACGTAGTGTGCTGAATGTGAATGTAGGCAGTGGATAGGAGTGCAGCTTTATAACATAAACGTACATCCGGCAGCCCCAAACTACTCTGATCTTGCGATTGGCCCAAACAACTAATTTTTTCTTACATACATTCATACATACATACATAATGCCTGATAATTAGCATTGCACACAGATTTTTTTGGGAGAGGAAGTGGAGAAGGGGGGGCAGTTCTTCCAGTATACACATGTGATTGAATGTGACATTAGCGTATTTAGTTAGGTGGAAGTACAGCGCCACAAAGTATGAATATTGAATTGCATTCTGTAATTTGTTTTTCTTGGTATGTACCTTAACCAAATGTTTCACTACTACATACATTTAACAACATCCTGATGCTGGACCTTGCTAAAGTTCAAAGCTCTACAAAATACAAATTGTCAAAAGTAATGAAAGCATACAGTACAAAGGATTAAACAAGCACATTTTTATTCACATTCTTAATTAGAAAATTGATGTGCAACACTAGACGATGCTTAAGGTTGATTTCATCCTATGCTACTGCAAACCAGATGGTGACCCTTAATAATTGATTAAGGGATACATAACTGAATGTTAATTATCTTATAATCCTTCATCACTAAATACAAACATGTATTTCCTCTTTACCATGTCATTTGTACAGTTTTTTCGACAGTGTGTAAATTTCTATATTATTTTTCAGATAAATTGCTTTATAAAAGTAAAGTCACATGGAGGAGCCACTTATATATTTGCGATTGATGATGACAGTACCACTAATTGCTTATTTAAGTCATAATATTAGCATCAGACAAATCTTAGTTTTTTTACCAAAATAGTCAACTCACTGCAACTAAAGTAAAATCAATTACTATTTTTTCATGAAAAGAAAAAACTTGGTATCAAGACACTTAATCAGAGATGTGATTCAAGAGCCCACTTAAAAAATCATATAAACCATTAAATTCATGGTCACCAAGATAAACTCTCTGAGGAGTTATTAATTAAATTGAGAATTGTCAAAAGTTAAAGGGATTAAAAAGTCAATAGTATTAACAATGAAAATAAAAGGTTTGCCTTGTCATGGCAGGTGAGCTTACACTTTAATGGCCGTTCTCTAGTTATTTAAATGTGCATAAGTATTTGGGATAGAGCACAGGCAACTATATTTGGTTTCTGTTCTATGTATTTGGGTTGATGAATACTACAACCATTGCTGCTGCCCAGGAGTAGTGGGAGTTTAAAGGGACACTCTGGACCCCTTAAGCACTAGAGCTTGCTGAAGTGCTTTATGCGTGTGTAGAGTGTGTCCTCTTTTTATAATTTTACAAAAAAAAGCACATTTCAATAGAAATTGGCACTTTTATAAATTAACTTGGTTACACCCACTGGTTTTCAATCAGACTACTAGTCCTGTTACTTCCTGGTTTGTTTAGCTCAGTGGAGCTAAACTCAAGAGGCGGGCAATTGCCTACCTTGCAAAGACTTCTCATTGAGCTGCATTGGGAAGTCTGTCATTGGACAGCCACAAAAAGTCTGGGCTGTGGAAGAAGGGGAAGGCTTGCAGACAAGAGAACTGCAGCTTTTACAAGCTGTCTTTAGATATACCATATTTAAATGCATGCATGTTTTCCTTTGGGTTATATCTACTAAACAGTAATTTTTTTCTTTTTTCATATTTCGGCTGTAGTGTCCTTATAGCGCAGAACTTAATTTTGTGTATTAATAAAAATAAAAACTAGGCTATTTTTACATTAACAGAAATTATCTCACTAGAAAAAAAATATATATTCTTAACCATTATTTGAATGAGCAAGAAAATAAAATCCAGCATATCTAATTTCTTAAATTTGTGTTACCTTATTAGAATGTGATTTTTCAATATAAACAGGTTATTTTTTCAAATGAAAATATATTCATAGGTAATTTGAATTATACCTTTCAAGTTTACATAAAGTCAGTTTTTTTAATGCCTCTGGGGAACTCATTGCTAATTGGAAAAGAAAAAGAAAAAACGATTCGTATTTTGAAAGTTATCTTGAATGTTTCTATTTAGATAATGAGGAATTCAAAAACGTGTCACCATTGTAATATAAATTATTCCTTTCAAATGATAAATTCTATGCAGAAAGCATTTGAGATAGCATGTAAAAGAATGTGCAGCAAACACTAGATATGAAGATATTAATTAAAGTGGGTCTGTCATGTATTCATTTTTGTATAATAAGGTAGCGCAATGCAAAGCGCCTATCACTTGACTCAAAATAGAAAGTTTTTTTTTTTTTTTTTGTAGTCCAAGAGTTATATTGTAGCAAAACTATATTTTCAAAAAGACGTGGTAAATCTACTGCAACCAAAGGCAGATTAAGGGAAGAGATCTATTGATTGCTTCCTTCAAGAAGCCATGAATATATAGGTCTGACTTGAAACCGTGGTGGAATGAATGACCGCATCTATTTTTAGATTTCTCTCAAAATGTGCCACCACCATTCTTGGCAATTCTAACAGTTCTAACTAATCTCGTGAACATGAACTTTACCCACTCATGAGGTTTGAAAAGATAATGTCCTTGATGAATTGAAATGATTGCATGACATTCTTTACAGTGTATTAGTTTGGAATGAATGAATATAAGTTTCTAACTTTTTTCAATGAGACTCCTAGCTTAACTCTGCTCTGTGGTGATGACCATCTTTAACTTGTTTGGTCAGAAGCACTACTTTTCTGCCAAGACCATGCATATTTGAATGTCTGAAACTGATCCAGGGTATATTATTGACGTGCCTTATGTTTCTGCAAGATGTTGGAATTCATGATCAATAGCACTTTTTAACCTGCATAATTTTTAGTCGGATAAACTAGTTTTCTGACCAAAGAAGACTTTAAAGATGACCACTCAAACAGAGCTAGCATGAGTCAGAAAATACATTGAAGAGAGCAATATATGTATATGCATGCATTGCACATTACACAATATTACAGCTGTAAAATATGTAATATTTTGAACCAGTATTTAAGGTGACTGATTAATCACTGAGCTCTTTTTGCATTCTTTCAATATCCAGATAATTTATGCAGTAATTGGAGAGACAGCTCTCCAACTATCTCACACAGTTAATACATATCCCTTAATGAGAATTCATTTTAGAAAGAGGTCACATACACTTTCTATTTATATGGAATGAGATCATGATAACCACGAAGAGTGCCTCTACTGCCAATAATTAAATTTTCTTAATAATTCATCAGTAAAAGCTGAAAAACAAAACATTAAAGTATTTTGAAAAAAAATAATTAGTGAACAAGGGACCACCAAATTGCTAGAAGCATTCCGGATTTGCTTCATTTCATTTTGCCTGAAACCAGAACAGCTCTCTTTCGATTACTCTTTGAAGTGATGAACCAGAAAAGAAATTAAAAAGGTCATCGTTTAGCTTTCAGTACCATGAAAATCAAAAGTTTTCAGAAAAGAGACAAAAGGGCATTTCGATAAAAGATTTCCAAAATACACTTTGTGGCGTAGTTTGAAACTCTGTGCTTCTTTTTTTTATTAGACTCTTTAGAATGTGACCGTTCAAAAATAACATAAAAAAATGCATAATGCATGTATGTCACTTATTGATTACTTTTATATTAGTATTGATACTTTAGAGAGAGTTCAGAGAAGGGCTACTAAACTGGTTCAGGGATTGTAGGAAAGGTTAAAGGATCTTAACATGTATAGCTTGGAGGAAAGACGAGACGGGGGGATATGATAGAAACATTTAAATACATAAAGGGAATCAACACAGTGAAGGAGGAGACTATATTTAAAAGAAGAAAAACTACCACAACAAGAGGACATAGTCTTAAATTAGAGGGAAAAGGTTTAAAAATAATATCAGGAAGTATTACTTTACTGAGAGGGTAGTGGATGCATGGAATAGCCTTCCAGCTGAAGTGGTAGAGGTTAACACAGTAAAGGAGTTTAAGCATGCGTGGGATAGGCATAAGGCTATCCTAACTATAAGATAAGATAAGACTAGGGACTAATGAAAGTATTTAGAAAATTGGGCAGACTAGATGGGCCGAATGGTTCTTATCTGCTGTCACATTCTATGTTTCTATGTGGGAGATGATGCTTGTAAAGTATTACATCACACAAAAATAAAAGTAATAATACAAAATAGAAGTCATGTAGACTTCCCACACTAACGGATACATCAGAGGGACCATGTAATATCTTCCATGAAACTCCATGAGTGAATTGCATTCTTTTATTTTTCCAGAGAGTAAAAAATGGAAATGTTTCCTGCATGTCATATTTTTTCTATGAATGATTGCTGTCTAATAAGAATGATATGAATTAGCTGAGAGAGACCATTTATGGTTTCATAGTCAGTGCAGTAGATATTATGTTGTCTTGCAAAAGAGGTATTTTTTTACAATTAAGAACAGACCAGGTACAAATGTTTGAGTACATTAGCAGTTCACAAAAAGGAAGTAAAAAAAATGACATTTGTGAAGAAAAAGTTAGGTATATATGGGCCAGTTGGGACACCAGTTGACTATACTTTGTTCTTTTAATGCAAAACGTCAATAAAAATTACTAAACTTTTTTACTTGTAGCAATTTTCTGTGTGGCTTTCATGCAAAGAACATAACGGCATAAAGAAGCTAACAGTGGGGGAAAAAAAGAGAAGGTAAGGATAGGATAGAAGCGGGAGAATTTGCTGTGGGATTAGGAGACAACATTGCCTTCACATCCAGAATAAATTTGTTGGTTCCTCCCAAGGCAGTCAAACTTCCTGAACATATGATACTGCATTTCTAACATTTGCAGCTAGCTTAACCATGAAATAGTTATATTTAATGTTAAGCAAAACCACCTCCAGTAAAGGAAAAGAGACTTGCAGCCAAACAAAAGGCAATGTTCTCCTAACCGAAAAAAACTTATTTTATTCAATCGTTTTTGATCATGGGAGGTAAGACCATGATTCAGCTTTGATAAAAGATAAACCCAGAGGCCTGAGGTTATAGGTGATTAAGAATACCAATCTGCGGACCTGCTCCCAGAATTAGTTCACGTGAGGGCAAGTCCACGAAGTGCCCTCTCACCACACAATCTTCCACATAAATAAGAGGTGGTTTTCCCCTATATGGAACAGCTTTATGGGTGTTGTGTACATTCTAAACATAGTCTTATATGACTGTGCTTGTAAAGTAACACTAAAAGATAGCCGCTTCCCTCTAATACTTCATTCATGTTATGGCTGAACCACTTTGTCCAAAAATAAAAATTTTCTAAGGAGAGCTTTGTGGTGTTCAGTTTGCCCAAATTCTGTTAATGAAAAATGATTCGAGAAAACAAATCAGATGGACCTAAAGGATGAAAAAACTGGGCTCACATTTGGTTCACAGACCAAATAAGAAAAACTAACCAATAGAGGGAACAAAGCAGGATCAGTAAAACAATCTATATTCACAGAGTAAATATTTTTTAAATAGATAAATGTAAAAAGAAATTTAATTTCTTATACTTTTTTTTAACTCTTTCGATAACTTCTCATCCGATCTGTGAATAAAAGCAACATTTAGCAGCTGTCCCCTAACTTTCAATCATCTCTTTTTTTGGTGCCACAGACAGAATTCCAAATTGCAAATCAGAACAAACATGCCTGTCCATTGCACAATTTGCTTGATTTGTAACTCGGCTACATTTGGCCTCAGAGTTTGGGAATTCGGACGGATTGCAGTTTGTAGTGAAACAAATCTCAAATTCTAGTGATTATACAGTAAGGTAATCAAACCTTTTTAGGAAGTTTTTAAAAGACAAATATCTTCAAAAAAGATGTAAAAAGTTAGCGATACTAGTCACTTGGAGTCAGTCTGCTGAGCCTCCTGGGAAGTTGATAATAGTTTGGTTCATGTATAGGTGTGAATATCTTTGTATACCCGTTTTTTCACTCCCTTTTAACTCTCTGGTCCTCATGTTTGGTGTATAAGCCTGATTTTGCAAAAGAAGAGTCAGAGAAAAACAAAAGAGGTACTTTTAAAGATAATTTAAAAAAATTCAAAATATATAAAAGAAAGCATTGGTAACGTCATCTTAGAGTATCTCTACAAATATGTTGAATAATTAGAACTGATCTTTATTTTTTTATACGAGTATGTCCTTTTAACAAAAAATAAATCTCACTCAATATTTCTGTCATGACTTGCTTTTAGAGAGGGGAATTTTGGTTTGCATAAATCAATGCAATTTCATTCGTACTTATATGTAATCACAATCCATGGATTTTCTGGACATTACAATCTATAAACTGTCAATGTTTGCAGCAACAGAAATATGTAAGAGGACAAGTGTGTGTCTGTGTGAAAATCTATATCGAACAAGGCCAACATGTTATAAAGCAACATAATTGAAAGTTACTGCAAGTAGAAATATTGATACAAAAATTATATTAATTTATGAGTCATACAGGTTTTACCAGCAAATGAAGTCAGCATTGAAAAAGCTTTAAACTGTCATAGATTCTTGTTCAGGAATCCCACATAACTGATTTATTTAGAAGCATCATGTATTGCTTCTCTTAAGTTCCACACCTTGTTAAATGGGTATATGTAAAAAAAATAGTGGGATCCCTCGAATTCTGTATTAAACAGGATTTATATGGTAAATGAACTGATATCTCATACCAATATATACTTATACTACACCACAATTCTCTGGCCCATTTCATAGATATGAAACTGAGGGGTTCCCAGTACATCTAAAACAAATAGTCATTCTCTCAATGTTAAGTGCCCAGTATGAAAGCATTAGGAGGATATTGCGCATGGGGAAGGTTCAGACTCTCCATGCAGAGGGTGGAGAAGCTGAACATCAGTGCTGCTGACCCAGGAAGCCCCTCTTGTGGTCTTCTGGGTGACTGCCACTGGAGGTGTTCCTAGGCAGAAATGTAAACATGGTCTTCTCTCTGAAAATGTTTACATCAAAATGCCTGCAGGGACATACTATACACACCAGAACATTTACAATAAGCTGTAGTTGTTCTGGTGACTATAGTCTCCCTTTAAGTCTTGGGTTCCCTCCATTCGTAAATATGTGTTGGCATAGGATGGTGTCTTAAAAACCTTCCATTAATTGTAAAAGTCCCTATTCTATTACAAAAAAAGTTAAAGGACCACTATAGTGCCAGGAAAACATACTCGTTTTCCTGGCACTATAGTGCCCTGAGGGTGCCTCCACCCTCAGGGACCCCCTCCCACCGGGCTCTGGGGAGAGGAAAGGGTTTTTTTTTCTCCAGCGCCGGGCGGGGAGCTCTCCTCCTCCGATCCTCCTCCTCTCCTTCCATTCGTGTGAAAGTCTGATGAGGAAGCAGGTTGTTCCATTAGCATAGATTACATTATTATTATTTTTTATGGCATTAAGACCTTTAAGGGTCTGATTGCTTTTCTTCTTTTTCACAGAGCCTATTCCCATTGTCATTTCCCCAATGAGTTAAATGCATCATTTAAAGGACCACTCTAGGCACCCAGACCACTTTAGCTTAATGAAGTGGTCTGGGTGCCAGGTCCAGCTAGGGTTAACCTTTAAGAAGTCTCCAAAATCTCACCCCTTCTTAATAGCTTACGGACTACCCTGTACTTTTACTTAGTTTTGCACCTTTTCTACCCTGTCACTTGGCTCATATAGCCCACATTTACTTCCGATTGAGTTTTATACAACACGTTCTCTAGATTGTAAGGTTGTTCAAACAGGGTCCTCATCAATCTATTGTTCCAGTGTTATAGGTTACCTAACTTGTTGTTGAATATCAATTAAATATAGTGCAAAGCATTGCATAATAAGTTATATAAATTCCAATAATAATAATAATAGGAAATGTGGGGTTCCCATGTTATTGGCAAACAGTATTGAAATTAGCAAAATGTGACTGTTTTCAATATTTTTAGAGTAATTTTTATTTTTTATTATTAGCTATTATTATTATGATATTTATAAGTATGACCAATAATAAATGTATTGTAGATATGTAAAAGACTATGTTGATTACTCCCGGGGGCAAACAATCTGAACTGTTACAGTATTTGTCTACAAGTGCTACTGATTAATTATTTATATAACTTTGAATCTTATAATCTTATATATAATTTGCTGAGACTGGTCAGAGTACCAGGATGCAGACTGGTCAGTGTACCCAGGATGATCCCTTTCATGGAGACGTGATCATCAATGGAGACGTGATCATCAGAACTGGACCATGGGGAAAGAAGGTTGTCTTGTCTGATGAATCATGCTTTCTTTTAGATCAGATGGATGGATAAATGTGTTTGCGTCATTTGCCCGGGGAAGAGATGGCAGCTGAATGCAAAATGGGAAGAAGACACTCTGGCAGAGGAAGTGATATACTCTGGGCAATGTTCTGCTGGGAAACCTTGGGTCCTGGCATTCATGTGGATGTTACTTTGCCACGTACCACCTACCTAGAGATTGTCGCAGACAATGTACACGCCTTCATAACCATAGCAATGCTCTGACAGTCAGGGCCCAAAAGAGGGAAATAAAACTGTAAAGGATCTGATGACTCTGAGCTCTGGGTATAAGGGATTACACTGTGATTAGTAAAGTACCGAGGGAGCCCCCAATACATTGAATTTACAACCCTTTTGAACACTGAGTAGCACAGGGAGGACATAGTGTGACTGCCTCACAGTTTGTCTGTGACAATGTATGTATTAAATAATTTGTATTCTTTTGAATCATATTCCAAGTATATGTTTAGTCTTCCCCAAAAGCCTTTTCCTAACCTTTTTTCTTTTGTTGCCATCTCTCTAGATTCTGATTATCTAAATCAGTTATTCTCACTTCTGCATCAGGAACAATAGTGTTATCAGGGTCTGATTTCAGTCTTAACCGTTTCCCATTACATGACAATAGGCAATAAGCACACATACAGGCCACCTCAAATCAGTCAACTTGAACTGAACCGAAACTACTCTTTTCAAAAATCTCTCCTTTAAAAAAAATAATTTAAAATAAAAATCAGCGATGAGTTTAAACTGAATCTGTATCTCTTAGCGTTGTTGTATCTTCATGAATGACATTATATATATGTAGATTGGCAATCTAATAGCTTGGAAATATACAGATGGCATTTTATTGCTAGATTCAACACATACGGGCATGGAAAAAAAAGATGCATCTGTTTTCTCCTACAATCCACATTAGACTCTAAACTAGGTGTTTGAGGATGTCTCTGCAAGCAAAAGAAAATATGTTGGCATACCTAGCACAGTGATTCATCCAGTGTATAATGTCGATCCTTGCGTGCCAAGAAAACAAAGACTAAACAGGTTATTCATCTAAGTAGGAATTCGAAGTGAATTCAAAGTGAATTTCAAACTTATGGACAAAAAAGCCAAACTAAAAACATTCTCTATGTTTCCATTTTGCTATGTATCTACTTTGGCCTTAAATTTGAAATTCACTTTTAATTCTCACTTCAATGAACACCCATCAAGTCAAGAACATCAGAAATTGAAACTTAAAGGGTTACTCCAATAACCTTTCAGCTAGTTTCTACAATTACTTTATAATGCCCTATTGGGCATTATTCAAATGCCCCAACCCTAATCTATATAAAAAAAAAATTATAATAAGAATAAACTTACCTGTGATCCAGCTCTGGCTGAAGCACCTTTGCTGTATTCTAGACCTCCATTCAACTCCATCCAATCATAGAGCAGCATTTGATTGGACAGTTTCACTGACTCCGGGAATTATATATACACTGCTCAAAAAAATAAAGGGAACACTTAAACAACACAATGTAACTCCAAGTCAATCACACTTCTGTGAAATCAAACTGTCCACTTAGGAAGCAACACTGAGTGACAATTAATTTAACATGCCGTTGTGCAAATGGGATAGACAATATTTGGAAATTATATGCAATTAGCAAGACACCCCCAATAAAGGAGTGGTTCTGCAGGTGGTGACCATATACCACTTCTAAGTTCCTATGCTTCCTGGTTGATGTTTTGGTCACTTTTGAATGCTGGCGGTGCTTTCACTCTAGTGGTAGCATGAGACGGTATCTACAACCCAGGCTCAGGTAGTTTAGCTCATCCAGGATGGCAAGCTGTGCAAGCTGTGGCAAGAAGGTTTGCTGTGTCTGTCAGCATAGTGTCCAGAGCATGTAGGCACTACCAGGAGACAGGCCAGTACATCAGGAGATGTGGAGGAGGCTGTAGGAGTGCAACAACCCAACAGCAGGACTGCTACCTCTACCTTTGTGCAAGGAGGAACAGGAGGAGCACTGCCAGAGCCCTGCAAAATGACCTGCGGCAGGCCACAAATGTGCATGTGTCTGCTCAAACGGTCAGAAACAGACTCCATGAGGGTGGTATGAGGGCCCGACGTCCACAGGTGGGGGTTGTGCTTACAACCCAACACTGTGCAGGTCATTTGGCGTTTGCCAGAGAACACCAAGATTGGCAAATTCACCACTGGCACCCTGTGCTCTTCACAGATGAAAGCAGGTTCACACTGAGCACATATGACAGACGTGACAGAGTCTGGAGATGCCGTGGAGAACATTCTGCTGCCTGCAACATCCTCCAGCATGACTGGTTTGGCAGTGGGTCAGTAATGGTGTGGGTGGCATTTCTTTGGGGGGCCGCACAGCCCTCCATGTGCTCGCCAGAGGTAGCCTGACTGCCGTTAGGTACCGAGATGAGATCCTCAGACCCCTTTTGAGACCATATGCTGGTGTGGTTGGCCCTGGGTTCCTCCTAATGCAAGACAATGCTAGACCTCATGTGGCTGGAGTGTGTCATCAGTTCCTGCAAGATGAAGGCATTGATGCTATGGTCTGGCCCGCCCGTTCCCTAGACCTGAATCCAATTGAGCACATCTGGGACAGCATGTCTGGCTCCATCCAACATCGTCACGTTGCACCACAGACTGTCCAGGAGTTGGCAGATGCTTTATTCCAGGTCTGGGAGGAGTTCCATCAGGAGACCATCCGCCACCTCATCAGGAGCATGCACAGGCATTGTAGGGAGGTCATACAGGCACGTTGAGGCCACACACACTACTGAGCCTCATTTTGACTTGTTTTAAGGACATTACATCATAGTTGGATCAGCCTGTAGTGTGTTTTTCCACTTTAATTTTAAATGTGACTCCAAATCCAGAGCTCCATGGGTTGAAAAATTTGCTTTCCATTTTTTTATTTTTGTGTGATTTTGTTGTCAGCACATTCAACTATCTAAAGAACAAAGTATTTCAGAATAATATTTAATTCATTCAGATCTAAGATATGTTATTTTGTGTTCCCTTTATTTTTTTGAGCAGTATATATATATATATATTTTTTTTTTTAAAGGAACATAAAGTATATAGAGAGATGGAGACGGCGGGGGTGGGCTTAAATGAAAGAACGGTGAGGGGTGATAATAAATGCTTTCCTTTTCAGGCACTGCTTGCAAGGGAGAATTTCATTATGCGCTCTGTACATTCTGACAACAGATTTTTTTTTTTCAAAGAATTAATATTAGGCAATCCGGAACAAAGTTCTAGGCTGCATAAGTTACTTTTGCTTGGGATGCTACTAGAGCACATATCTCTGGATATCTCTGGATCAAGCAGAAAGACTGCACGTACAGACTCTTACCACCATGACCACTTCTGGAAGCAAAAGTGGTCATCTTGTTTGGAGTAACCCTTTAACCTAGGCAGTTTGACAATAGCCAAAGGATTCCTGATAAATCCAAATTTTAAACAGCACATGCACAGAAGTTAATCTTTACATTTGAAATGAATTAGTATTTTAAATAAAAATCACAGTTACCTAAACCACTGAGTTATGGAAACGGTTTTATACTTGCATGATTTTACACAAGCGCTAATATTGGAATATAACTCATTATTGCACCAGGCCTTTTCATTTAATCTATGAATATGTAAACATACATATCAATCTTGGTGCTGCTTCTACCAATAACTAATTTGTCTTGGACACAAAATTATTTTCCATCGTTATTTCTGTTTTGTAACAAACAAAATATAAAGTAATGCAAATGCTTTCTTTATTGTATAATACTGACATAGCATAGTAATAGTATCTTCTGGGCAAAATCAAACCATCGTAATAAACAAACAAAGGTTCTTAGATGAGTTGCTGAACATGGTTTGATGTTTATACGTTGGCTAGTGATTCCAGATCTTCTGTAGCAGTTAATTAACCCCCCTTAAGGACCAGTGTTGGTCTATGCTGTCATAAAATCTTACAGGATGCGATGTCCAGTCATTGAGCAACAGCAATGCTTTATGGAGCTGCTAATTTAAAATAAGCAGTCAATTTCATAAGGTCTTCAGAGACCAGATTGTGATTATAGCAAAGAATGTAACTGGTCCGTAAGGATTTACAATGTGCCGGAAAAAAACTGAAATCTTTAAGCCATCACAACAACACACACTTTGTATACTAGAATATTTATGATGGTCTGGCATGGAAAGAGATGGGTTCCCTTGCCTGCTATTTTATGAACAACTTGAATTTCTAAATTGCATAAACAAACCGATATAATTGGAAATTGATTTCATTACATTATTATTTAACTATTATAGTCATTATGTCATTGTGCTTTGGTATACTCTAAGTTAACATTAAATGCAAAACAACTAGCTAAATGCTAAAACAATCAATGGAACTAAATTATATTGGCAACTCGGTACAATAAAAATGATATCTGGATAACATTTAACATTATGATAGATTTACCATAAAATTGTTATAGATTTAATGCAAGTTAATAAAAAATAGAAATCATGGGGCGAGTAATAAAGATTTTATTTAGTTAGGTCAAACTAATTATTTGTATTGTCAATATGATGTTTCATGTAGTACAGCAGATGCAGTAACTATAGTAACCTGATTTAGAACATATAGCAAATCTCATGGATGGAACATTGTGTGCAAAGGTTGAGTATGCAAAATTCTTCAGCGCATTTCCTTGTATTTCTTATTAAAAAAAAGTTGAAGATTGTTTGTAAGTGCCATGACTTACAATTCATTTACTAACATGAGAATTGTCAGGAATTCAAAATAAATTTACATAGTTACATAGTTACATAGCTGAATAGAGACTTGCGTCCATCAAGTTCAGCCTTCCTCACATTTGTTTTTTGCTGTTGATCCAAAAGAAGGCAAAAAACCCAGTTTGAAGCACAATTTTGCAACAAGCTAGGAAAAAAATTCCTTCTTGATCCCAGAATGGCAGTCAGATTTATACTTGGATCAAGCAGTTATTACCCTACATTGAAAGATTATATCCTTGAATATTCTGTTTTTGCAAGTATGCATCTAGTAGCTGTTTGAACATCTGTATGGACTCTGATAAAACCACTTCTTCAGGCAGAGAATTCCACATCCTGATTGTTCTTACAGTAAAAAAACCTTTCCTTTGCCTTAGATGAAATCTTCTTTCTTCCAGTCTAAACGCATGGCCTCGTGTCCTATGTAAAGTCCGGTTTGTGAATAGATTTCCACACAATGGTTTGTATTGGCCCCGAATATATTTGTATAATGTTATCATATCCCCTCTCAGGCGACGTTTTTCTAAACTAAATAGGTTTAAATTTGTTAACCTTTCTTCATAGCTGATATGTTCCATTCCTTTTATTAATTTTGTAGCCCACCTCTGCATTTTTTCTAGTGCCATAATAGCCTTCTTTAGAACAGGTGCCCAAAATTTCACAGCATATTCAATATGTGGTCTTACCAGTGATTTATAAAGAGGCAAAATGATATTCTCGTCCCGAAAATGAATGCCCTTTTTCATGCATGACAATACCTTACTGGCCTTGGCCACTGCTGATTGACGTTGCACATTGTTGCATAGTTTGTTGTCTTTAACTATTCCCAAGTCCTTTTCGTGTTTTGTTATCCCTAATTCGCTTCCATTAAGAGTATACGTTGCTTGTGTATTCTTTACGCCAAAGTGCATAACTTTGCATTTTTCAACATTAAATTTCATCTGCCATTTGAGTGCCCAGTCCCCCAGTCTATCTAAATCCCTCTGCAGCCAAGTAATATCTTGCTCACATTGTATTATTTTACAAAGTTTTGTGTCATCTGTAAACACTGAAACATGACTTTCAATGCTGTCTTCAAGATCATTTATAAAATTTAAAAGGTCAAAATGGGCAAATTGAAAATAGAATTGGCATGGAGAATTTTTCTAATTCATCTATTCTTGCCTAAAATTTTTAATTTACTTTGACCTCACTTTGATTTTCCGAGCATTCACCCTTTACTTAATAACACTGACTTTCCAACAAATGTGCCATTACTTAGAAAAAATAGCAATAAGTTGATTCTTACTGTCCTCACTATAAAAAGCAACCATAACACACAATGCATAGTATTATTACAACGTTATTACAGTGAGCAAAATCCAGACAATTTAGATGTAAAAGTCATGAAAAACTAATTTTTAAAGTAAACGAACACTGCTCAAGAAATTACCCCTAACTTGTATGTCCATGAGGACATTAGTACTAATTCTAAATCCCATGTAAAGTCTGCACCACATCTGCGTGACTTAAAAAAGCCATTCAATATTTAATTATATTGTGTATATCTTGTGTAATATGTAATATTGCATTGCACATATATTGCATAAAATACTGGCAAAATATCTACTCATTCTTCCAGGGGAAACATTTTTATATAAAAATTGGCCAGCGTAATAGCTATATCATAGTAATGTTTAGAATGTAATATTGTACATCTCACTTGCAAAGTAAACCCTAGGATCATGCTTTATAGAAATGTTGAAGGTGAAACGCATTGACTAACAGAAATTAAAAAACTTTTCAATTGCCGGTAAATCTACTGCCATTATCATACATATAACCAGAAGATAGACCCCTTAAAGGAACACCCCATACACCATAACCCCTATAGTTCAATTTAGTGACTATGGTGCCACGAGAGTTCAGACTTATCGATTAATTTGTCTCTAGACCGACGGGTATTTGATTCGTTCGATGCACCTAGAATGGATTTATGGACAAGGTTACTTTTTACTGTTGACTGGTTAAGAAGACAGACAGTTCAGCAAAAGTCACATCTGTGTTTCTAGGCATGTGATCATTGTGAAAACCTATGACAATGCACAAATGATAAAGTCAGCGTTATTAACCACTGACTTTATATCAATCTTCATGTCTTCATGTTTTTCACTTGACAGTTTTATACAGGGAGGCAGAGAGAAGTTTCAAAGTGAAAGTTTGTGTTTGGTTGTGTATGTGTGGGCTCACTAAATAAAAATTAGACATGTGCAATTCAAATTTCATGCCATTCAGACATTCAGATGCTTATGAATGTTCAAAGTGCCGAAGTCCCAAAGCGCCAAAGTGACAAAGTTCGGTAGTTCGGAAGTGAAGCTCTGAAGTGCTGAAGTTTCGAAGCGCCGAAGTGATTCAGATTTCTGAAAAGTGACTAAACAAGAGAGAGGCAGGGAAAATTATATGAATGATGACAGGAATCTTGACCAATAAGCTAATTATTTTTGTGCAATGTAATGCTTGCTTGCCCAATCAGGTTTCACTATTCCCTGCCCAATGAAATGGGCAATAGACATGTGCAATTTGTTTAGTTCCGAATGTACATTAATACAAATTTTACGCCATTTGGTACATTCAGATGCTTACAAATGTCTGAAGTGCCGAGTTCCGAAGCGTTGAAGTTCTGAAGTGACGACGTTCTGCAGTTCCGAAGTGCCGAACTGAACCGAATGTCATTGGTCCGAAAATCACAGGTGCACAAGAACACCCAAAAATAGCAGTATTGCAGTGGTCCCTAACACATAGCCATTATCCCATAACCAATATCATTAATCTTTAAAAGGTTAAAAGAGCCTCAGTTTGATTGCTAGAAAAATAAAATTAAAATTAAGGATTCATTTTAGGGTGATCATCAGTTCTATGGGCATGCTGAAGTTAAGAAAGTCATTTTTGATGACCCAGCTGAACTAAAATCAAGCATTAGTGAATAGTAGACAGTTGAATTAAGGCATTGACAGAAGTAGAAACATATGAGAAATTAAAAGATGGTAATGTACTGGTTATGTCTAACAGGAAGGCATGGACTCAGCAAAATATATAGATATATCTTCTTCATGCAGGATATGAGCACAATGGTTCAGCTGGCAGAAGAATCATCAAGTACACCTAGGTCATTTTTCAACATTCCAAATATATTAGGATCCTATAACAGAAAAACAATGTTCTTGTGAGTCTTGACAGTTGAGACATTGATTTTCTTCTATGTGATCTTAATAAATAAAGATTGCTAAAAAAAAAACAAAAAAAAACTACTGAAGTGTGCTGGACCATGTTTTTTCTATGAAATGTGACCACTTGTAAACTACTACCGGTATAATCAGTATATGGAACCCTTTCTGTGCTGGAAGCTCATTATTTATTCTTCAGTTGATCGGCTGGACACCCACAGCCTAGAATGGAGTTACATCAGTTTGCAAGAAGAGGATGGCTCCTAGAGTGATTGTTGCTGGCTGCTCTCAGCCTAATACAGTGCCCATAGCTAGTATTAATTGTTATGGCTAAGGAAGAGTGTAACTGCACCTTAGTCATACCTACAGAGGTGTCTGGGTTATAGGCAGTCAAAGACCTTCATTCAGTCTTAAACTGCTCAAAAACATATTAATATTGAACCATCAACTACCTTACAATACAAAACGCTCAGTAGCCCACATAAATATCCATTCGAGTAGAGCTGAGTAAAGTACAGGAAAAAAACATACAGAGCAGGACACAAAAAGAAAATACTCATAACCATTTCTTTAAAATGGCTCCTATTTTATTAATTTGCAGTACTCAAACTGACGTCTAGAATATTGAACATCTGTGTTAGTTATGAATATACAGTTCTACAAGGGGTTAGGTGAACAATACATGAATAGAATGCGCTGCAACTTATATCAGGAAATGTGTGGAAAATATCAACTAATGTTTTCATTAAGAAGAATAAACACAGCATGATGATTTATAAATTATATTAAACTTAGAATCTTTAGGACAAAGTGGGTACTCATAAAATTTGGCTAAAATGAAATGTGGTAAAACAACACTTAGGTTGGAGTTAACCAAGTGATTTAGGATAATGTATTAAACCATACAAACACACATTAAAAATAACACAAACTAAAAAGACACTCACATTTGAAGTTTCTGTATTTGCTGCAAAATCCCAGGCTGTGCATCTTCTGTTACAAGTTCTCACCAAACCAGAATGTGATTCTGCATAATTAGGTTTCTATAGCACTGCTGAGATTGTCAAATACGCAACCGTTCAAAAGCACAGCAAGTGTTTCTGAGTTTGTTCCACAAGAAGATAACATTTAAACTACAACTTCCAAAAAAGTCAAGACATCATGTTTAACAGCATTTACAGCAAAAATGAAACTTTGCAGGAGGGGAAGGAAATGAATTATGGAGCACAACCCATCTAGAATAACTAACTGTAACCTAAAGAACACACTGCATCAAACATGTTTGGGTGACTGGTAGTTTCCCTTTAAAAATACCAGATCTTCCCAAGAATTTCTTAAGAAAAATAATAAAAATAGAAGATATAAAACTGTCCAAATGTAGAAACCCGCTAGTTTTCTTTTGCATATTTATTTTACTATAAAAAATAACTATTCTCTGACTTTTTTTTTTTTGCAATCCAAAAATTCAGTGTATCAAAAAATTTAGAAATGTATTTAAACCTACTTTGTTTATAGAATTTAAAAAATATATTTTCCTTGTGACAAGTTTAATTTCCAATTTCTCCCTTTCCTGATTTTCAATGAGAACTCCCATTAGCCATGCTGTTTCCTTAACACATAAGCTTTCTTTACGGTTTTATGTTCTTCTCCTACGTATAAAATGGTTATGCATTAGAATAAATGCAATTACTGTGCTCTTCTCTGTCTGATTTGTGATTCACTGTATTATTTGGGAGAAAGATTTATGCTAGTGTATATAATCTGCAATGATTTTCTTCCAGAGAGGCATAGTAATTTCTCGAGGCAGCTTTGTAAAAAAAAAAAGAAATCTTTTATTTAATTTACTTTACTGTAAGTAACATATGTGATCATTTACACACAACGACTCTTTTGTCCTTTATAAAATATATATATTTTTTGTGTAATGAAAAACAAGGTCGCTTGTTTTGCCCAATAACACAAAGTGTTTCCAGTGATCTGCATAATGTGGCGAGTGATTTTATTGAAAGGGGTTAGGATACAATTGTCACCTATAACAACTTTGCATTAATCAACAGGGCATAAAAATCTCAATGTGTGAAAGATGCTATTAATAATGCATTTCTTCTTTCCTCCCTTGAGGATTATTGTGGTACTGGTTGTAAAATCTGGCAATAAACTCTATTTCTTGCCTAAATTAACTCCCATCAGCAAATACCTTCTCGCATTTATGTAAGGGGAAACTTCTCACCTCCATTAGAATTATTACTCCTTGCAATAAATTCTGGCTGCTCTTTTATAACTGGTTTCAATGTGGCATTTCATTGTGTATAAGGCTTGTACTAAAAGCAGTACTCTGATATGTCACTTCTAATGTTTAGCATACTATAAGCATACTATAATTCTTTTCAAGCCCTTAAGGACACAACTTCCGGAATAAAAGGGAATCATGATGGAATATTTCCATTATGTGTCCTTGAGGGGTTAAACTTTGTCTGTTGATTGTTCTTTTATTGGTGTATTAAGACATATAGCAAGGTACATTCCAATATACCAAGAGCTGTAGTTGGCTACCTTTCATCCACAGCTGTGACAGCAATGCTATGGTACAGTTGTAACTTCTGGTGTCTAGACTATAGGGGCATATGGGACAATGACCCTCTAGGTTTTGTTGCACTAAACAGGCAAATCTGTTTGCATGTCAGGGAGTCGACAAATGATATGTGTGTTAGAAAAAAAACATACTATGTCCTCGTTTTATTGATGGTTGAAGATGCTGTTGAGAGGTTGAGCAATCATGCCAAGATTTTGTTTTTCAATCACACCCCATTTTTTGACTACAGACCCATCAGACATGCTTACTCTCATTTAACATAATTCCTTAGCTCCTGTATGCCCTGATAGACAGGGCTGAGTATTGACATTGCTTCTATGGCTTTTATTGGCTAAAATGATCAAGAGGTGGAGTTGGACCTCTTTAAAGTGGTTACTGGTTTCCAGACACATATATCTGTAGGCTTATGGTGTTAAACTGGACATGGAGTCTCATACCTCCGAGGTTGAGTGGACTTATGCCCCACCATCTTTTTTTTTTTATTTTATAATTTGTTTTGCACATAAAGGGTGAAAACAAGCGTTCACATATGTCTGTACAATTGGTAACTTATAAGTCGACTTTTTGTGTATAATACAGGTTACATAGAAACTGTTACAAAGATGATCCATACATATCAAAACAATTAGCATATACAGTTTTAGACTTGTGAAAAACCATATCCTTTTTGGTGACATGTCTGATGTCTAAACTGCAATGTGTCATAATGGTGCTTTTGTCTGGCCACCTTATTCCTAAGGTGCATGCTTATAATTATTGGGTATTGGATGATAAACAATGCTCCACCATCTTTAAACTTCATTAGCAACAACTGACTTAAAGTACTCTGAGGTGGTACTCAGTGGCTGCAGAGGGTAGCCATTAAAGGACTACTACAGTGCCAGGAAAAAAAAACTAGTTTTCCTGGCACTATAGAGTCTTTGGGTCCCCCCCCCCACCCTCAGGATCCCACTCTCGCCGGGCTGAAGGGTTAGGAAGGGGTTAAACTCTTACCTTTCTCCAGCGCTGGGCTCCCTTGGCGCTGGGGAACGCTCCTCCCTCTTCTGACGTCAGCGCTGAATGAGCATGTGCGGCAAGAGCTGCACGCGCATTCAATCAGTCCATAGGAAAGCATTTCTCAATGCTTTCCTATGGATGTCCAGCGTCTTCTCACTGTGATTTTCATAGTGAGAAGTGCGGAAGTGCCTCTAGTGGCCTCAATGAGACAGCCACTAGAGTCTGGCTTAACCCTATTGTAAACATAGCAGTTTCTCTGAAACTGCTATGTTTACAGATGCAGGGTTAACCTTAGATGGACCTGGCCTATAGTGGTCCTTTAATCCGCGATCCCTGATTAAATGTGGTGCTTAATTTCCTTGCACCATATCAGGTATCCCATCAGCGGTACTATTAGTGAACAAAAACCACTCCTCTGGAGGAGAAGGAGGAGGTGGGAGCATCCCATGGGATCGAGTGGTTTATGGGAAGGGCAGAGGATATGAGCATGATGATCAATCACCAAAATTCCAAAACTACACTGATGTAGGAACAGTGTGTTATTACAAAAAAACATTTGCCAGATTTAACAGTCATATAATAGATGTATTGGCAGATGGTCTCCAGAGCATAAATACACTGACATTAAACTCACTGTCATATTCAATAATATATGAATCACATTGTACTAATATAATAAGGTATTTAAATTCCTATTATTATAGCTATAGATAAGCAGAATAGCATACAGGTAGTCTTGCAATGGATTTATAAGCCGATTAGGAAAACGTACAAAAATTAAAGAAGCTCCAATTGTGAATATACATTTATTGTGTATTGCCCATTGGTAAATATATATCTTCCAAGCTTATGAGGAAAGCACAGAAAGAGAAATAAGGCAAGCCTAGAAGGAATGTTTTGCAATGGATTTAGTTTGATATGAGATTTATACTGAATTCAGTAAGCAGGAAATCAATAATCTATTGGCATTTAATGTTATATTTTTTTCTATAGATTAATGTGTAGTTCTTATTGACCTCAGTCTATATAATTACCGTATCTGTTCAAGTGTTCTTGTAAACATATAACCTAGTCAACCACACCTCAACAGTCAGTCTTAATCAGCTAAATGTCCACCACCTTATAGAGGCAGTATAACCTGGAATGTATGGTAAATCCTCTGGTAAAATTAGAACTCCAAGACCCCAATCATCCACTGTCAATATGTGAGTACACACCATATGTTTGACATAATAAAGACTTCATTAACTATTAGCTCCACCGAGAGGAGTTTCCTGCATCTTCACATAGGGTTATGCAGTCAAGCTGAGCCATATTGACAATACTGAAATATGACTGTGTGACCAGTTTATACTAAATAACATTTAACTTAATAAAAATCATACAAAATAAAAATGCCCATTCCTCAAATCATCTATTGGAAGTGCATTCAGTGAAATGTGTTTAGCAACTTAAGGACACATGACATGTGTGACATGTCATGATTCCCTTTTATTCCAGAAGTTTGGTCCTTAAGGGGTTAATGCCTCTCCTATAAATGGGGAGAGGTAACGAATTATGAGATATGGGGTAACAGAGTGAGCATACGCTTGTATTTAAAAGGGAACCGTGACCTCTCAGGAGAAACATTTCGAATGAAGAGGAGAAATTGAAACTGTTTAGTTTCTCCTCTTTTCTGTATGCTTTCTCTCTGCTGACTGCCGTGCACAAAGGACAGAGTTTATACCAATGGTTTACAAAGAGCTAAGATGGAGTGATCCAGTTGCATGTGGATTTCCAAATTTCATTTTATTTTTTACACCTCACAAATACATTTTTTTGCTAAACACAGGGATTAGTAAACATAATATTAAAAAAAACTGAGGAAGTGACAGGTCACCTTTAACTGAAAGATACCAAGAAAGAAGTACTTATAATTTTTATATTACATAAGTTATTTTAATTTTATAATGTATAAATTGTTAAGATTTAAAGATTGTTTTTAAAAAAAAAAAAAAAAAAAACAATGGCTTAACACTTATCCTTTTCACCAGATCAATGTGTTGGGCATTGATGTGGAATATGCTGTTTAACGTACTTGACAGTGTCAAAAAATAATGGTCAGTTGAATTTTAATGTGAGGAAGTGACATAAAATTATGGTTTATTGATCCAAAGCAATAGGCCATGCGCAGTTATTATGTTGCAGAGCATTGGACATAACTTTTTAAAGAATAGAGACTCAATAAGGCTGGACATTGTGGATTGAATCATTACTCATTGCTCACTGCAGTAAACATAGGGTCGAGCTGTAATAACCTATATTTGACCTTCAGAAATCATAGAATAATCTTTGGTTCCAAGAAAACTGAAGGATTAAAATACAAAGTAGTGGGCACGGGAAGGTGATTTCATATCTGGGTTAAATTAGATCATTGAAAATTGGTATACAAAGTAAATATTATTGTTTAATTTAATGCACAGCTGAGAGCATGTTCATTGCAATTCTGATATTAAATAAAGAATTTCAGTTTCGGCAAAATAATTTGAATCAATGTCTTTATGAATGCAGGAGCTCTCGTGCAAATTAATCTCAGCTAAGTGATTAATCTGTCATAGCTCTTATCGTTTTAATTATTTCAGAACAGTTCACAGATTTATGGTATTTTCAGACTACCATGTTACGGAAGAATAATATATTGCAAACCTTTTTGTTGTTGTCTTATGTTAGCAAAAACCAATGACAATTATTATCTTAATGGCATATCTGTAGACCATTTTATTATCAATGTGGAAGATTAATTGATTCATATAAATGTAAATGGTTAGGTTTACATGCTTGATTGAAATCAGTGTACTTACATTCATCTTACGTTGCTGTTAGTATAAATTAAGTTATCTATAATTAAGAATATTTTGACAAAATTTTAAATTTTTATGCTCCTTAACTAACATAGATCTTAAATTATAGAATCATTCTAGTGTAATTGTCTGCTTTTATACTTTCATCACCCTTTAGCTGGGAATCTATGTGTGCAGCTTAGAAAGATACATTTTTTAAATTGGTGAATGAAATTATACAATGCAATTGTAATTTTATCCAATCCCCCTTCATGTGAGTACATTAGTGGTCAAATGTCAAATGTGCAGTGGATGTTGGTGAGAGATAATGATAGTTCCCCAATGGATTTGCACAGAGTTTGTTAAACTTCTCATGTAAATATATATATATAGAAGGGAATGGACTAGAGCAGGGGTAGGCAACCTTTTAGGAGTACTGTGCCAAAAAGATCTTGAGGTCCCGTGGTGTGCCGGTCTTATTTATTATTTATTTTTGAGGTGTGTATGTTGAAATATTCTGCTTGTATCATTTATGATTGCTGTAGTTGACTTGTAGAGTTGTATTTGTGCAATGTGGGCTTCTATATTGTATATGTCCATGAGTAGTTTGTATGTGTGTGTGTGTGTGCATGACATCACAATGTGTGTTTGGTGGTGTGTGTATGTGTGGGGCTTGTGGGATTGTGTGCATGTATTTGGATTGTCAGTGATGGTGTGTTTGTTTGGACTGTTTGTGTATTTGTATGTGGGCTGTTTGAATTATTTGTATAAAGGGGAGGCTTATTTTGCAGTTCTGTAGGTATCTAGCAGTGTGGGTGGCTTCCACAGGATCCAGTGAGGAACCGGGCTGGCCAGATACAGGTCAAGGGCATGAGCTGCAATAGCTGCTGTGGGTTGCTTTACTCCAGGGTGAATTCTGTGCTGGGAGAAAGTGATATGAGATCACTTCCTCTAAGTACTACAGTGCATAAATTGTAAATTGAGGATCACCTACTTTTTGCACTAGAAAATATCTGAAGTTCCCCTGAGACTCCTGATAGGCCCTGGGTCTAGCAATCTTGAGTGCCGTGAAAAGATACCTCGAGTGCCATGGTTTCCTACTCCTGGACTAAATTAAAAATGTGAATTTAATTCAATTAAAATTGTTGTTGGAACTCTCATTTTTGGATAAGAAATAATGGATTTAAATAAGGAATGGTACAATATAACCCTGTAAGGCTAAAGACGTTACAGTGCAATTATAAAATGAGTGGAAATAGCTGCCATCTGTATGGCTATTAACACCTTCACTGCCAAAATATAACATAACAAAACTTCTACTTTGAAGCGATTCCCAGAGCTTATGCTTATATAAATTTGAAGGGGATTCATTATCTGGAGCTATGTATATTCCTCTGTTTCAGAAACATATCCAAGCGGAGAATGTGTAACATGTAAACACATGAAAAAAGATTTCAAAAGCATTACCTACAGTAATAACAATTAAACTGTAGAGGTTCAAACCCCTTGTTAATAGTAAGCAGGTCGCGTATCTTCTTATATGTCAATGTGGTCATAAGTACTTGGGCATGGCTTTCCACCCCTTTAAAGACAGAATTAGAGAACATGTCAGATCAGTGATTAATAAAAAGGACATTCTAGTATCAAGGCATGTCTGGACTCAGCATGGCAGCTCCACTGCAGGGTTAACATTCTCTGACATTGAGCATGTGAAATTAAACCACATGGAAGGTGATCTGGAGCACCTGTTGAAGAAAAAGGAGTGTTTAGATTCACAATTATTCTGGTTTACTTTTGTGTCAGATTATTTTCTTTGTTTAAGGATAGATTTTAACTATAAGTAGGATTTTTGTTACCATAACTTTTGCAAGCTAATAGTACTACATGCACTTTTGTAATTACTAGCAGTATATCATCTTTCTAAGGGGCTTCTCTTTGATACATTTGTAGCTATATTGATATACATGTCTTGGGCAAAAAATGGCTATTTGAATATCGTGAGACTTCTAATTTACTACTATCATCTGTTGCTGTCTTCTACTCTTATTTATCCATAGGATACAATCAAGTATAGAGGAACTTCTGTAGTTGTATCAGGCTTTGAATATATTTATTTACCTAGTCCCTACTTTATATATTGCTGCTATGAGGTTCTATGGTCCACAGTTATTCCCCCTTTTTAAAACATAGAGTTTATATCACTTTGCCCATTCTCATAACAGTTACACTTGTGTTTTTCCATTTTTTAATTTTTTTATTATATTGTTTAAGTATTTAAAGTCATAATAAAGGTTGAACCATATTTACATGTTCCATTTTCTTTGGAGGCTCTCTTTTACTGGTGTGCCCCTAGGGGGTGCTTTGTAGTTTTAAGTGTTTTGTTTCATTTATAAGGGTTATTCCCCAGAAGGAGTCACCTGGATAAGTAAATTAGTCCTTTATTGGGCCTATTTTTGCTATGTAGTAAAGCACATTTACAATTGGAGAGAAGGACAGAATTATGGCGAGGGAGTAAAGGAATAACTTGGCATTCATGTATGTGGGGGATTACGTAGGTACGGACGCACGTACTGAAGGGTGGAGTTAAGGAGGGTGGGTGGAGGTCGAGAAGAGGTGCGGCGTGGTCGGAAACAAGAGATCCCGGTTTGTTCCGAGATGATAAGCGGTGGTTGTAAGCCGAAGAAGTGAAGAGGTAAACGGCAGTGGAAGACGCAACATCACCCGAGGAGATAAGTGCATTAAAAGCCCCCATTTTTTCTTTTTTCTTTCTCTATACATGCCGTATACTGCTGTTTAGTTGCTTGACTGGGTTGGAAGCCTGGGTTTTTTCTTTTTTTTTTTGGTTCCTGTATTTTTTTATTTATTTTTTTAGTGAATGTGGCTATTTAATTAATTATTATCTAACTCTCAACTAAATGTAGAGGCCAAAACCATTAAAACAGCCTGTTTTCTGCTGGTGTTTTGTTTTCTCTCCTCTCCCTTCACTGTGAAATCTGGGTTATAATCTGTGTCAGATAAACTGGTCTTATAAATAAATCATAAAATACACAATTAAAGGAGATAATTAAAATAAAAGAGGAGGAATAGACAAAAGAGAGAGGAGGAGAGAGGAAGAAAAAAGAAAAAGAAGAATAAATGCTAAAATAAAGAATGGGAGAGATTAACAAGAACAAAAAAAGGAAAGGAATAATCAAATTTGAGTAAAGTTTAAGTTTCCACGGATAGAGAAATGGCCTCTAGATCCCAGGATAAAACCACTTCAAAAAAGGAGAAGAAAAATTCTAAACCAGAAAGAGAAACTACAAACTTTTTTTCACCTTCCAATAAATTATCCAAAGAGAAAAAGACAGAAAATACATCTTTATTGACCTCAAGAATAGAAGAATCACCAAGCAGTCAGGAGAGTATATCCAGTACGCAGATAACCGCAGAATTCTTAGAAAGATGCCTAGAATCTCAATCAAAAACCTTAATGAAACACATTAATCAGAATTCGGAAGAGATCCTTGGCCAGATAAGACTTCTGACAGAAAAAGTAAACATGGTAGAAGAAAAAATTATGTCTATGGAATTTCAAGAAAAACTATTAAAAGAACAAAATAAAGAAATGACGAAAAAAAAAAAATGAATTGGAGACGAAACTAGGAGTTTTGGAGGATCGTTCAAGATGGAATAATCTGAGAATAAAAAATGTCCCAGAATTGATCAGTCAAGAGAGTATTCCAGGTTATGTGACCAATCTTTGGAAAGCCTTGGAGATTGAACTGGAAAAATTCAACCACAACCTGGAAAGATATCACAGGGTGTTTAAACCCCAAAATATACCAGACAACAAGGCAAGAAACATAATTTGCTGCTTTCAATCAGTTCAATTTAAAGAAATAATATTGAAAACAAGCAGAGAAAAAGAGCCACAAGGAGAGGAATTTAAGAATATAACAATTTTCCCAGCTCTGTCTTTTTTTACCCGGTCACAAAGGAAAAAATACGGCCTAGCAACAGCTACATTAAGAAAATACAATATAAAATATACGTGGGGCTTTCCAATAGTCCTAAGAGTCTTCACTGAAGATTACCTAGAGGCTTTTGACTCAGTTGATAAAATAACATCCTGGTTAAAAGAGAAACAGCTAACATAAAGCAACCTGGATAAGAGGCCGAAGGAAAAAATGAAAAGCCTCTTATTTTTATTTTTTTGATACTTTGGTGAAAGATATAAAGGTCTGTAGGACGTAAACAAGGCATAGCACTGAAATAAAAACGAATAAGACCATTAACCCCGTAAGGACACATGACATGTGTGACATGTCATGATTCCCTTTTATTCCAGAGGTTTGGTCCTTAAGGGGTTAAAAGATAAGTTATAATTAAAAATAATAAAAGTGATAGCACTTATAAAAAAGTCAGTAATTGATAATAGAGCAACTCACGTAGTAAATCGACACATGTATATAGAATAATAAGAAAGATGTAGGATGAAAAGAATTGAAAAATGACTGTAGGTTTTTTATTAGTATTATTTTTTGTGTGTGAATGGAAATAAAGATTTAAATCACAGTATTTATAAAGAATAGAATCACTGAATAATAATGCAATATATGACACTATATATAAATAAAAGAAGCAGCACTTCTATAAAATTATAATAGAGGCTAGATTAGATCACGAAAGAGAGAAGGAAAGTGGAAGGGAACAGACACAAGAATATAGTATGAGAAATATTGAATAGCAATCTATATATATATTTTTTCACAGTATTTATAATAGAATTAATGTAAAAAAAAAGAAGCAATTTATGACACTACACACAACTAGAGATGTCGCGAACCGTCCGCAAACTTCTCGCGAACGGTTCGCCGCGGTTCGCCACGATGTTGTCCAGGAAGTAGGAGGGTCTGGGAGGGAGGGTCTGCTGGAGATTGGCTGGGACGTGTCAGCTGACTGGAGTTCGACTTCTCACGAACGGTTCGCCACGGTTTGCCACGAGCTGTTCGTGGCGAACTCCGGTCAGCTGACAAGTCCCGGCCAATCTCCAGCAGACCCTCCCTCCCAGACCCTCCTACTTCCTGGACAGCATCCATGTTGAAAGGGAGGGAGGGAGGGTCTGCTGGAGATTGGCCTGGACGTGTCAGCTGACCGGAGTTCGCCGCGAACAGCTTGTGGCGAACGGCGGCGAAACGTTCGCGAGAAGTTCGCGGACGGTTCGCGACATCTCGGCGAACCGGTCGCGAGAAGTTCGCGGACGGTTCGCGACATCGTGATCTAATCCAACCTCTTTTATAATTTTAGCAATCTATATATATATATATTTTTCACAGTATTTATAATAGAATTAATGTAAAAAAAAAGAAGCAATTTATGACACTACACACAACTAGAGATTCCTTGGTATTCCTTGGTCTTTTATTTAGGGTGGCCTATATCTAGCATCAGAAAGTAAGGGGTAATATGACCCCAACCACAATAGTATAGGGATTTATAGGGTAAATCACAGTGCAACCCCTTGTGCTTAGTAACACATTGCTCTTCTTTGAGTATATAGGATTCTTATGTGCCCTATACAATTTTTGTTTTGTTATTTTTATTATTTAATATACAGTGTGGGTTCCATAAGCAACATGATCTTGTTTTATAATTCAAATGTAATAGATTCAAAACACTCTACAAAACGAAACAGTTAATCCACTATTTCAAGAATATTATAGAATAAATTGTGCAAAGTGCATTTTACAGACTTTGTTTCACTAAGCAGACTTTCACCTACAAACAGTCCTGATCTTGGAACATTTTGTAATTGGGTGGATTATATTATTATCTATTACTTTGCACATGATACTTGATACACTTTAAAGTTATTTCTCTCATTCCTGTATCCTCACTCCACTTTATCACACATGTTCAATTTCTACTTATGTTAATATACTGTGTAAAAAAATCATTAATTAAATGTGTAGCATACGAACACCTGTGACATCTACTATATTCCAATGTGTGAATACCATTTACCTGCGTTATATGTATACCATGCATTAACCATGAGTCAACCCAAAATCATATACCGCAGGTAAATGGTATTAACACATTGGAATGTAGTAGATGCCACAGGTGTCCCTTTTTGCTCCGAGATCCATCACCATGTAATTTATAGCATGAATTGACAAAATAAAACTATCATCAAATTTGCACAGATCAAGACGTTTCTTATTTGTGGGAGCCAGTGATTACTTTCAATTACCCATTAACTGGTAAACTATTTCCCCTTCTATTCCCCTTATATTCTGCTCCAGCCACTTTCTCATACTTTCACATACTGTAGATACAACGCTCTTTATACATATGTACCTTAGTCTGCTCATTTTGTTCTTAATTTAAAAAATAAATAAGTTGTGCACATTGTAGAGATAGTAAAGTAAATTCAATATTTCTGTGACTCATAAATAAAACACTGCAGAATGCTCCCAAAAAGAAGATATTGTTTATTCATTTGCATGTAATATACTTTAATTCAGGTGCCAAACACTGATAATTTAACCATAAAGAAGAAAATTATGCTATAAGATTGGATATATATTACAAGATTCAAATATTTTAATTGCTAACAAAGTACTCACTGTATATGGAATATATTATCCTTACTGTTGGAGAAGAAAAACCTTTCCTTGCAAGTTAAAGAAATCGTGTTATATGTAATAATTATGCTGCAATCTATGTATCGGGCAAAATTCTCCCTTCGGCCATATAATAGGAATAAATAGTTCCTAATGACTGTGTAGTTGAAGGTTTAAATCTATATATTTCCTTAATTGCTCCCATCAGCAAATTTTTAGAAAAAGCAATAACCTTACGTAACCAGTAGAATGGGTGTGACTACTTTTTTATTTTAACTTTTTTTGAGCCCCGTCCACAATTAAGACAAGGTTCCTGTTTTCCTCTAGAACATGGATTATCAACCCATACTAGTGTGCACAAACTTACACAATTGTGAAACACCTAAATCTTGGACTATATGTGTGAAGATGGAGTTGGAAAATAATGTTCTATTCCAGGGGTAGACAACCTTTGGCACACTAGATGTTGTGGACTACATCTACACTGATCCTTTGCCAGCATTATGGCTGTAAGAGAGCATTATGTGACATGAAGTCCACAACATCTGGAGTCAGTGGCGTACATACCACGGTCGCAGGGGTTGCAGCTGCGACCGGGACCGTCACTCCAGGGAGCCCAGCTGCCCTGCGGACCCCTGCAACCAAGTGCCCGCTGCCATGTGTTGTGGTCCCGGCTGCACGGTATAATTGTCAGGGCCGCAGGTGAACGGGCCCATCATGCTGTTAGGGCCACCCGATGGAAATGAATATCATCAGAGTGGGCCTGGTAACAGCACGACCGGGCCCACTCTGATGATGTCAGATGCTGGGAGGAAGTGACGGCCGCGGAGCCGTGTGGGAGGAAGGAGAGGGAGTCAGAGTGGGAACTCTGACTCCCATCAACCTGAGCCACTGGACCCCAGGGAAGTCACCCTCTTGCACCTAAAAGGTAGGTAATAGGTAGGTAATAGGAGGGTGACTAAAATATGTTGCGTGTGTCTCTGTGTGTGTGTGTGTGTGTGTGCATGTATGTGTGTGTGTCTATGTATGTGTCTGTATGTATCTGTGTGTGTGTCTCTGTGTATGTGTGTGTGTGTCTCTGTGTCTGTGTGTGTGTATGTGTGCCTCTGTATGTATGTGTCTGTGTGTGTCTATGTATGTGTCTGTATGCATCTGTGTGTATGTCTGTCTGTATGTATGTGTGTGTGTATATGTTTCTATGTATGTGTCTGTATTTATCTGTGTGTGTGTAGGTGTGTGTGTGTGTGTGTGTGTGCGTGCCTGTGTGTGTGTCTATGTATGCATCTGTGTGTATGTATGTGTGTCTGTATGTATGTGTGTCTCTGTATGTATGTGTCTGTGTGTTTCTATGTATGTGTCTGTATGTATCTGTGTGTATCTGTGTCTGTCTGTATGTGTGTGTGTGTGTATATGTTTCTATGTATGTGTCTGTATTTATCTGTGTGTAGGTGTGTGTGTGTGTGTGTCTATGTATGCGTGCCTGTGTGTGTCTATGTATGCATCTGTGTGTATGTATGTGTGTCTGTATGTATGTGTGTCTCTGTATGTATGTGTCTGTGTGTGTGTGTGTCTGTATGTATGTGTATCTGTGTCAGTGTGTCTGTCTCTATGTATTTGTGTGTGTGTGTGTCTGTATGTATGTGTGTCTTTGTTTCTGTATGGGGTGGCGGGAGGGTTAGGCGGGTGGATGGCCCCATGGATCAGTTTTGCAATGGGGCCCCATGAATTGTGTGTACGCCACTGTCTGGAGTGCCAAAGGTTCCCTGCTCTAGGCTATCCCAATCATGACCAATTATGAACAAAAAGGGTCAAGCATCTATCCACTTAAATTGTTTGGTCATTAGTTGGCTGGTGAAATAGCTCAGTTGGCTAATGCACCATCTATAGAATCTTTTCAGCCCTTCTGAGGTAGAAAAAATGAGTACCATTAAATTGAGTAATAGTAATACCCACAGGATGTGATTGGAAGCCAGAGTAATCTGAATGTACCTTTCTTGGTTAAATACTTTGTTATTATGAGTTAAAACTGCATTGTGAATGTTACATGTTGCATCTTCCATATTAAAAATAAACTTGTTTCTATGAATTTAGTTGTTGAATTTGGTTTGCGTGAACCCCATTCCACCTTTGGAAAAAGTTAGATAAGGCATTAATGAAAGCATGATTTAAAGTAGCAAGAGCAGCTGAAATAATTTCAAGCAATCTGTATACTATAACAGAAAAATAAAATTCAGCGTGGGAGCAAGATGATAATAGTCCACAAGCAGCTCAAGCACCAATATGGAGTCTCACTTTTCCGATCAGAAAACTGGATAAAAACAGGGGGTAGGTGCAACACTTCAGTAATCCTTGTTGAGAGAACCAGAGAAGAAATAATAGAGTAGTATTTTAAAACTGTAGTGGTGATAAGTAAGGTAAAAGATGTGCACTCACACTTTTCTGGAGCTTCAATACAGCTCCAGTGTATGCGCCTGGGTGGAATAATCCCCACCTATGGATCAAATGCAGAGGTAATTCTTCAAATTATAGGTGTAGTAGGGGGTATCCTCATAAAAAATAAACAAATACAAATCGTATATGGTGAAGTATGTAGAGCTATGGAGCAAGGGTAGGTAAAAACTATAAAATGTGCACTCACGTGTAATGGAGCCATAAAACCTGGCTCCTCTGATAGTGCTTGAAGTGGTATGATCCCCACTCAAAGATACAGGTTTAAATATAAATTCTTCCGTCCGTGTATATGTGGAGATCAACAAACAGAACCACAATAGTGTACACCGTAAAAAGGAGTGTAAAAAGAAATAAAAAAGTTAAACCTACTCACATGCTCAAGAGCAAATTCTGGTTTGCTCAATCCAAAGAGCTTGGGTGGTATGATCCTCAACAGCAACAAAGTCAGGTTCAATTAAAAAAGTACTTTAATATTTAAAAATAATAAAAGTAATACAGTATATAATAAGATAAAATAATGATAAAAAAGTTATAAACAATACACTTAACGAGTTTCTCCTTGGATAGGCTTTATCAAAAGTGTTTTCCACTTTTTATGAAGCCTATCCAAGGAGAAACACGTTAAATGTACATGTACTCAAATGATAAATATTATGGTTCTGAAGTTCTTCCCAACGTACTGGGAATATCTGCCTCTTGAAATTAATTGATCTTTGTTTTTGATGCTCTTTGCTCCAAATTTCAGTCTGGGAGGTCAAATTCTGGGAAAGTACATGTTGATTGATCTCTTAGTAGTCTTACCAGTCTATCACCGTTGCTCAGCAGCCATTTATTTTATTCTTCTGAAGTATCTATGTATTTGTTTAAACAATTATCTATTCATTTGAACAAAATAGACCAAACAACTTTATTTGCATATTGTTCTTAAATTTATTTCTACATTTGTTGTTCTTTTGCAGATTGTACCATATCTAATCTAAATGGTTGTGTTTGATTACATTCACAGTTTTTGACAACAGCGTTTCTTTGTTCTCTTGCTCATGAGCCGCTGTGCTACTAGACTGACTTTGAGAAGGAATATCATGCAGAGACTCTCTGCTGTTTTTTACTACAGATAAAGTTTGATATTTTTAATGCATGCTTTGCTTTCCCATTACTTTGTGGATATCTTGGAAATTAAATATGGTGTTCAAATTCCCAGAAATTGTCAAACAATCTAGAACACAACACTTGGAATGTTGTTTCCTGCAAAGTGTGCATTTCTAAAGACTGTTTTTGGATCTAGTGTCCTTTAACGACTCACGTCTCAATAGTCAAGAGTTGTTAAAAACTGTTTCTTATCCCTAGATCCCAAGTGAATTATATCTATGCCAACTTTCCAAGGTCTTTGCAGAATATGACCAGTTTCCTTATTTTAATCATTTTATATATATATATATATATATATATATATATATATATATATATGTATATATATATATAATGCCTCAATAAAATAAAAACTGGCAAAAGAAACCTATATTTATATATTATATTATATATATAATAAATATATATTATGCAAATATAGATTTTTTTTTCTGGTGTTCATTGTTTTCCCACCATTGGTCAAATCCTACTTGAATGATTCTGAAAAAGCCCAACCTTGACCCTAATTCCTCATCCAACTACCACCCTATCTCACTGCTGCCATTTGTCTCCAAGATCCTTGAGAGAGTTGTGTATGTGAGATTGACAGACTTCCTCAAATCCAACTCTCTACTTGACCTGCTTCAATCTGGATTCCGCGCTCGTCACTCTGTTAAAAAAAGATGTGACCAAAGTATACAATGATCTTATCACTGCTAAATCCCATGGCAACTACTCTATCCCAATTGTCCTCAACTTTTGACACTGTTGATCATCAACAGCTTCTTCTCATCCTCCCTAATCTCGGTCTACGAGATAACGCTCTCTACTGGTGCTCTTCCTGCCTCTCCCAGTGCACATTCAGTGTTTCTTTCTCTGTCTTTCCCTATTTAACGCCTGATACGGCAAAGGATCTTATCCATGCCGCTGCCCTCTCTTGCCTTGACTACTGTAATCCACTTCTCAGTGGTCTTACGTGTTCCCAACTTGCCCCATTACAGTCTATAATGAACGCAGCGGCGAGGCTCATCTTCCTGTCCACCCACACCTCTCCCCTTTTTCAGTCCCTACATTGGCTTCCTGTAAGATATAGGACTCAATTTAAGATACTGATACTTATAAATCTCTACACAATGATGATCTGACCTACTTATCCTCACTAATACATCATAATACGCTTTAAAGGCTTCTATAGGGCTGCACCGTTCCTATGGAACATCCTTCACCAAATCTCCACTCCTTCAAAAAATATTTGAAAACATTCTTCTTCAGGATAGCATAATAATTAAACTGTGAACAGCTTTCCCTTCCCGCACCCTGATTCCTCTCCTGAAACTGTCATCAAAACCAAACACTAAGCCCTCAATGAATACTATCCTAGCAACCTACTTTTCTACCCTTACCTTTTGTGTCACCATACCCCTCTCCCTCTAGCATGTAAACTCATTGAGCAGGGCCCTCAACCCCTCTGTTCCTGTGTGTGCAACTTGTCTGGTTACAAATACATGTCTGTTAGTCCACCCATTGTACAGCGCTACGGAACTTTATAAATAATAATATTATTATTATTATTATCATTTACTAGCTGTCCCCTAACCATACATCATATGTTTTTCCCATCAATCATATCTTCTCTTTTTTGTGCAATGGATGGAATTACATATTATGAAAGAAATTAACATGCTCGTCTGTTGTCCATTTCATTTGTACATGATACGTTTATGCAGCTCTTTTGAGTTATGGAATTTGGTCGACCTTTCAATCGCCCAAAATTTGGGTCATTCCCAGTTTGTTAGAAAGTGAATGAGCAAATCTATTGTTAAATATATAAATATGGGGGTTACGTTAAATAAACATTAATTCCCTTCCTGGTGAGATGAGATTAGTTAAATAATGGCGGGAGACCTACATCTGGTTTTCTTATATATATATATAATTCCATCCATTGCACATGCAAAAAAAGAGATGATTGATGGGAAAAAAATATGATGTAGGGTTATAGGACATCCAGTAAATGTTGAAGTAAGATGTGACCAATGGTGGAAAAACAAGGAACACCAGTAAATAAAATCTATATTTACATAATATATATTTTTTAAATATATAATATGTAAAAATATATTTTTTTCTTCAGTCTTTATTTTATTGAAGCATTCTGCAGTACATAAAAAAAGAGTGAAAATGAGTTATTTCAGCTATACAAATGTCAAATATAGAACTAGGGAAACTCCTGATTAAGCTGGCTCAATTTTTAGGTATAAGCAAGCTCAACAAATATGTCTAGGCAAATGATGTGCAAAACATAACAATTAGGCATATGACAACCTAGACATGCAGATATTTGATATAACGAGAGAAGAGGTACTGAGATATAACATACTAAGTAAACATGAGTAAGTTAATGAGCATTGTGGTCACAAGTAAACGTGCATGGCTAGCTAGACATGAGGAATAGAGGTGCAGGTATGAGGCCACTCCATAGAGCACCGAACTAAACAACATGGTAATATGGGAAGAAAGGAAAAGAACGTGGCCCTAAGAAGGCTAGATAAGCCAGTGATAATACGTAAGCTCACGTCAAAAGACAGTTACCCAATTCCTTGTGTGGGTATGAAACATGAGTAGCGTCCCAGTTCGCCTGAGTGGGCCACATGTTGGAGCCCGGATGAGGCACTCCTCCAGCCCCGGGCCTTTGCAGGAGCCTAATCCACGGACTCTGTGACTTCTTGAGGCCAAGTCCTTCCCTGGTGGGGGGCCACGCAGGGCTTCACTCTGCCACTTTTTGCCAGTGCTGAGTAACCCTTCACAGGTGTGGGTAATGTGTAGGGGTCAAACCCTGTGTGGCTCTCTTCCCAGGTGGGCCTACCATAGTAGAGGGTGTAGCTTTGGCAGTTGCTTTGCCCGGATGGGGCCTCTCTGGCTTCTCCCCGCCATGTCTCCATTCCCCTCTGGCAGACTGAGCTGTAGGTGGTTTAAGCTGCATGCGTCTTTCCAGATTCTCCCAGAACTGAGTAAATAGTGCCTCCAGCCTCTCTGAAAGAGTTAAGCTCATCGGGCAAGTTGGTTCCAGCGTTAAGCCCTGCTGTTACATGTGCGTCGGCCATCTTGTTGTATGCTCAAGTCGGCCCATGTCTGAGATGGAGTGTAGCAAGCTGTTTGAGCTGTATAACTGCACCAAATTGGCCCAGTGATAACCCCCACTGGTCCAAAAGGGGAGGGAAACAGTGCCCAGGAGTCAGGAAGCCTCCAAGGTTAGTGATTGGCCGCTTCTCTCATCCCAGGTCGGTCAGCAGATTGTTCTGAGTTTCTGTCAGCAGACCCACAGTGGAGCGCTCCCGAGCCCCCCGATCAGCTCCCCCGACCCTTAGGGTAAGTTTACTGCTGGACAATCGTGATGGGAGTTAGAGGAAACTTTGTGCAGGAGCTCTCCAAAAACGCATCCAGCAGCCATGCAGTGCAGGCTCCTCCCACCCCTAAATATAGTTTAATAAACTATATTTAGAAAAGCCATAACGCTAGATATCGGACTAATTAAACTAAATTTTTATTTCCCATTAACTGATTCAGCAGAACCAAGTTTTTGCACCACTCACAATATTTTTTAACAGTAGCGAGAATTACATCAACAGGTCAATCTATATTTTTTACACTTTACGTTGACAGTTTTAATGCCAAGAATATTTTCAGCCATTTTCAAGTTAAATCCACATTCCATCAACACTCTCTAAAGTGAAATTGCAGTATCTGATCTATGTTGAATGTGCCCACAAAGTCACAGACTGTTCCTGTTTTTTCAGTTCTATGACATATGAGTCAAATCATTACTATTCATAGAACAAAGAATTGTTAGGAATCATTCAGGGATTAGCAAATTTTAGCCTAATGCTCCACATAAACTACATTTTCCAGAGCAGGTATTATGTTTTAAAATGTTATTCCCTTGTCTAAGCCCAACTATTCACAGTTTAGTGAGTAACCTTGAATTATGTTACCTGGCTTTTCTCTCCTTTTATAAAATTTGAATACTTATACAATTTAATTACTTTAAGAGTGCCAAAAGTAATAAAGCTCAAATGCTAGTTTATGAGTCTGCATAACTGTCTCAATGTTCAGTGTCTTGGCAAGTTATTCAGCTTTTACTCGAAAAATATAATTTGTTTATTTTTTTTATCTCTTGCTATTGTAAGATCTGAAGATAAGCAATTAAAGAAAACATTTTTTTTTCTTTTTTTTCTTCAAAACTGTGACAAGTTAGAGCACAGTCCATGATAAAAATCAATAAACTTTGTTTATATACTGTGATCCCTGCTTAACAACAGCCTGGTACTCTAGCAGCAGGCTGTAGTCATACTGTGTAGGCCCCAATGGAGTAAAAAAACATTTCTTCAATCTTGTCTCAGTTTGCAAATATCTGAGACAAATTGTCTGGGACAGGATATGAGGATCCTAGCTTATTTTTCTGCCATCATAACTTTGCACTTACTGCACAGCCCCATAGTTAGTCTATTAATTCGTTAAGATAACTTTATATACACACAAACACATAGACAGAGATGGGCAGTCACACACAGACATGAGCAGAAAAAGCATCTGCTCTCATCATATGCCATTGCAGAACTCATGTAGTGGCTCTTGCGAGCCCTTACATAAGGTTTGCAATTGGAGGGTGAGAGCTGTGCATAGCACAGAGTCCCCAGCCAGCCCCAAGCTGTGACTCAAGGATAATAATTATGATGGCAATTTTGGAGACATGGGGTTTTCTTATTCCACTCAAAAAGATATTCAAACAGAAGAGTGGTTAAAATATACATATATTTCTGTGTGAGGCAACATGTGTGTATTTGTGTGTGTGTGTGTGTGTGTGTCTGTGTTGGCACACATGCATGTGTGTGTGTGTGTGTATGTGGTAGTGTATAGCTGCATTTAGCTGTGTGGGTGAGTGGCAGTGTATATATGTTTGTGTGACTGTCTGAGTGTTTCTGTTTGTATTCTATCATGTATCTCTATAGGGCAATGTACAATAATATCCAGGTAATTTGTCAAACCATACTAAAAGAGTTGGCTTTAGTGTGTGTTTCCTTTTTATTAAGTGACATACAGTGTGACATACAGTGGGACCTCGGTTTACGGATTTAATGCGTTCTCCGGGACGTTTCTTATTGCGTAATATTTGTAAAGCGAAACACGGTTTCCCATAGAAATGCATTGAAAACCAATTAATCCGTTCTGGAGGTCAGTAAAAAGTCAAAATGAGCTGGCATGGAAACCAACCCACAATGCAGAACACACAATAAAAGGCACGCAAACGATAAAGCTCCGCTTCCTACCTTTCCACAGCTTGAGAAATGCACCAAAAAGTCCCAAAATAACTGCAAACAATTTCCAGAATGGCTCCAGAACTCGATGCAAAAGCTGCTCCAATACCTCCACACTCGACGCCACGTGCTACCCACAGGCTCCAGCATGCAGGGGGTGGTGCTATAAACCTCCCAGGTACAATGCACCCTGGGGAAACTTGCTTTGTATTGCGAAACAAATTTGTAAACCAAGGCAGTATTTTCAAGGGATTTTAATTTGTAAACCGAAAATTATGTTAACCGAGGCGTTTGTAAACCGAGGTCCCACTGTATTTTAATGTATCCAAAGCAACCTCCAACTCCCACATTTCCCTTAGTCAGGGACATGCTTTGGTAGTATGATGCATTTGAGATTGTGAAAGCTGGCCACCTTTTAATTGAAAACTGGCCAAGTTTTTAAGTTATATTTTTTCAGTGAACTCACCATGACCACAAATACAGAAATGGACTGGTTCCAAGCAATTACATGGAATAGTTCCTACACGTCTGTGTTTTATCAAATGGCTTAACAGGCTAATGTGAATGTAGATACTTAAATTCAATGTACTTCATGATTGCAGATGTGCACAGAACTCTGGGTTATGTAAAATAATATAGTTATGTATACAATAAATAACATATGTCAATCGTGTTCAACCTTTGAAAATTGCAATATATTTTAGTCGCAAATATATCTAAAAGATAGTTTTGCTGAACTCTAAATAAAATAAGACTGATATATGAATACATGCTAAGTCTACATGATAACTTGGATTAGTAATATTCCCTACGGTAGTGCAAGACAAGTTCAAGGCAGTGAACTGCATTTATTTAGTGGCCCTGAGTGAGTTACTGGAATCTCTATATCGAACAAACACGAGTATAAAAATATCTTGGATGCAAATTGATTGCATTAACAATGCTAAAAAAGGACATTTGAAAAATATATGATAACGTGGACCTTAAAATTCTCCTTCTGGATTAAAAATAATACTAATAAAAAATGATTTATATAATTATTTTCATTAGATATATATTTCATTATATATATATATATATATATATATATATAAAACAAAAAATGAAAAAATGGAAATCTGTCAATCTACCCTAACTAGTGATAGTCAAAAAGGACCAAGGTACTGCACAGCATGGTTATGTACAATGAAAAAATGAGAGTACTCATTGGATTTTGTTCAATCAAATATTCGTGTTGTGGTCAAAGGATCAACGTTTCAACCCGTATGTCTTTATCAAGATGTCTCGATAAAGACCTATGGGTCGAAACGTTGATCCTTTGGCCACAAAATGAATATTTGATTGAACAAAATCCATTGAGTGCTCTCATTTCTTCATTTTATATATATATATATATATATATATATATATATATATATAGTTCATTAAGGAACAGTCAGAGGGTTTAGAAAAAAAGTGTATTCTCGAGGTTAAATAAAAAAAAATCTATATTTTGACCCTCCTGGTATTTATCAAGATTATCAACAATCTTAATAGAGACCCAAGAGGGTCGAACCGTTGATTTATTTTTTAACTTTGTAAATACACTTTTTTTCTAAGCCCTCTGAGTGCTCCTTTATTGACTTCTTATTTCTCTGCACTGGGAAGCACCCAGGTAAATTCTGTGAGTTCATACTTAGTATTTTGTTAATGGGAGAGTGCCATTTCAATGACTTTATTATTATTATTATTATTAGTAGTAGTAGTAGTAGTAGTAGTAGTATTTATATAGCGTCAGCTTATTTCGCAGCACTTTACAATAAAAGGAGAATTTACCAAATGAGACAATAACAAAATGTAACAGGAACAATAGGTAGTTGAGGACCCTGCTTAAACGAGCTTATGGTCTAGAGGAGGTGCTGTATAAAAGCACAGTAGTAATAACATATATTCACCCCTTAGGGCATGAACAATTAAACAAATTTTCAGCTAATCACCAACTCTGTGAGTCCTCCATATTGCTTCAACAGATCTGTAGTTGTGTTGGTATCTAGCTAAATATATATCTACTACTTTAATGCCTAAGAGGTGAATAAATGGTATTATTGACTTTACTGAAGAAGTTGGTACTGTTATATTGTTTCCAAGATGTGGAGTTACCATGGATGTTTACATTTTTGTGATGTTCCTAAGATGGCATTGACTACCCCTTTACTCAAAAGGAGAGTGAGTTTTCTGTTGATACTTTTTTTTGACTAACTTGCCCAGAATTGCTCCATTTAGTTAATGTGCCACAACTAAGGTGAGAATACTGCTTTTGTGAAAAGTCAACGTTTGTGCTTTTGTAGTCAATTCAGGTGCCATATGCAAGATTTAGCCTACACCTCTCATGTGCAAGTATCAGAAAAAGTACATTCTTTTTTTTAAATGTAAGGTATTCACATTATATCCCTCCCCACATTGTATCTTAATAAGGTACACATTATCTATCTTATTTAAATATCAAGCATCACTTGAATAAAAAATGTATTTTACTTTTGGAGTTCAGTGTCAGTTTTTTATTTTGCATTCTTTTATATATTCCACAATGGCAAAGGGACTTCATACATTATGTTATGCAGATGGATTTCAATATACTCAGCCCTGTAGGTATTAAATAGACTAAAAGTAGTTATTGCGAAATATATTTTGTAGATAATGATTATAAAAATAAGGATTTTTTTTCTTGTAGATTTGTAGGGAATTCATAACTTTACAAAAGTTATTTACAAAAAAATGTGGTCAGAAACATCGACTCATATGAGGGCTGTGTTAAAATTGAGCTGTTTATATAAATATGTTGTTATTTCATACATTAAAAATATGCCCAATGATAGTAGAGACTACATAATATTGAAAGAGACTTAGGATCACTAGCTGTGGGTGTTAAGAAAACCGAATGTTAAAAAAAGGGGTCTTTCCATTTTTCAATCCAATTTTTAAATGAAAACCAGTTTCTACGGCAAAGATTACTCTTCCCTCGTTAGTCTGTATTTTGAGCATGTTTGCAGTTCACCAGTGTACAATTTGTGAAATAAACTAAATTCACAAGTGTTTGCATAGGCATTCTTAACATTCCATGTCAAAATAAATGTCACAAGAATAATGCATCCTTTGTTTTAAAAAGGTACCCTGGTGTGTGATTAGAATGGCTCTGTATTCTCCAGTGCTTTAAATTCAGAAGACAAAAACAACACAACAGGTTCAGAACATTTTAATGAATATATCATTGTGGATGTTTCTTCAAAAATACTGTACTGATATAGTATAGCTAAAAACCATAAATAAAGTAGATGTTCTAAGACAAGATAATGCAAGGCTAGTTTTATTTCATGCCGCTATTAAGATCATAAATCAACCTGACCAAGCAAGTGCGGAGTAAGTTATTAGGAGTCGTGATTAACTTAAGTATTTGCAACTACATTTATAAGGTTGGTTAGTTATTTCATTTTGCAATATATAACTGTACACCCAGAGAAAAAAAAAATTAGCGACATCAAGTGAGATGGAACTTGAATTATAAACAGTTTTCAAATTCTATTTTCAAGGTGATGCTTCGCAAATTCCTTTGACCTCAAAATCTATTGAATGTGAGGGAAACGCATTTTTTGATCCTTAACGCATTTAAACATATTCTTCATATGGAGAAAAGGAGCTACTAAAATCCAAAGGGTAACGACTACTTAAAAGAATCATCATGTGCTGAGGGATGAAGAATGAAGAATGAAGATAGATGTTTCATTTACTAAGCCAGTCATGTAGGCTTGCTAACACAAGTGTATCAATCCAAGGGAAAGAGTTGCACAAAGTTGATTAAATATGCCAAGAACATCTTTAAAAGAAGTTCATAATGAAACAATACTCTCAATGAATGCCCTACAAATTAGTGATTATTAATGTTATTATCATGGAAATGAGCAAATTAAACAGACCATGAAATAAGCAGTTGAAAATAAGTGATGGCTTTTTTCTGTTTATTTACTTCGCTTCAATAATTTCTAAGGCTTTTAAAGAGGGTACAGACACTGAGAAAAAGGGTGAGAGAAATAAAGACAAAATTATGTAAAGCAAGAAACTATAATATCATGTAATATATAGTTGTTTACTAAAACAAAATAAATATAATGCATAAAGAAATGGAGAATTCAGATTAAAATATTAATACACTGGAATGCCATATAAATTAAAATATTGTCAGTGCTAAAAAATTGTTTGTATGCCATAAAAATAGTACTGGGGAAAGATCTCTATAGTTACCAGGTCGATGGGATAGTTTAATGTGGATTTTCACTGGCACCAAATATTTAATATCAGATCAAATAATCAATTACACAATACAATGTATTAAAATTGAATATTTAAAATGATATGTAAATTATAGAGTATATAAAAAATTGGCAATTTTTACATATATTGAATAGATGGCTGTAAACTCACTATTTACTAAATAGACACATCTTTTAACAGAAATAGCCTCTCTATAAACATTTAATTATAACTGTATGTGTGTTAGAATGTTTGCTTTTATTTAAATGTTTTATACAGTGCTTCTCAGGGACAGTTTAGAGCTGTATAGATATGTTCTATATGTTTATCTGGACAGTAAATTAGCTTGGCAAGAAAAATATCACATTTCAATCTGTTTGATACTCTTCAGGTAAGTCACCTATAACTGCAATACTCAGTGCATGGCGGTATGTAGTTTCTCAGAAACTATGTTTATTGCACGTATCATATTTTGGTTCCTTCTGTTTCTCGTACAGTTTAAAAATACTTTTTGTCTTTCTGTGAGATCTGTCATTTTCTGTACAATTTTACGATTTTGTATTACATGACTCATGAAACACATTTTTATTGCATTTTATACATAAATATTGAAAGGTCTACAAAAAAAGTAATACATTATCTTATTCTGAAAAATTGAGATGCAGTATTAGAACTTGCCACATCATTATATATGAGTAATTAGCAATGGACCCTTGGATATTAGTTGTAAGCGGTTGAATGCACAGACATTTATATGTGCTTGTCCTCTGTTGAAAAGTATCATCATCTAGACTGTCACTTTCTTTCTATTATTACGTCTTCTCTTTCGATCTGAAGCTGATAATGACTTGTGACCTTGGTGCTACTTGCAATGTATCTGTCATTTGGATTTCTAGATGACCTTGAACTGAGCTCATGACCTTCATTTGAAACATCAAGCAGTCAAAGCTATTGATTGACCTAATGTATGATTCAATTATACTTATATTGGCTTCCATTTTTAACTTCATGTTTGCATAATCAATGCCATGTTCAAGAATATAATTACAACTTGCATATATGTGAGTACTTAGCAAGAGTTCAATCTAAGTATGTCTAATAATCTAAACACTGGATTGTTGACTAAATAGTATCTTTGCATTACAGTTTAGAGATATTAGCTAACATTTTGTTCCATATGATTGTGATTATGTACCCCATACTGCTTATCTTGTCATTATAGTAAATGTTGTTTACAAAAATCTTAGAGCATCATTTACCTACAAAAGTGGTTACCAAACCAGTCCTCACACACCTCCATAACCAGTCCAGAATTAAGGAATTGCCCAATTGTGTCTAAGGTTTTTTTTTTCTAACACAACTGGGTAATCCCTAAACCCTGGACTCGTAGGGGGGCATGGGGACTGGTTAGGGAACTACTGATCTAGAACAAAAGCACAAGATCCAAAAGTTTTATCCCATTCTGGAGAAGAAAACTGCTACATAGATGTTTGTGAGATTCTTTTTCTTTCTTTATTTGATTTTATATTTAATTTTATATAAACTAAAACAAACATATTAACAATTCAATTCAGTAGATAATAATACATATTATGTAGACAGGAACAATTAAAAAGAGTGACTGGAAGTGCAAAAAAACATATATAGCATTTCTAAACTAATGGAACTGAAATAAAGACATACAAAAAAAATAATAACTTATTTAATAAGTTCCCAAAACAAGGAAGTATTATGCTTCTTTGGCTTGAATTTATCATTCACAAAATCCAAAATAAAACTTTCCATACTTAAGCATCACCAGATTAAGGTATTAGAAAGAAATTAAGAACAACTAATATCCCCTTCTGGGAAGAAATAACTTAACATGAAGACACACAAACAGACAGGGAAATCAATTTTATGGAAATTGCATTGACACCCAATATCTGACTGATTGCATTGCCCTATTCATCTTAATTTATGCTTAATGGGGCAGCCAGGTTAATTTTATTTACTTTTTGGATTAGTAAGGTAAATCATGATTTAACTATTGAATTTTGAGCAAGTGAAGCAAAGAAAAGCTATTTGCTAACAGATTGTTCTTGTATAGCACAGATAAATGAGTATAATCAGTAGTGAAGCACATCTGTACATGAAGGTAAAAATGTGTGGCAGAGAAGTCTGTTGGACAAGTTCGGAACTAGTATCATGTAGACGAGCAGAGCCAGGTAACATACAGATTTTTTTGTTATAAATTCTATATATTTACAACACCATGGCAGACACAGAGTCATGAAGATGCTGTGTGTTTTTACAGTAAGTCCAGACATCTTAAATGGACATTCCGAACATCTAAAGCTCTACAGCTTGCTGGCTGCCTGTTATTTCCTGAGTTGTTTAGCTCTGTGGAGCCAAACTTCAGAGGCAGGCAATTGGTCAGATCATCAGCCTTGCAAAGACTTTTCATTGAGCAGCATTGGGAAGTCTGTGATTGGACAGCCACAGAGAGTCTGGGCAAGAAGGGGATAAACTGCAAAAGCTTCAGACAAGATATGTGCAACTATTGCAAGATGTATTAAGATATACCCCAATTGGAAAAAAATAATAATTAAATGCATGCATGTTTTCATTGGGGCATATCTACCAAACAGTGATTTTATTTATTTATTTTGGCAGAGGAGTGTTGTAGGCCTACATCTCTAATAATTATCTGATTGCAGTAGATGGAAAATCATGGGAGTTGTAAATTAGAATGTACTATGTCAAGATCTTGCATTAATAGCTCATTCTATATTAAACATTTATGTCTACAGATTAATAATGTATAGATCATAGTGTTTGGATATATATAAAATACCTTGCCTCTGTGGCTATGAGAGTGACTTTCTTGATTAAGCTGTTATTTCTTGAATGATAATTTCTAATCTTAAAGCTGTTTCTCCAGTTAGATGGACAGTCTTCTAGCCTTAACAGGACATGTTATAAGGTTGTGTCAGTTATTAGATTCCAAGGAGACATCTGACTGCTATTTTCTGGGAATTTTTTCCTAGTTTGTTGCAAAATTGGAAGCGCTTCAGACTGGGTTTTTTGCATTCTTTTGGATCAACAGCAAAAACATATGTGAGGAAGGCTGAACTTGATGGACGCAAGTCTCTTTTCAGCTATGTAACTATGTAAGATTAACTCATGTATCATATTTTATTTTATTTTCACAGGCCATGAAACTGGGGAGGTTACAGAATCTCAAATTGTCTATACTAAAATTTTTTTTAAATCATTACACTAAAAGAGAACAAAAAATATATAATATAAATGTTGTAGCCATCAAACATAGAAAGGTTTTCTTTTTTTTTGCCATTTTCATTTTGGCACCTAAAACTGTTGTACATGATATTATATAGGTTATTGGAAGTCTAGTTGTTTTTTTTAGTTTATTTGGCGGCTGACTTATAATTTCCAGAACCAACTGACGTACCCATAATCCTCTGCTTGTAGGAAATGCCATAAAACAGTGGTCTCCAACCCAGTTCTCATGGCCCACCGGCAGTCCAGGGTTTATGCATTTTCCTTATTTATTTAAATGATGTGCTTTATACTCTGGGAAAAATCTGTGAGTGTTTTTATACCTTGTTTTTAACTTGTTAATGAAGAATAACAGAAAGCACTATGGTTCTGCTGCATATTTGATTCTAGATTGTAGAATGTTTGTAGTGGTCCAATATTTGGAGTGACCAAAGAGGATCCCTGCACCATTATTGGAGTTGTGGGTTCCTTTTTTTGGTACTATAGTATTACAGCACATTTGGAGTTACACCATCTGTTTAATAGCAAGAGCCTTCACATGGCAGCTGTTACTTTTATTTCTACCATTTGCTACATTAAAAGACATTGGTATACAGAATATACTACAGTGTGTACCTAGTTATTGTGGCTGTTATTACTTTATTTTATACAAAGGACTGAGATTATTATCGGACAGTATAAAACCACTTGTGGACTATTTGGTCAGCATTTAAGGACACTGTTTTTGAAGTGAGGGCATTGTAAATTGTATGTTTTTAATGTTTTGTATGTTGTAACACTTTCTATTTTTATAACACTAGTATCTTACAACTGAAAGTACCCACGCATATCTCTATATAGTTTCAATTGACATATTGGTTAATTGTACTTTATGTGTCATGTATGTGTGTATATATATATATATATCTATATATATATATATAATTTTTCTCCTCCAAAACACCACTCCTGGAATCACATTAGGACTTTAGAACTTTTTGCATATGAAGTTTTAACTATTTTTGATAAGACCAGTAACATAACTGAAGGTTATCAAAGATGTAGAGGACAATAATATGAATAATGGCAGTCAGTGATCTGTAACAACATAAATGTTACATTTGACTAGAAGCTGCCCAAAACTGAAATAATCATTTACTTGATTTTTGCAGTATTTCATTGTAAATGTATTATTTTATTCCAGACCTTTTAGAATAATTAAAGCAATGAAACAAAGATTGTAATATGCTACTATGGTTATTATACATTTTTTTTTACTTTTTAGGATTTAAATATTTAGCTTCCATTTAACAAAAATGTTACTATGGCAACACGAGATGAGAGAAAAATGCCATGATTTGGTTTGCAAAATAATTCACAGACCTGGCAGACTGTGGGGATATACAAATCATCTGTGGCAAAATTCTGTAAGGCAATCGTGCATAAAAGTTTTATGTTTCACTGGCTGAATAAGAGAAATGACTTGAATATTTGTCATTCTACTGGAATAAAATGCCATTACTTTTATTTTGTGCATGGTGTGACCATATAACTCATGCCATAAAGTACTCCTTTACATACTGATTCTCTAGCTTATGCTAATATGAGAAATAATAATGATTTCAGAGGAGGATATTTCACTAGAAAGAGGATTTTAAACTTTATATACCAAAACTGGTGATATAGAAGAACTCAGAGACAACGATGTTCCCTTTCTCGGAAAATGCTATAACAGATATAGTAAAAACATAAAAGGTTAATGTTTGAGGTCACTGTATTATTTCAAAATTAGGAGGTTTTGGAGTATGATTTTTTTTTCTTTAACCTTCTCTATATACTGATATATATATCCAGAAGTCACAACTTGAACACTACTATATTGCGCACAGAATGCTAACAGGATTATTTACAAAAGGGAATTCAAAGTGAATTGTATATTGGTAAGTTTAAATGGGCACTTCAGAGTCTGAATGCAAAAAGAAAACCAACAACATTACTGTTTAGTAGATATACCCCAATGAAAACAAGCATACATTTAACTAGGATTTTTTTTCAATGGGGAATATATAAAAAAATTGCAAAAGCTGCAGATCTCTTATCTGCAGCCTTTGTAAGCCTACTCTACTTCCTTAGCCCAGGTTTTCTGTAGCTGTCCTATCATGCAGCTCAATGAAAAGTCTGTGCAAGGCAGATGCTTTTCACAAATACTGCCTCTTAAGTTTAGATCCTCTGAGCTAATTAAACCAGGAAGTAATATGCCCTGTCTCCTTGAAAGCCAGGGCACATAACAAGGTTCAGTTATAAATGTGCCAATTTCTATTGAAATCAATACTTTTTGTAAAATATAAAAAGAAAGGGACACACTTCAGACATAAAGCATATCAGCAAAAAAAAACACAAAAGTGGATGTGGACAATAGTAAAGGCGCTTAATATATTATTTAGTGTGAATTATAAGATACAGCTGCTATGTGCACTTTTAGTGAATACTCCAAAAGACACTATAATTATAAAACATACAAATAACAAAATACCAAGTAGTGATCAGAGTGCAAGAGACTTCAAACACAGCTTGATGTAAGTGCAGCTCTAAATAGTGATATAAAATTTATACTAATACACTTACCCCTTACAGTATATGTGGGGTATACATGTAAAAATAAACAGAAATATAAATATAGAGAGTAGTATTGTCTGATATGTTGGAAGGTATATCAAATGGATAAGAAGAATAAAACACACATTTGGGAGAGCCTTTTATAATGGTATAGGCTCTAAACACAACAGCGTCTTTGCCTTTAAAGGTAGGCAATAATACCTTAAAGTAGGGGGCTTTCTTCCTTTCTTTCTGTCGGTAAATTATATCTCCAAATAAAACATAGAAAAAAATTCCTTGGTGTAGATAGTATGAGCAGATAGTAGAAATTAAATATATAAGCTCAATTGCTCACCTTGTTTAGAGCCTTTTAAACTGGCTCTAAGTATTGTAGGCATAGATGTCAGTAAGCAGATGTCACTTCCCTCTTATGGATACCACAAATATGGAGAGAAGATGGAGTATGGATAACTAACAATATAATTTATTTATACACAAAATAAACATAAATAAAATATACATATGTATTATAAAAAGAATCCTCTCCCTCCTCTGTTCAGAAACGCGTTTCGCCGTCCTTTTTGGCTTCCTCAGTCTGCATATCAGCAAGCTACAATACTTCATGTGTGTGGTGTCCCTTTAATTTATTTCTGTTACAGACTGCCCTTTGTAACTGTTATTTTATTTGACAAATTGCCCTGCTTCCCTGTGTTATGGAGAAGCCTAATTGCCAGCCTTCTGCCCCATGACTATGGACCTAGTGGGTATGGCGATTTGACTGTATTTGTGGGATCTGAGCGCTGTTTGGATATATTGAGCGCTCAGATCCAAGCCATCTGGGGATAGGTTGAATGTGGGGGTTCTGTTCAGTATGATAGGAGTTAGGTATTTATGTGTCTTTTTGTGTCTTTTGCTAACATGTGGTTAATGGAGTCTGCCTCTATCCCTGGATATAAGTGGATTATTTTCCCCATTGTCTCTAGGATAGAGGGCTCTGTAAAACCGGTTTGGGACAGATAACAATGCTGCCAGCCAGGACCCAAAATATACTTTTGCTAACTTTTGAACCCCTTGTCTGATTTGTGCCATTTTTTAATATGTTGCTCCCCTGAATGGATTGATTCTAAATATGTAATTTATATGAAGATTGGATGTATGGTTTTAAAGTTACAGGGTATGGGTAAAAACTGTATTTTTACTGCCTGTGTTTAATTATGTTAACCCATTGTGTACCATAATTAGATCACAGGCAGAGGGGAGGATTTTTGTGTGTAATTGCTGGGAGTGTTTCTGTAATATACGTTTATTATTGGTTGTTGTGTAAAACCCTGTGGGTGGTCCTATCTCAGGGAAACCTGCATAAAAGAAGGTTCTTTGTGTGCCAATAAACAGATCTTCTTGACCCTCAATACGTAGCCTTGTCTCATTATTGGAGGGAACTGCTATATCACACTGGGGATTGCTATGCTCTGCATATTCCCCTGAGCTTTTAATCACTTAGCTCTTTTAAGAGCTGTTCCTGTTACGCTCTCCTGCAGGAGAGGTCTTCCCCACACGGTCCTGGAGGACAGAAGCTGATCCAGGGTGGAAGGAAGACGGCGAGACTCCAGTTAAGCTACGGCAGTTGTGGAGTCTGCGGTGGTTGTGGTGTCTGCTGCAGTGTTTGGAGTCCTCAGGAAGCGCTAGGAGCATCCATCAATGGAGGGTACTCGGTCGGAGTACAGGGAGCTCCGTTACAATTTCAGTCATTTTTTTTTCAAGTAATGAATTCTCCCTGTGTTTTTACTAGGTTCTGCTGAATTTAACACACCCTGCTCTAAACAATGATAACCAAGATCCAGTCCATCCTAATTCACTCACACAGCAACAATCGACAAAAATCAAAATGGCCGATAAAGAACAATATGGCGGACAAACACCAGCATCAAAGATAACCAGAGAGATGAATATGTGATATACATGATAATGAGGCTTCTTTCAGCATGTATCTAAAGAACATACTATTTGTATTATACTTTCTTTATAATAGAGCTAGCCAAAATATAGCTTAAAAGGTAAGTGTTGTTCCTGTTTGTTCATAGAACAATGATGTCTAAGCAAAAAGATAAATTCTCCCTCTTGTTATCCTTCAAGGTGACCCCTGGGTCCTCTAACTACTCACTAATAAAATAAGGCAGAGTTGCTGACTATATATCTGTCAGCATCCTCATTATGTAGAAAACCATAAATGCTCTGACAATTGATCATTTAGATGTTCAAACAGTGTCAGAGGTATACATTTAGATACATAGTGCTTGACTTGCTGACAATGAAGTATATCATTTTTTTTTTTAATTCTTTATTTTTATCGTGCAAGTGTGTATAGACAAGCTTCATATGCCACAACAGCACTATCAAGCATAGTGTGATAAACATAGAATATCAGTAACATGGCATTAGTAGGGATTGCACATTTTTTGTATGATAACAAACGAATAACAATAGTAGAGTGATATTTGTCAGTAGTTGAGGGATTCACCGTGGCTTAGTTCTTAGGTTATCTGAACTGAAGTATGTGCCCTAGGCACTGAGTGAGTGACCAAACATATATGGTCTAGCTTAAAATGTATTAGCAAGTTATGGGAATGCCTCAAGTTCAACATTATATACATCTGTACATTAGGGTTAAGTTTGGTGACGCTTTTCATTCGTGTCAGAGCCCTAAAGTTTGCTAGTGTGGCATTCTAGATTGTGTTCCTTGCTTGGTATACTGCATGAATCATGCTGTGTGGGCTGGAGGCAGTGTGTCTGGCTGAGTACAGTTGGAGTTTATGCTAGGGCAGGTAATAATGAGCTTAGATCATTGTCTCTGGGTTTCGGCTTAGTTACATGAGTCCGCCAGGTTGAGCAGGATTTGTGTGGTCGACTGTGCCTGCGTCGGCTCCAAAGTTGGTCAGCAGGTAGTTCTCCTGCGGCTCTCGCTGCTGTGCGTTCACTTGGTGGGTGCCGCTTGTGCCCTGGCGCTGCAGTTTAGTCATCCTGCGCTGTGCATTGGCGTATGGTGGTGGTAATGGTGTCGTAGGTCCGGTCTGGTAGGGTGGGCCCTTTCTAACTGGATGCAGGGTGGGTGGCTTGTTGTTTCGGTCCCTCTGGCCTGTTTTGTTGGGGTTGGAAGCTGTAGGGTCTGGTGACCCCTGTGGGTCTGCTGTACAAGGGCAGTTCAGTAGGGTCCCGTTTTGTGTATGCCTCTTTTCCCCTTATTGTTTGCCCACAGCCTGTACCTTGATCTTGCCAGCATAGTCCACCAGTATAAGCCTGGGATAGGCTGTCATGGTGGTCTGATAGTGCTTGGTAATTTCCCCTTCAATCAGCTAGTTCATTCCGGCTGTTCGCGCACATGGCTGGCGCACGGCGGCCATTTTGTTGATTATCGCTCGCTGGAGATTCCTTGCCAGGGCGGGTGTTGAGGGCCAGGCCGAAACTCTGCTTGATGCCCTTGTAGACCGGGATGACCCCCCCGATCCGGGGGGGAAAGCCCGCCCTGGGCCCGGAGCTGGATGGAGCTTGAGCCAGGATGAGACGGCCGGAGACCCGGGAGAGCGGCCGTCTCATCCTGGCTCAAGCTCCATCCAGCTCCGGGCCCAGGGCGGGTTACTGTCGGCGCCGGACAAGGTTCAGGCGGTATTTCTGCTCGCCCCTGTTACTGGGGGTCTGTGTGGTCCAGGTGTGGGTTGTTTGTCACGGGTGGCCTCCAATTTGCGCCGCCCGTTGGGCCCTGGAGTGGGAGCTCAGGCACAACACGTCTGATCCCACCGGCGGTCAGGCCCCTTCCCCGTATATCAAACAAGTTTAATTCTCTATCTTGTAACAAATCTGATAGGTGATAAGTATATTTATACAAATCATATCTCTGACCCCAATTTTCGCTGGCTGCAACCCAAACCCTTTTGGAATCACCATTTTAATATCTTGAAATCACAACTAATTTTGCAGAAATACTGAATCCACAGTGAAGGAAAAGATTTAATCTTTCCCTCACAATCAGAGTTTGACCCATAAGTAGATACTTACCGGGTTGCTTAACTTTGGCGATATCTCCCATTTTTAACTCTGAGAAATTGACAAACCATTTGGGAAACTAATGAAAGCAGAGGGATATATGTAGAACTCAATCTAATGAGTGGTCCTCTATCCCAAACACCCATACCTTGCATTTTACAAATAGTGAATTATAGCAATGATTAAAAATACCCTTGTACACTAATTCACTGAATATGAAAATATAGAAAATAAATATTATTTAATTTCAAAAAGTGATTACATGATGCTCTAGAAAATATTTGATTTTCATAGAAATATATTCAAAGTAATATATAAATAAAAATGTAGAGTATTTTATTAGAAAATTTAAATGTATAAGTATGAAGAAAATCCCACCAAATACCGTTCTCGCACCATATACTTGGATTTTTTTCTCATTTAAAATTGTAAAATGAAATAAGTAAGTATGAGGGCTTACTTGACTTATGATTGCACTTTGATAAAGACTCATTAATTTTATATTGTGCACATACACCTGCACTGGTTATTATTGTAGAAAGAAGTATTGACATTTCAAAAGTTCTCTGTCATTTTTGAGGTATATTTAAAAGACTTCTGCATTGAACTTTTATATTTTGGGCAACTAGCGATATGTCCAAAATCCCAAACATTGAAACTCTGTATGGGCAAATCACCAAACAAACAAAATGAACAACGAATGAGCCTTTTCATTTGTTACGTGGCTTAGAGTTCCGTTCACAGTGCAAAAAAAAAAAAAGAAAGAGGAATGATGGTTAGGTGGCAGACATTAATTGTTAAATTGTATTCACAGATCAAATGAGAAGTGATCAATAGATGAAAAAAAAATAGAAGCAGCAAGAAAAATCTATATTTATATGTTATCTGTTTAATAAATAATATCATAAGATGGATTTTCTATTGTCCCTACTTTTTTCACTCTATTGGTTACTTTTCTCACTTGATATTTGAACCAAATGATAGGAAAATATATTTGCACTGGAATACATGCACACATTTTTATATTATGTATATATTTTGCAGTACACTGACTAATATTTAAATCTCCATATCACAACGAAAAAGAAAACTATGTTTTTTTTGTTGTCAAATAACAATGTTTTGGAGGCAACACTGTGGACACATGTCCAGAATGTAACTGGCCTTGGAATGGTCAGTTGGACTACAGTAAGGGAAAATATGTGTATTATAAAAACATCAAACAGCATGTGCAAAAATAAATTACAAAATCCATGTTACGTGGAGTTACCTATATGTCCATACAGTAAAACAAATAACTTTACATTAAAAGTATTAGAAATATATGAACATATTAACCTTTGATAAGCTAATTATTGAAAGCACTTAGGTTTACCACTCTAGCTTCTAGCATTCCATCTAAAGACTGTGCATGGACATTGATTTACTTTCTCATTAAGAGTTGAGGACTATGTCACTACAGTTTTAACAACCCCTATATCCCTTTTATTAATGCTTTCACTCAGCTTTTATGATGTGAGTGCTGCCATTTACATATGTAAATTAACAAATGTCAATACCGGTATAGTGTGTCCTTTATCACCTTTCAGTTATTGTTAGCATTTTCTGATGGCCATTCAGTTTGGAGATGTGTTGCCCTGGAGAGCCTTTCCGCATTGGAGAATAATACTTTAGATTTGACTCTTTGCATTTTTTTGTTTGTTCATTTAGTTTTGTGTATTTCCTTTTTGACTTTGGCTTGTTTTATTTTTATACTTGTCTTTAGATTTGTCAATAAACTAAATAATTTATAAAGGAACTGTAAGAGATGAGAGTCCTATTACCAATTGCTTATGTGCTAAAGGGCATTCTATTTACACAAATATGTGTCTACGACAGGGATAGGCAACCTTTGGCACTCCAGATGTTTTGGACTACATCCCACATAATGCTCTGGCACCCATAGTGCTGGCAAAGCATCATGCAATGTGTAGTCCAAAACATCTGGAGTGCCGAAGGTTGTCTATGCCTGGTCTAAGATGATGATATGTACAAATGAGCTAAAACACAGAGTGGTTAGATATGGTATTATATGCAGCTGTAATATACTATATTATTTTTTATATATATACAATAATGTTAGCTATCATCTTCAAATAAAAGATAGGCAAATTTGTCAATGATTTATTGGATTGTCAGAGCTATCAAGAAAGATACTTTAATATTTGGATTTATAAATGACAGTGTTGTTGAGTGATCATTTGCTTTAAGACTGTTTTACAAATAGCTTTACAAAAATGTAATGTTTACCTTGAGGATGTTAGTGCTTTTACTCCACAGACCATTTACTTTGCTCAATATACAGAAAAGTTCAGAAAATAACTAATCTGCTGAATGCCAAGTATGCATTTTAACAAATACTGGCTTGTGCTACATTTTATTTCGACAGACAATAAAAAAAAATCACCATAGAGAAAAATGCAGCATGCTCTTCTACTGCAACAGATTTAGGAGAGTTATAAAATTCAATATGTCTGGCTCACCCGTGTGCGCCATATGGAAATATGCCATCAATCCTCTTTTTCCAGACTTCAAAGATAATGTGTAATCGTTTCTATAAAACATTGAATTATATTTGAAATGTTGTGTAACAGTGAAAAATCAGCAGAGTAAGCTGCTAGAATACATGATTCTTGTTATAAGACAATCATTTAAAAATAATTTTACTGATTGATTTAGCGTAAGAGAAATATATTAGGGATGCTACCTATTACCCATAACCCCAAAATAAGAATATTAGAATATTATTAGATAGCAATGTCCAAAAGGAAAACTCTACATGAATATGTAATTATCTTATTTTAAGTTGAATCCATTTAAAAAAACAACAACAACAAAAAAAAACAGATATTGATACAGACCTTTAGCATTATTGGGTTTGTAAAAAGGACAAGTGATCATTCATTGAAACTGGAAGAAAAGAGATTTTGCCTACAGGAGAGGAATGGGCTTTTACAGTAAATACAAAAAAGAAGCAAAAGTGAAATATAATACATTTAATATATTATTATGTGTATTTTTTGCAATATACTAATAGGAACATTTTACAGACAGATCAAGTGAGAAAAAGTAACATACAGAGAGAAAAACAGGAGTAAAACAAAATAAAATCTATATTTCACTACAAAATATAAATTTCACGTACTGTGTAAAATAAAAAACACTGCAAACACCATAGTATAATCCTCTAATGTACATAAATGTATTGTGAAATAATACAGGAATAGATCATTTAAAAAGGTGGCGTGTGCAGCGGTAAAAAATGGATTAAGTATTATTGGTTCTGGGACTGTGAGGAGAGGCCTAAAGAACAGAGATGGAGATGAAACAGTTATATGAAGATATTTACTGCTAGGATGAGCAGGTGAAAGAGAGAGGGGGTAAACATATGTTGTATACTATTGAAACGTTTACCAACCAAATTCACCCAAAATATTAATAACTGTGTACATGAAATATTGGATGAAAACAATAAATGACAATAATAAAAAAAACAGCATGAGCAAAGTAAAAGACAACAGCAATAAAGGTCTTGGGTGATCTCGGGTGGTTTGTTGTATCCAACAGCTACTTTAATCAGTGTTTCATTGCTGTGGCTCCTTCAATTTGAAAAATTTTTAACTTCTGTATTTGTGATGTCATGACATTTTTCTTATTTGATTTACCACTTGGGAATCACTAATTAATTACACTGTTTATTCTATGGATTTACATTATTTTTTTTTATTTTTTCTTATTATTATTTGTTATAATTAACCTATGAGAAGCTCCCGATTCCAGTTCTAATACTAGGTAAAAAAGTATTGAATAATTGTTTTACCACTGCACATCTACACATTTTTCAATAAGAACAAAAAACAAACTATTTATATATTATATACTTATTAAACATATAAAATATAAATGTAATGAATATAGAGTGTTTTTACTGCTCTTTCTTTTTCCAACTATCAACTTCTCACTTGATCTGTGAATAAAATCAACATTTCATTTCTAGCCACCATCTTTTTATTCCATCTATCATCTCTTTTGTTAAGCACCACTGGCAGAATTTAAAATCATGTCTCTGAACCCAACATGTTGGTGCTGTTAGGTTGGTCTGTGATTTGGGTGCATTCTGGCTCGATGTTCAGGAATTTGGCCAATCACCTATCTATCAAATTTAGCTGAATTGCAGTTTGGCACAAAATGAAGTCTAATATTTTAAATTACTATATTGCATTTTTTGCTGACTTCCTTGTAAGCAAGGATCCCTTTGCTGTATATCATTGTAGATTATATTATTCCAACACTCACTGCTTATGTTGGTATTTTGAGATATGTGAGGAGCTCTTTATAGATCTTGGTGGGTGAGCTTCTGCTGATGCTGGGAAATGTCAGTTATATATTGATAGTTAACTTGAGATAAATTTAATAGGTAGGTATTTGGTTAGGAGATGGAGAGGCAAAAGATGAATTAATGGAATATGATGCAAACCTCTAATCATCAACACTGATGAGAAAGAAAACCTGTTATCACAAAATTGAAACAGCTGCACTTCATTTGGAGATTTTAATTATCCACAGGCATTGATTGGGATATAGGGACTAGTTGTTTAGTTAGTGGAAACAAATTTTGCACCTGCTAAACGACAACTTAAAGGACCACTATAGTGCCAGGAAAACATACTCGTTTTCCTGGCACTATAGTGCCCTGAGGGTGCCCCCACCCTCAGGGTCCCCCTCCTGCCGGGCTCTGGGGAGAGGAAGGGGTTAAACTCACCTTTCTCCAGCGCCGGGCGGGGAGCTCTCTTCCTCCTCTCCGCCTCCTCTCCTCCCTTTCGGCTGAATGCGCACACGCGGCAGGAGCTGCGCGCGCATTCAGCCAGTCTCGTAGAAAAGCATTCATAATGCTTTCCTATGGATGCTGGCATCTTCTCACTGTGATTTTCACAGTGAGAAGCACGCAAATGCCTCTAGCGGCTGTCAATGAGACAGCCACTAGAGGCTTTAGAGGCTGGATTAACCCATTTATAAACATAGCAGTTTTGCTGAAACTGCTATGTTTATTAAAAAAATGGGTTAAACCTAGCTGGACCTGGCACCCAGACCACTTCATTAAGCTGAAGTGGTCTGGGTGCCTAGAGTGGTTCTTTAATGTATTAATTAAATGAACACAAACTAGAATGAGGATTTTCTGAATCTGGTAATAAGTAAAGGCTGACATTTTGTGGGTGTGGCTGTAGCTTAGTTTTATTCAGATATGTGAGCTAGGAAGCATAATATAATGAGCCTTGGCTCAATCTTGGCTACAACAGGAGACCCCCTCTATTGATGCAATTATTCAAAAAGTCAAATATACTAATCTTATGGATAGGCTGATGGCTCATGTAAGGGGCACACTGAAAGCTTTTGATAAAATATGGGACCCTTGGATGACCAGCGATGTGGGGAATTTGGGTTGGCCCAAAGTATATAAATTTATTATAGCACTTTCCAGTTTGTCTAATGGCAGTGATGATGGCAGGGTCTCTGGCCTTTTACCAAACATCAACACTGTGTGATACCATTTTAGCACTATCTCTAGTGTTGTTATGTTTTATATAATACAAATGCAGTTTGACCTCTGTTAAACGGTGCATACACTATGTGCAGTGATCATTGTACTAGTTATTTGTACTGTATGCTACCCTTGGATATGATTTTACAGTGATGTATTCATTTTGAATGTCTGACTATTGTGTGTATCCGCTTGAATCCTTGTATTTGCTTTGGTTATTGTCAAATGTCTTGGAAAAAATAAAGAATTAAAGAAACAAACAAACATATACTATAACATATAATGTTTGCATGTTATCAATCAAATGGGTTTAATAGTGATGTCCCGAACGGTTCGCCAAACTGTTCGCGAACGGTTCGCCACGAACGGTTCGCCACGGACTCATCATTGTGTAAACTTTGACCCTGTACCTCACAGTCAGCAGACACATTCCAGCCAATCAGCAGCAGACCCTCCCTCCCAGACCCTCCCACCTCCTGGACAGCTCACTAAGAATTCAGCTTCAAAATGGATGCTGTCCAGGAGGTGGGAGGGTCTGGGAGGGAGGGTCTGCTGCTGATTGGCTGGAATGTGTCTGCTGACTGTGAGGTACAGGGTCAAAGTTTACTCAATGATGAGTCCGTGGCGAACCGTTCGTGGCGAACTGTTCGTGAACCGTTCGGTGAACTGTTCGGCGAACCGTTCGGGACATCACTAGGGTTTACCAATTTAACTGTAAAAGACAAAACAAAATAGATGTAAATGGTTTAAATGTGCATATTTAGACAAATGCAACTAGGCATGTCATACATTAGGTCTAATAATAATCCATTTAGCTTGTGTGGGGTGTTATTAGTAACTTAAAAACCCAAAGGACTCAATTCCCTACTGTATATGTGCACCCAAAGCTGCAGAACAAAAACTAAACAAAACAAATACATCTTAGTACAAATTTAAAATTTACATGAAATGTTTATAGTCATATAGAATATGTCTAGATGTTTTGTACCTCAGTGCCCTTTAACTGCCAAGGGCAAGCCAAATACATTCTATGCAACTTCAGTAGAAATCTACAATGCATTAAATATTGAAATCTCAAAAATAGCTCTGATATACCGAATCAGATCAACATTTTAAACAGGATTAATTTCAAATTGACACATAACTAAAGGGACACAGTTCTATATAATGAGTGGTATGGTCAGAAAAATATGGAAGTGGTAAGACATTAAAATTCTAATGTATAAGGTCCTAATGCTGTGAAAGCAACTAGGACCAAAATGTAACAATAAAGGGTATGACCAATCCGAAATAAAAAAGGAAAATGCCACAAGAAAAACAAGATAAAAAATGTATATACCCAGATATAAATAGTAACAGCAGATGTCCTAATGCCTAAATCTGTTTTTTCTTTTTAAAGGGGCATTCCTACGCCTTTTTTGTGATGTTACTATTTTGATCTAGCCTCCGTTGTTGTTACTCTCTATATTGTTACACCATATTGCTACATCCTGGTTCTAGTTGTTTTGACGGCATTAGGACATTTGCTGTATTGATGGGTTATTGAGGGATAATGATTAGGAATTAATTATAAACAACGTCAATTGAAAGAATCACCATTGTCTTACAAAGACAGATCATGTCAAAGTAACTTAACTGCATTCCATGAACATATGGAAACTTGTTGTGTCACATTATACTTTATATGTTTTGTAGTATTATTGACAATGGTATTGATGAAATCTGTTGTGCAATACTGTATGCCTTTACCAGCATTCCTTCCTGTGCTCTTAAATTAAAGAATAAAAAAAAAAAAATGTGAAGCTCTTCAAGGTTTTGTCCTGGGTTCTTTGCCCTTAGTCTATTTATTAATGATTTAGTGATGGGTATTGAAAGTCACATCTCAGTATATACAGATTACGTAAAATTAGGTAAAGTAATACAGTATAATGAGAATGTCACTTATCTGCAGAGGGATTTGGATAACTTAGAGGATTGGGCATGCATGCATTATATTCTATATAGATAAAATCCAAATTATGTATTTTGTAAAGAGGAATAAACATTCAACATTTACTCGGCAATGGTGTGCAATGTCAGTCTGCAACTGCAAAGGCAATTAAGATAATGAATGCCATGTATAAAACCTATTACATTGTGTGACAAAAAAAGTAATTTGGCTTCTTTCGAATTAATTGTATGGCCCCACATGCAAGGTGCAGTGAACTTTTGGACATTGATTTTAAAGAAGGATATTATGGAACAGGGAAACATAAACAGGCTTGCTAAAAAAACCCTAATAATAATAAAAATACAGCTATTTATGAAGCATAACCACTACAGCGCATTGTAGTAGTTACTGTGTCAGATGAGACCTGGCACCCTTGCAAAGTAGGCAGATTGTTTAAGAATGGTTTGACAACTTACTGAGTCCTACCAGGTGCTTGCCACGATTTCCCCTGCTCATGGAACCTCCTTGCACTGGGCTAAGTAAAGTGGTGCAGGCATAGCTCATTGTCTGAGCGTGTCACCTGAGCCCTCTCAGCCAATGTGCTTCACATAGTTACATAGGCTGAAAAGAGACATGAGTCCATCAAGTTCAGCCTTTCTTACATCTGTTTTTGGTAAAAACCCAATGGCAGAGTACAGAATTTTTGATCGAGTCCTAACCTCAAAATCTGAGGAAAGGGATTTAGGGGTGATTATTTCTGATGACTTAAAGATAGGCAGACAATGTAATAGAGCAGCAGGAAATGCTAGCAGAATGCTTGGTTGTATAGGGAGAGGTATTTGCAGTAGAAAGAGGGAAGTGTTCATGCCATTGTACAGAACACTGGTGAGACCTCAATTGGAGTATTGTACACAGTACTGGAGACTGTATCTCCAGAAGGATATTAATACTTTAAAGAGAGTTCAGAGAAGGGCTACTAAACTGGTTCATGGATTGCAGGATAAAACTTACCAGGAAAGGTTAATGGATCTTAACATGTATAGCTTGGAGGAAAGACGAGACAGGGGGGATATGATAGAAACATTTAAATACATAAAGGGAATCAACACAGCAAAGGAGGAGACTATATTTAAAAGAAGAAAAACTACCACAACAAGAGGACATAGTCTTAAATTAGAGGGCAAAGGTTTAAAAATAATATCAGGAAGTATTACTTTACTGAGAGGGTAGTGGATGCATGGAATAGCCTTCCAGCTGAAGTGGTAGAGGTTAACACAGTAAAGGAGTTTAAGCATGCGTGGGACATGAGTAAGGCTATCCTAACTATAAGATAAGGCTAGGGACTAATGAAAGTATTTTGAAAATTGGGCAGACTAGATGGGCCAAATGGTTCTTATCTACCATTACATTTTTCTATGTTTCTATGTTTTGCTGTTGATTCAAAAGAAGGCAAAAACTCCAGTCTGAAGCATGCCCAATGTTGCAACAAACTAGGAAAAACATTTCTTCTGTACCCCAGAATGGCAGTGAGATTTATCCTTGGATCAAGAAGCTATTACCCCTCAAATTTAAAATTATATGCCTGAATTTTGTGTTTTTGCAAGTATGTACCCAGTTGATGTTTTTAATCATTTGTACAGACTATGATAAAGAATTCTATATTCTACATTCTTATTGTACTTACTATAAAAAAAACTTTCCTTTGCATTAGACTAAATCTCCTTTCTTCCAGTCTAAATGTGTGATCTTGTGTCCTATGTGTAGTCCTGTTTATAAATAGATTTCCAAACAACGGTATGTATTGGCCCTGAATATATTTGTAAAATGCACAGCTAGGCTTAGTTTATTGGTAGAAGCTTCCAGTAGAAGGCAAGGCAGTGGTGGGTATTTGGTGGGAGTCAAGTAAGTTGTCAAACGTTTCTTTGGCTACTTGCTCTGGGAGGGTGTCGTAATGGGATGTTGTACTCAGTGGTAATTGGAATGTTCTTTAAACAACAATTTGCCAAGAGAGTGTTGCAATGAATAACTAAACTCTAGTCATCTTTCAGATTCATTTTCTTTTTTCTTCTGACAAAAAAGCCTTAATCTGTCCGCTAAAAGTAATATAGATATAAAGATAACATATGTGCACTAGCAATACCTTATTCCTATGGGTGCAACACTTCTTACAATGTAATTTGTAGTAATGCTAAAATGACAATAATAAAAAGTCCTATAGTGATGTGCAGAGTGGAGCTTGTGGCTTAGTGATAAGGTCTCTGGGGACCTCTGCTGCAGATTCACAGCTGTTAACGTTTAGGAAATTACACCGGTGGAAAAACTAAATCCACTGAAATCTCCTATTCTGATGAGCTGATTTGCATCTATATTATATTTGTATTAGTAATATGTTCAGAAATGGGATACAAAAATGTGTGGTACTTTAAACCAGTGTAGACACACACACACACAAACATATATATGTGTGTGTGTGTCTACACCTGGTTAAAGTATATATATATATATATATAAACATGGAGGAGAGCACTAACTGAATTCTCTTATATGCTTCAAAAAAATCATTAGAAAAATCCTTCAAAAAATTATTAAAAACCCACTTCTTCAAAAAAGCATATCAATTAAACTGTTTATCGCTCCCAATTGATTCTTCTCCTGCAACTGTCAGTAAAAAAAGAATACACTAAGTGAATACTATTCTACCAATCTACTTCTCAAATATTATCCTTACCTTTTATGTCACTATACCCCACTCCCGCTAGCATGTAAGCTCATTAAGCAGGGCCCTCAACCCCTCTGTTTCTGTACATCAAACTTGTCTGGTTACAACTACATGTCTGTTCGTCCACCCATTGTAAAGTGCTGCGGAATTTGTTGGGGCTTTATAAATAATAATAATTATAATAATAATAATAATAATAATGCTTTACATTTTTATTTTCAATAGTTATGTTACATCAACTTTTCAGTCCCAAACACGGACATTTCATATTGTTGTGTGTATGTAATTATATATATATATATATATATATATATATATTGCAGAAATTCCTTGCACTCAGACTGTAGAAAAACCTGCCGGGAAAGTGCCAGGTTCATTTGGCAGGGGTCACCAAATGTAAACATGTCGGTAGGTAGGCTTGTACTCATGGTCTTATCACTTAAAAAAAATCATACTTTATTGAAACGGTTTAGAAATACAGATCAACATTCAGTCCCTGTTTGGGATTTTAAACAGGATAAAGAATATATATATATTTATTTATAAAATATTTTTCCAGGAAGGAAACAGAAATTTCTCTCATTTTCAAGTATGTACTGTTTTCAAAAATGTCCTATATACATAGGCCCTGACCATTCTTAGTATTAGCAAAGTGTCTTAGTACTAGCAAAGTGTCAAAAATGCTAAAAGTAAGACTCCATTGCAAAAAATATAAAATATACTGTTTAGTAGATACACAATGAAAACATATATGCTTGTTTTGAAGGGTTATTCCAACTACCATGACCACGTCTGCATTTAGAAGCAGTAATAGTGGTATGAGCCTATATGTACAGCGTTTCTGCTTAAAATGCTGCACATTTAGAGTGATCTACACTTTAGTGCCAGGGGACAGTTGTTGGCACACGTGACTTAGGCAGCCCAATTGTTGTCAGCACACTGGAAACAAACATAATGAGCTTCTCCATTGCAGCACTGTCTGCGAGGGGAAACCTTGATCTTCCCTCCCTGTCTCCCTCTCTTCATGTAATCCTTCCCCAAACCAGTAGAATGTTCTAATCAAAGCTTTGCTATAAGAAGCATTTGATTGGTCCATGAACGGGTAGCAATAGCGTCAATGGGGGAGTGAAAGCAGTGTGGGGAGCTTTGCCCTGTGCTGGATTCCCAGTAAGTTTGTTCTATATATGCAGATTTGTAAATGCATAATGCCCTTTTTTCATATGGGGTCTACCTAAAAAGTTTGTACATTTTTACAGTAAACCTGATTTTTAATGGGGGTTGAATAATTTTGATTACAACTGTATTTAGGCATGACCTAAATATTTGTTATATATGGTTTAGAACAGTGGTTCCCAAACTTTTCAAGGCGCCCTTAGTATTTCAATATTTTTTCAAAGCACCCCAAATCAAAACAAATTTCTAGGTTGTATATATGTACAGCGCTGAGGCATATACTGGTCCCCTGTTAAGCAGAAATGTTTCCCTGTCAGGGGCGGATCCAGAACCTAATCTCTGGTGGATTATTTAAAGAAACAATCCAGGCACTATAACCACTACAGCACTCTGTAGTGGTTATTATTTATAAAATATTTTGCCAGGAGTCCCGTGGTGCCCTCCCAGGGTAAGTAGTCAAACTGTTTAAGGGTAGGAGGGGAGATTAATAAATATATATATTTTTTATTAAAAAAATAATAATTTTCATGCCCCCCCTTCTTACCTTTGCCTGGGAGGGGGGACAGTACTAATCACTGGTGGTCCAATGGAGAAGCCCTGGTGGTCCCAGTTGTGGGAGCAAGCTCTAGCAGCTCCTAAGGCTAGAGATCACTCGCGAGAAGAGAACCCGGCAGAGCTGCAGATTAGAGCTCCCCGGGTCCTCTGTCCCTCCCCTGCTGGCTGCCAGCATTACAGTGCTAGCGGGCCGGTGAGGGAGATCTCTGATCTCCCCTCTGGTCCTGCAGATTTGGCAGGGAAGAGCGAGGCACAGCACGATTTTAGCACCGGGGAAACCTTTCGCGGCGCCCCTGTTCCCAATTTGGGAACCACTGGGTTAGAAGTTGAAAAAAATTTGTTGTGTTGGCAGTTTATATACACTTTTGTTTTAGTTTGTTGGTGTCGAATGGATCCCTTATTTTTTAAAATTTTCAATTTCTTTTAAATGTGATTTTACACTTATTTATTGAAGATAGCTCAAAAGCTTTGTCATTGGAGTTTCCATGGTCTCACTGATTCCTATGTGGCTTTTTTTTTTGTGAATTTATTTTTGTGTTTTTTTGCATGTAAGTACAAAAGAGTATGGATGTGCAAGTCCCCAATGCCTTAAAATGTAAGTGTATTAATTTAACAGACGCCGATCTTAAAGGAAAATAAAATTACAGGGAACACGCAAGCCTATGTAGCATTTAGCAAGAGTAGTGTTCTACACCGAAAATGCTACATTTTTTGAATTGCAAGCACATAAATCCTTATACTGTCTAATAAATAGGAATAATATTTTAGGTATCTGTGAAGAGCAACCATTGAATGAAAAGTTCTAGCAATGCATCTTAAGTTTCACATTGGGAATATGATATTTTAATCTCAATATATTATTTTAGCAGAATATATATTTTAATATATTAACAATGCTAAACAGAATTAAAATATCATAAGGTGCATTTGCATTAGATGTTCTTTTAATTAGATATAATACAGATGGATTGCTATGTGTTGCACGCAGCATTTGGGTAATGCAGTAGACTGTGGAAATCACAGCTGCAGAAGTCCAAAACAGAGCATTGTCACTGGGAGCCTGAATTTGCAACTTTATCAACAGCTATTTCTAGAGAGATCCATTTCAGCTGAAATGACACCCTTAGCATTAATGTAGCTAACAGTGTTTTCTCATAGAACAAATATATCTGTTGGATGTTAACAGATATAGTTTGCTATCCTGACTTCTCCTGTTCTAGGAAATATATGACAGAAATTGTAATAGTTCATTTAATTATAGAAAGCTTATATGTCACACCAAAATCAATGTATTGACATGTTTACTTATCAAACACATTAACAAATATCTAATTTTGGTGTTTACACAATGTCTCGGCAGTTTGACAAATGTAAACATTGCTGTTTCCTGAGAAATGGCAATGTTTTGCTACTTAAGACAACACGCCTCAAGTGACTGTCTAGCTCATGAATTGAAAAATTTAAGGTTTTCACATTCATTGTCATCATGCCTTGCACAATGAGGCCAAATGCTGATAATTCTTCTCATGATGAGGAATTCTGACTTGAGGAATTTTCCCATAAATTTGTATTCTGTAGGAGAAACATCCAGCTAAAAGAGAGTGGCGTTTGCCATCCATGTACCATAGAGTCTTAATTATTCTTATGAAAAGCTCTGGATTGGGCAGGAATCATCAGAATGATGATCTCACAGTAAGAGGAGAAATTTTCACAATGAGACTGGGAAGACACTGGATCAAGTGTGAGATTTTGCCATTTAAAAAAAAAAAAAAAGTTTTTTAAAGGGAGTCTGAAATCTCAAACATAAAAGAAACACTAACATTATTAATAAATATATTTATTTATACTACTAGAGAGTTCTTTTCAATCAAAGGGAATAAAAACTAATGAGTGAGACAAATATTTGTTTTAATATTGGACTGACTAAGGCAGCCTAAAGATTATTTTTAAAATAATGGAGATGTATGATTGATATGCTCTTAAAAGATTAACTTATATCAAAGTCTCATTGGGTATCAATGACTTTCAGCAAATATTTGAAGCTACCATTAATACCCATCTAATATCTTGAAGGCTGCAGCAGAATGCATTTGAATCTTAAAATATTCTTCGTTTTAGTGTATGTTAATGAATAAAAGTCTGTCCTATCTGTGCTGAAAAATAAATTCAAAGCCAGATATCTTTTATCAGTCATGGTCAGGGAAGATCTTCAGCAAGGTATAGGTCAGTATAGGTCAGTATCGTTCCTAAAGGTTGAATGATATTTTGGTGTATTACTGGACCTAAGAATGGCTAGGTTTAGTTCTTAGAAAGAAAAAGGAAAAATAACAGCAAAATACTAACACAAAATCAGGTCCTGAATAACTATGCCATGGTGCCAGACAATAGAGAAGTCAGGATAAGCCAGGTCATGGACACTGAAATACAAAATTATCAAAACTAGCTAGGGTCAAAATTCCAGGAAAACATAATATGATTAAATATATTGCACTTGCCATATTGATCCTAAGCAAGCTGCATCATCAATCTATTCCAGTTAGGCATCATTTGCATGCATGTTGCAAAAAAAAGGTGCAAATTGACAAATTGATCAAAAAAGGACTTTTTTAAAATGCACTTTCGAGCATCTGACATCACTTTAATTGCAAATGTAGTAAAAAAATTAGAGAGGGTGCCAAGAACACTTGTTCGGTGTGACATTGGAGAGACACAGGTAACTTTAAATGTTGGACATGTCCTAAGTTCATCTGTTTCAATATTAAACCTCTCCTGACACAGAAACTCAAAGTTAAATTCATGGGATTTTTACTTTTGAAGTCTATTAAAGAAATGTAATAATGTACAAAATTAACTTGTTTCAGGAATTAGAATTTTATTTTTTTATTTTTTAAGATTGGAAAAGAGAAAGAAACTCACAGATGATTAAACTCACATACTTACTTATATGACACATTGTACATCTTCTCCAACACCTAATCTCAAAGGACCCCAACAGGCTGTGGCAATTTAGTCCTAATGTAAGTGATGGAATCACTGACTGCGGTATTTACGAAACTCTGATTTTTTGTAGATTAAGTCTAAATGGAAAAACTGAAGCATAAATAATCGAGTTCTTAAGGTGTTTTTGTAAGTTAGGAAATGTTTCCAGATCATCTATTTTTGCCTTATTTATCCATTTAGAAATTAATTTGGAGTTGAGTTAATAACCTCGGAGTGAACTGCAGACGATCTCTGTTCCTTTACTATTTGAATCTATTTCTCCATTGTAATGTTTGCCTAGATGAGGAACTATGACTTGAGGAAATTTCACATAAACCAGATTTAATACATAAACCTTGGTAATAGAATAGACTATATCTCCACTATAAACTGTTATTCTCCATAATGAAATAGATAACAAAACATAAAAACCAATATAGTTTACTGAATTCCTGCTTTGTCTAAACAAATAGCTTAACAATTATTTGAAATATGGAATGCATATCTAGCACATACCAGGAAAAACAACAGTTCTAAGTACAGATTGGTGTTCATAAATACCTGAAAAATAAAAGTATTCGAATATATAAAATAATTATTTAATTTTTAATTTATAATCTACAGAAATATTGGAGTAATAAAACAGATATCCCGTTAACTGTTTAATAATGATCATGAATGGATTTCTAAGAACACAGATTGCTAGAAATGCCACTTTGATGTAATAAAAATGTCTATATGTGGGCAGAGAATTAGGATAAACAAAACTACACCAAATATATGTATTATACAGGGTGTAGCAAATTGCAATTGCTTCCTTCAGATAAGACACGTATTACATCCATTGCACGCTAACCTTCTCCTCAATCCCTCCACTTGGTGGGTGCTGAATTGCAGTCACATAGTTTGACATACAAATGTTTCTGTAAAGTTTGAAGGAAGAAGGGTACTGATAATTTCTGTATGCTAAAAACCAAAGCTTAAACAAAGGAAGATAGTAAGTGATTTTTTATTGCATTGCGATGAGGAAACAGAATTAGTTTTAATATACATGTATGCACATTGTTGGGAAGAAAGGGTTTAAACATTACAATTGTTGCACTTAATAGTACTATAGAGCAAAATAAATGTTAACTTATAAACACACAAATTGGAAAAAGGCATTCAGGCTTCTACGACAATTTTTACATGATCAATATTAAATTTTTTGCTCAAAGTTGATATCTTGTTATGAGCTACAATCTTGTGTCATGCATCTAATTTACCCTTTTAATAATATCCCATGGCAAAAGAATAATTTAAAAGTATGAAATATGAATATTTTGAAATACTGTGAAAAAGTTATTAACAGTTTTATATAAGTGTACAAACATGTCTAGTAAAGCATAAAAAAAAGTGTCCTTATTTTCCTCTGTCATTGCTAAAATGGTAAAAAAAATTGTAATTGTTTGTTCATGAAAACAAAAGATGTAATGTGTGTTTTTTGTACCAATTTCCTTGGGCAAATAGATATGGACAAGCTGGTGTCAGTGATAGTCTTTAACAACTATGGTAACTGAAAGTGCTATTCTTATTTTTATTTTATTTTTTTAATAGTCAGTAAGAACTGAGTAGAGTATTCCAATCTTCTTACAGATCAGAGGTACACGGTTGAATTATTGCTGATTATAACAGCCAATCAGCATCAGCATGGCTATTACCTAAGCAGGGCCGGCGCATCCATAAGGCGGCACAGGCGGCTGCTTTAGAGCTGCCAGAGCAGGTGGGCGCAAAAATCTGAATCCCTGCCTCCGGCTGGGGACTCAGATTTTTCAACTCACCTCTCTCTCCCTGCAGCCTGAAGCCAGCACAGAGCAGGAGCTGGGCAGTAAAGTCAGCTAGGCCTCCTCTGATGATTTCAGAGGAGGGGGACGTGACTTCCACTGCTCCCAGACTCCCCAGCGGTCTTCAGTGGATCTCCTGCCTTCAGCTCCTGTCTGGCCCATCCCACCTGACCACCAGGGATAAGATCACTCCTGTCTGGCCCAAGTTAAGACTCAGGGAGGAGGGGATACCTTTTAGATTGATATCTTATTAAAATCAAAACATTTTTGTTTTTTCTTTCATTCTTTCAGTTTTTTTAAGAAGCCCTAACCTCCATTAAACTGTCCCTGTCCCCCCCATCCCCACCATTCTGCCCATGTCCCTATTATACAGCCCCTGTCCCCCTGTAAAGCCCCTGCCTCCATAATACTGCTCTGTCCCCATAAACTCCTCTGCCCCTCTCTACAGCTTTCCTTCCCTCTACAGCCCCTGCCTCCACAATACTGCCCCTGTCCCCTCTCTACAGCCCCTGCCTCCATAATGCTGCCCCCTCTATAGTCTCTGTCCCCTCTCATCAGACCCTGCTCATCAGTCCCCCTCTAGAGTCCCTGCCCCCTCTACAGACCCTGCCTCCATTATACTGCCCCTGTCCTCCCCCTCTACAGTCCCTGTCCCCACAATGCTGCCCATGTCCATCCTATGCTGCCCCTGCCTACCCCGGCTGCCCATGTCCCCCCTCTACAACTCCTGCCCCCCGCTTAACAGCCCCTGTCCCCCTCTACAGTCCCTGTCCTCTCCTCTACAGCCCCTGCCTCCATTGCAGTTCCTCTGTCCCCCCTCTACAGCTCCTGCCCTCCCTACAGCCCCTGCCTCCATTATACTGCCCCTGTCCTCCCCTCTACAGCCCCTGCCTCCATTATACTGTCCCCCTCTACAGTCCCCGACCCACCATACTGCCCCTGTACCCCTCTACAGCCCCTGTGCCTCCCTCTACAAGCCCTGTCCCTACCTTCTACAGCTGTGCACCCCTTTACAGCCACTAACTCTCCTACTACACATCCCTTCCAACAATACAGCTTCTATTACCCCACGTGCAGCCCCTTACTACTATCAACCTACTTCAGCCCCTAACTCACTACTACAGCCCATACACCCCAATTAGGGCCCCTAACCTTCAACTACAGCCCCCCTCACTACAGCCCCTGCCCTTCCCCATTACATCCCCTAGCCCCCTACTACAGCCTCTGCCCTCCCCAACTACAGCCCCTAGCCCCCTTCTACAACCCACTACAAGTCCCCCTCCTGAGATTAGGTTCTGGACCTGCCCCTGCTCTGTATGCCTTGTCCATATGTCTCTGTATGCTTTGTTCTGTATGTCTCTGTGTGCCTTGTTCTTTATATCACTGTATGCTTGCATCTTTATATCTCTGTATGACTGTGTCTTTATGTCTCTGTATGACTGTGTCTATGTCTGTTTTTGTATATCTCTGTATAACTGTGACTATATTTCTCAATATGACCGTGTGTGTGTGTCTGTATGTCTGTTTTTATGACTGTGTTTGATTGTGTGCCTGCATATCTCTGTGACTGCGTGCCTGTATTGTTGTGTGTGTTGCTTTATATTTATGTCTATGTAGGCGGGCAACAAAACAGGCTGATGGGAGACACACAGAAAAGGGCTATAGGAAAGAAGAGGGTTGTTTGAGACATACAAGGGAGTGTAAAATGAGGTATACAATGCACTAAAGGTGGTAAGAAATTCAAAAGGGGGTTTACGAGACACCGGTGAAGATGGATATTTGCGGGAGAGAAAAATGGGGTTGCAAAATGCATCTTTACCTGTATAGCCAAAAATCCTTGCACCAGCCCTTTACCTAAGTGCATATCAAATGTTTGTTGCTAACAATACAGTGTAGTTTATTAATTTTAATGAAACGTAAAAAAACCTGTTAGTTACTTCTATATTACTAATATTGACTAAATTGTATGTGTTTAATTAACTGTATACATTAATACTAAAAAAGGTGCATCACTTGCAATTCCTGAAATTTCAAGCTTTATAAACAAATCAATAAAATATAATCAAGATCCTGGTTTCTCTATGTTAATAAATGTTTTCCAAATGAACAGTGTCTGACAGATGAAAATGCTGTAAAATTTATTTTTCTAATGTGACTATTGCTATAGAATAACCAGATTAAATTTAATGTAGCTTTGATGCATTTGCATGCAATTACTGATTTAAGGAAGTTATTTATAACAGTTTTGCTAATGCTTTTGGAATCATTCAAATTTTTTAAAAGAAATTAAATCATTTCCTTTGAAACATACTTTTTATTTTCTACTAGACTGAAAAGCTGGGAATGGATTATTACAGGTAGGACACTAGAGGATAGATCAGGAAATAACCTCATAAATTTCAGAAGGACACATGTCAAACAGGAATTCAAGATTTACAGTGAAGCTCTCATAAAACAGATCATAAATGACAAGATCTGGAGATGAAAAAAAGGACGGTACAATAATAAAAAATTAAACACATCACATCATTAAAAAAAAACACAATATTTTTGTACGTAGCTATGTGCTTTCAGAGAGACTTCAACTTTCAGACCAGAACCAGCATCATGCTGGTCAGTCCCACAAGGTTGGAATTGCACTCCGTGGCTGGTCTCTGGTCACTGACCCTTTTGAATTATAGCCTATGCTTTGGTTTAAAAAATAAATAAATCTTTGTTTAAAACACAGTGCAAAGCTAAGGGTACCTGAAGAAATAAACTCGATTTTCTGTCTCATTTGTGTGTTAAGCTAGGAACTCTGGGAAAGTTTTGGAAACATGGTTTCTCGAGTTTCTATGCCCAAGAAGGACCTCCCAAAGTCCAACTTAAGATATACAGGTGATGCATAAAAGTTTGTTTTTTTAAATTGTGCAATAGCAAATTCCCAAGCATTGTAAAGATTTGCTAATAGTGCTGCAGAATGTATCACATAATATTGGTTCATAATGCTAAATTATTATACATGGGTTTACATATGCTCATTATGAATATAGACAGGGGCAACATTTTATTCTGGCAATGAAGGGCCTTATTAACAACTCTAAATCAAACTCTAAGGCTAATTTGGTTCTAGCATTCCCTAATTCAAACTTGATTTTAACTCAAGATTCACTGCATAAGCTCAAGATGAAGCAGTGCAGGATTTGGTAAGGTCCACAGGCTGTGTCAAGTTTCAGTCTGGTCTCATGCATCAGATACAGGAACATATCACCTATCTTCTTGTGCAAATGTGGTAAATATGATATACAATTTAGGTAAACCTACCAATGGATTATATGACTATATGTAGTTGCAAATTGACTCAATGACAAAAGTGGCAATGTCAGAGTAATGAAGACATGTTCATAAAAGACAACAAGAGTGGTTTTCTGTCATTAGAAATTATGCTGTCCCTGCATGTAGACATGCTAAAAAACACATACTACTTTCCGAATTTTATTCTGGTTTTAAAGTTTTGAAACTTTTTGCAACTGATTGTAAGAAGAGGATATTTGACAATCAAGCATTCCCAACATTGTGAGCAACTCTTTAAGCTTTTGCTATAGGACTTCACTTTATATGTGCCTTAACTTTGTTTGTACTTTAGGAGAAAGAGGTTTAAATACAAATTTGCCAGTCTGCCCTTTCTGGTACTAATCATTCCAGATGTGTGTGCTTCTGTGATTAAAAATCCTTAAAAACATGCCTATCAGCTCAAAACAGAAATGGTGTCATACCACACACCAATGTGTATTAAGTGATAAGCTAAATTCACAAAGTGGTCTGCTAGAAGACATCTCACACTGTATAGTGTATGGAAATTATTCTATCTTGTTAAAGTGCAGTATAGTAAGAGGTTAAAAAAAAGGCAAATGTATGGCATAGGATTGCCAGATAAAATAATACTTCAATATGCACCAAAAGTATAGAAGCATGTAACGAATGCTCAGGAACTCGTTGATATCTATTTCCCAATTCAAGGTGGAGGGGGAGACTAGAAAAAAGTCAAAAAGATAGTGTAGTATTGCCACATAAAAGAAAGAAATGCACTTGCAAGACATCAAAAGAATACCAGCATGCAACAAATGTTCAGGAACCATTTGATTGTCCAAATAATAGAAGCATGTAACAAATGGATGTGACAAAGTGGAGGTCAACTGGATCTATTTCCCAATTCAAGGTGGAAGGAGAGACTAGAAAAAAGGCAAAACGATAGTGTAGTATTGCCACATAAAAGAAAGAAATGCACTCGCGAGACTTCAAAAGAATACCAGCATGCAACAAATGTTCAGGAACCATTTGATTGTCCAAATAATAGAAGCATGTAACAAATGCATGTGACAAAGTGGAGGTCAACTGGATCCTGAACATTTGTTACATGCTTCTATTTTTTTCATATTAAAGTATATGGTGTTAATGTGGTTATGTCATTTTTTAGATTTAAATCTAATAATAAAAATCCATATGTTAGAACCAGTTTGATACATAATTTGGATATTAAAAATGATGATGCTATTTGCAAATATATATATATATATATATTTATATATATATATATATATATATATAAATATATTTAAAGGTAAAGAGGATACGATTGACATAGAGATGAGTAAGTGTATGTTTAATATAAGTATAAATAAAGGATAAGGATATCATACAGCATAATAGCAATAGTCGAAACTTCATAGGACAGACAAATATTTATAGATAGTATGCATATCTGATGGTTTTCTAAAAGTTAGAAAGCTGCCAGGTCCAAGCTTTTATTAAGTCCTCCATTGCAGAATGTGCCCATCTTGAAAATTCAATAGGATTCTCTTTGTCTCAGGATTTTTTAATTGGTCTCCACCTCTCTTAGTTGGATGGATGGTTTCTATTCCTTTTATTGACAGGCCTTTAAGGTCTCCATTGTGTGTTTCTAAAAAGTGTAGTGGGACCCGATGATTGGTACATCTTCTTTTTAAGGCGGCCAGAAACAAGCTAAGAGCTGAATGTCCGCGCCCAATTATCCCGGACAGTCACTCTCACACTCGAATTTGACTATTTTGGTCACGTTTCTAATTAGATCACGTAAGGACTCTCGCAAGGGCATTGAGCAAGGCCTTAAGGCCGTACAAGATACATTGCTTGAATTAGCCAGTCCTTTCATTCAGATTTTCATACTGGCTGAGGATGCTCTAGCAGACAATTCAATTGACCCACGACTCTTTGTCTATTAGGTAATGCGAATGTGGCCATATCCACAGAACGGTGTAAAGCCGTTCTATATAAAATAGATGCCAAGCTAGCCGAATTGGGCTATAGAGAACTGGGCCCCGAGGCTAATGGCCTCCTATTCGGTGACAAATTTATCAAAGATCTTAACAAACATGTTTCCATTTCTAACTCCCTCACTAAGGCCCAATCATCACTCCACAGAGTGTTCCATTCCCATCGTTTATATGGGAGAGCCGGTCGCCATCGAGGCCGAGCCACCGTCAGACAAGCCTTCACTGGCTACAGGCCTCGCCCCACCGAGCTTTGGAACTCCGGGCAATACCAGAGACCTTATTACAGCCCTATTTTCCATGGCAGAGGTCCCACCAGAGGACACGGGTCTGCTTCCTTCGCGGACGTATTGTTTCAGGTAATCAACGTTACTTGTTAACATCTTCCCATCGCAGGCCGTCTGACCCATTTTTTCCCTCAGTGGTCTCAACTAACTCAGGATCCTTGGATCCTCCACACTGTCTCAGGCTTCCTCATAGATTTTGTGACCCGCCCTTCTCAAGAAAGACCTCCTATACCGCTCAGGATGTCTCAGGCCAAGAATGCAGCCTTACAAGCAAAATTTTGCAAACACAGAGACAAAGGTGCAATACAACCTGTGACCACGCACCAAACATTCATCAGCAATATTTTCTTAGTAAAGAAAAAATCCTGAGAGTTCCGTCTGGTTATCAATTTAAGAGAACTAAACCTTTCAGTTGCTTATTGCCACTTCTAGATGGAAGGGATACACCTTTTACGGGACCTTCTCTGCGAGAGAGACTGGTTCTCACGCTTCGACCTTAAGGACACTTACCTAACGGTCCCAATAGCACCTTCCCATCAGTGACACCTCCAATTTCTTTGGCACCACGACCTATGGCAGTTCACCTGCCTCCTATTTGGCCTCTCATCCGCCCCGTGGTGCTTCACAAAGCTGATTAAACCAGTTATGGCCCTTCTCCGCTCTCAAGGCATCAGATCCATCTTCTATCTTGACATCATCCTGATTATGGCTCAAGACCCCCTTGTTATTCAACTCCACACAGAGATGACAGCCTCTCTCTTCCAAAATCTCGGGTTACTTCCTTCACAAACGGTACAGTTTCTGGGATTTCAGAGAGTCTCCATTCAAGCAATCCTTCAACTTCCATCCTCCAAAATAAAGACAATAAAGAAGGAAATTTGCAGATTGATTGGCTCCCCTCACATCTACCTTTGGAATCTAGCAAGGGTTGTTGGCCTCCTGTTGGCCTCCATTCAGGCCATATTTCCGGGCCCATTGCACTACAGAGCAATGCAACATCTACCTGTGCACTACAGAGCAATACAACATTTACCTGCGCAGATCCGCTTCATACGATCAACTGATCTCGCTAACAGACGAACTTCGATTGGAACTGGATTGGTGGCTTCACAATATGGAAGCATGGAATGGAAAGGCGATTTTCGGCTCCCTACCAGATTTCATCCTGGATTTGGATGCAACCTCTCAGAATGGGGTGCCACTTGCTCGGATATCTCCACTGGAGGGCATTGGACACCCTCAGAGCGGACCTTACACATAAACTGCCTCAAATTGGTTGCCGGATCCTTCGCAGTACGCAGTTTCACGAAGGACGCATACAATTGTTCACTGACTCTGAGAATGGACAATGTCTCGGCTGTCCGTTACGTCAACCGTTTAGGAGGCTCCCGCTCCAAACTCCTCTCGGATCTGACGAAGGAACTCTACCAATTTTGCCTGACCAGGAACATCTCCCTTCAGGCGGAATAGCTACCAGGCCCAGACAACCTGGTGGCAGACTGATTCTCTCGCCACTGTACAGATGCCAGCGATTGGAAATTGGACCCTCACATATTCCATCTCCTTCAAATGTCTCATGGCCCTCTCTATCTTGACCTCTTCATGTCCCGCTCACATCACCAGACCAAGGCCTTCTTCAGTTGGCTCCCAGACCCATCCTGTCAAGCAGTCAATACATTTCTGAAACCTTGGCCAAACTCATTTCCCCCCTTCTCACTGATTCCTCGAACTCTGCAGAAAATCAGAACCTTTAGAGTCACACTGATTAACCCTCTATGGAGGACACAGCCTTGGTACCACAACCTATTGGAATTGTCTGTAGACTTTCCTTTCCTTCAACCTTGGACCTACGGTCTCCCTCTCCTCCTTCAGGATCACCTTCAACTCGTGGCCTGGACCATTTCAGGGGATCCTGGAATGTCTCAGGACTTTCTAACACTGCTAGAGGATTATTATAGGACTCCTGGGCTCCTGGAACTCAACGTGCCTACCTCTCCCCCTGGCAAGTTTGGACTAGCTGGTGTGGAAAGGGATATTGATCCCCTTTCATCATCTATTATTAACATCATACATTTCTAATCTTCACTCTTTGACCAGGGCAAGTCATACCATACCATAAAACTCTTCTGCTCTGCTATCTCCGCGGCTCACACTCCGGTCAACTACTCTTCCGTGGGCAGACACCCCTCGATCTGCAGACTTCTGCACGGTATTAGATTGACCAGAACTCCGGAACCTCAGTACTCCCAATTCTGGGACGTTTCTCAGGTTCTCTCTTTTTTGGAAACTTGGCCTTCCAACTCACACCTCACTTTACGACAGCTCTCCTCTAAACTAGCCCTGATTTTATGTTTAGTCTCCCTCCGGAGGGTCTCTGATGTCAAGGCTTTTGACTTCCATGCGCTTGTTTTTACTCCTGAAGGTGTTCGTTTTTCCATTTCCCATCAAACGAAGACACTTTCATCGTCCGTTTTCTACCCCTATTTTCCAGATAGACCATTGCTTTGCATGGAACGTTGTCTATGACAATATGTGGACCTCACTACCCCACTTAGATCTCCTTCCGGACCACTATTGATCTCTTATGTTTGTCCCCACCGACCGGTGTCATGTCCTACGATTGCTTGGTGGATCAAATGGCTTCTCTGCCTTGCTGGTGTTGACACCTCCTTCGGAGCACATTTGGTGCCTTTCTAGCAGGAGGCACCCTCTCGGATATTTTGTCCTCTGCCGATTGGTCTAGGGAATCTACCTTCTGTACCTTTTATTTTCGTCCAACTTCTCATGCCCTTTTTCCTCTTATATCTAGGCATTTACAGCAAATACAAAAGCCTCCTGTCTTGCCATAAAATTAGAGATTATTCTAGTGCTAATGACTGAATAATCTAAATTTTATTAAAGACAGGAGGCAAATATTTTCCCACCCTTTGTTGTTTCCCTCCTTTCTAGTTAACTCTTGACTCTGCTTCTTTTCTGGTGGGCTCTGATTTATTTCATCGGATGTTTTCTACTGCTACAAATAGTCTCAGTTATACTGTTCGTTTCCTGAAGATTGTTACTGATGTTAAGCGGTGTTTATCTACTGCCCTTGAATATTGCCAATAGTCTTAGACACAATACTTTCATAATGTTTTTCTTCCTTCTAGGGTGAAAATTCCTTATAATCCCTCTGGAGGTCGACTATATTCACTTGAACTTGTTTTGTTTCGGGTTTACATGGTTGAGGACACTGTTTACGGTTACTTCACTGTCTCCGAAGGGTGCGGCTGCATCATAAGAAAGAGGAAGTGGGAGGAGCTTCATTATCCCTTGTTACTGATACCTTCTATGTGATTTGCTGTTTTTTCATTTTACTCTGTTAACCATTTCTTTGCTGCTGGAAAGTTTGCGTAAACAAAGTAAAGCAAATATTTGCCTCCTGTCTTTAATAAAATTTAGATTTTCGGTCATTAGCACATTTTAACATTCATGTTTTAACTAGCTGCTTACCATCTAATATCCTCATATCTCAAAAATACATATTTTGTTTACCAAGCCATTAACTTCAGTTGCTCCAATATTCAAGACCCGTGCTCACCCAACAGTTTTCATAATCTTTTGTACATCATCAAAAGAAAGAAAATGGAGGGAGAAAGAGTTACACTACTCTGTATGGTACTATTGATAGATCCAGTCTACATGGCATTTGTACAAACAACAGTGTTTGCAGTTACATTCAGTTATATATTTTGTATCATGCTCATATTTCCACCTTAGTTTCACACTGCTTTTCAAATAAATGTTATTTCACCTTTGTTGCAGTAACCATGCTGGAGCTGATTTTGTACACCTTGAAAAATATGACAGATGTTGAAAAAAGCCATAAAAAAATCTGTCTGCATTATTATGTGCACTGAATTATAAAATGCACTGTATGCAACAATGACATAAATTCTAATTTTAATGCCTTTACAAAGATTAAATAATTTAGAGAGATTTAGCAAATGTTTGCAACAGTTTTGTACAGAAAGAAAAGTAATTTAAAAAGGAATATTTTATACTGAACCTTGATATAAGCTAAATTCTTGAATATACTAATAAAATGCTATAATACGTGTCATATTCTTCAAGTATATACCTTTACAGTTAACTGTCACGTGCTTGGCAAAGCAGGTTTTAGACACCAACTACGTGAGATTGATGTGGTTTGTATATAGAACAATAGAAAATGTTTCTCCATCATTTGGAGGGTTTATTTGCCTTGTGTGTATGGAAAATGCTCCCTTAAACTGGCACTGTAACCATTCCACCCCCCTGAAAAATGAGTATTATTTAGAGATAAAATCTTTATGAAATACTCATTAAGACTGTGTTTGCATTTCACTGAAGTTCCTCCCCAGTCAAGAGATAAAGTAAGTCCTCTGCCTGACTCTCCTTGACACACGGCACAGCCTTACTACCAATCCCTGCAGCCATCACCAATGATGACTGCAGAGAATTGGCTATGTCTATGGAAGATCCTGTGTTCTAATGGGATCCTCCGTAGACCTCAAAGCAGTACTCTTGTGCATGTGCGAGAGTACAGCAGTGACATCAGCACTGTGGAGGACCACTTGCAAGGGACAGGTTCAGGTAAGCAAACTCACCTTTACCTGCCCCCGACCACCAGGCCACCAGCAGTGATGTCACCATTGGGGGACTTTGCCATATTCTTAAAGTCCCCAAATGGTGACAGTGCCACTTTAAGTTGTAGGGCACCTCCAACCTTCCCAGCAGTGTACAAATACTATTGGCTGTAGAGTGATCATGCAACATGTAATCACTGTTTTCTAGATACAGTTTTTTCCTGTACTGTTATGAAAGGAGCTAACCCATTAGTTAGAATTTCCACTTTTTCTTCTCACAATAAATTGGAATTTCTGTTATTATTATTTATAAAGCGCCAACAAATTCTTCAGTGCTGTACAGTGGGTGGACTAACAGATACGTATTTGTAACCAGACGAGTTGGACACACAGGAACAGAGGGGTTGAGGGCCCTGATCAATGAGCTTACATGCTAGAGGGAGTGAGGTATAGTGACACAAAAGGTAAGGGTAAGGTAGAAAAGTAGGTTGCTAGGATAGTATTCACTGAGGGCTTAGTGTTTTGTTTTGATGACAGTTGCAGGAGAATATGTTTTAAAAATATAGACAGTATAGTGCATGATGTTTTCAAACTAATATTAGAATGGCTGATGATTTTGTTTATACAATTATTTGTAAAGTTAACAAACTAGCACAATTCCTAAAATCACCAGCTTCTCAGTGGTCCTGGGACACTGAAGTAGTCATTTGTTCATGCATCCAGGTCACAAATTCCTAGTTGCAGCTTTTGGACTCAGTCTCCACCCTACATTTCATCATAAACAATGCAAGATATCAAGAATTTATGGATGCTGTGTCATGGGCAGGATTTAATTTTTCAGAAATTTGAGCAACAGTATTTCTTCTGTGTGATAGGATAGCCTTCGCTTCCCTGTGCATCAATGAGCCTTGGGCATCCATGACATTGGCATCAGTTCACCAGTTGTCCTTCCTTGCACCACTTTTGGTAGGTACTAACCACTGCATACTGGAAACACCCTCCAAACTTTCAATTTTGGAGATGCTCTGACCCAATCATCTAGCCATCTAGCTATTTTGCCCTTGTCAGCTCATAGGGTGGAGAAAGAGGAGAAGGTACTTTCTGGGACTCTTCTGATTCAAGGAACCGTGAGCAAGGGATATGCATTTGGATTATCCATTTACCTTATGGAGACCCTAAGCAAATGCAATGAAGGAAAAACAAAAAATACAAGAACTCTGAGAATGGTCAAGAGCTTAGAAAAACTAAATAGCATGCCCTTTGGTAATTTCCCGCTAAGGTCTCAGGAATGAAGTGTAGTTGACATTCCATTAGACACAGTGAGCATAGGTTAGCTCCTTGCCCGTGTTATATCTGCTATTTCCCTAGTGTCGTGCCTTCTTGTAGCTAACCTCACCCTGTGAGTAGTCAAATCATGGATCCTTAAAGGGACACTATAGTCACCAGTGCAACTACATGTATTCCTGACCCTATAGTGTTAACACCACCATCTAGCCCCCCTGGGCCCCTCATGCCTCCATAAATATAGTACAAATCTTACTGTATTTAAGCCAGAAGCTGTAACTCTGCATGCTGTTTGCCTAAAAAAAAAAACAGTCTGCTGACATCGTCAGAAGTTGTAGCCTGATCCAATCACAGTGCTTCTCCATAGGATTGGTTGAGACTGACAAAGAGGCAGATCAGGGGCTGACCCAGCATGATTCAAACACAGCCCTGGCCAATCAGCATATCCTCATAGAGATGAATTGAATCAATTAATCTCTATGAGGAAAGTTCAGTGTCTGCATGCAGTGGGAGGAGATACTGAATCACAGGATGCTCGTGCACAGCAGATCTGAGTGGATGGAGGCATATCATGCCTCCATCAACTCCGAAGTCCCTCTGGTTCACTCTGAGTGACTGCAACTGGAGGTGTTCCTAGTTTTCTATGTAAACACTGTATTTTCTCAGAAAATAGTGTTTACATGAGAAAGGCTGCAGGGAGCTATAGTTCTCACCTGAACAACCTCATTAAGCTGAAGTTGTTCAGGTGACTATAGTGTCCCTTTAAACTGACTTGAAATCAGAACTGAATTTAGCAGTGTAGCTATATATGCTGCTTAGCAATTAGAGCTCCTAGTGTCTAATCTATATTTTTGTATTTGCAGAGTTGTGTTAAACATGTCCAACAGTTCAGACTCTACAAACCAAAATAAGAGGCTTCTGACTGGCCAAACATCTTCCTGGAGTGGGACAAAATAAACAACCATGATGTAATGTCAGTGGACTTCTACAAAAAACACTAACTTTGAATAACGGTAACTTTCTAATTTGTTTATTTTTTTTTAAGAAATTGTCTTAGTTTTGTATTAAATACAATGGACCATTTCCAGCCCTGAAAATGTCCCTTCAAACAAAAGCTTTTAATATTTTTAGCATGCATTTAGCATTTATCTAACACTTGGCAGGAAGCCTAAAAGATTAACTGATTGCTATGAAATAATTCAACACATTGTTGAATGTCATTAATTTGCAGTTCTTTCTATCAAGCAAGTAATTCTACAAAAAGCTTTACTGATCAGAGTAAGAAGGAAGCAATAAATTGTAGTCAACAGTCAAGGCCTTGTTCTGAAGAATTCCCACGATAGGCCATCTGGTCCTTTAAACTGAGAACAATCATTTAAAAGGGGAGCCATCACATCTCTGGAGATTTAAATAAAACATAAAAAATTATCTATAACTTGTGCTAATATTTATTATGTAATGCTTAGGGTTTTTTTCAATGTATATTAAAATTTGGAGCAAAAACATCACAATCCAGTGCAGCCCTGGCATGGCCAAGGCACAAAAAGCAGAAAGAGAAACATTGTTTTTGTCTTGCCCTACATCTACTATCTTCCATTCTGACCACTCCTGAATATTTCTGCCTTACCTGAAGATATTTATAGGGACACTATAGGCACCCTATATAACTTTAGTTCATTGACATGGTCTGGGTGCATTGTCCCTGTCCCCCTTAGTCTTGCAATGCAAAACACTGCAGTACTAAGACAGCCTCTACTGGCTGTCAACCAGACAGTCACTAGAGGCACTTCCAGGAATTTACCAGGGCTCTGGTTCCCTTAAATGATGCTAGACCTCCTCACGCTCTTCATGAGGACATACAGCATCAGTGAAATCCCCATAGGAAGGCATGAATTCAGTGCTTTCCTATGAGGAGAGCCTAATGCTCTTGAAATACTCTCTGCATATGTGCATTAGGTCCTTCCCATTGTATTACGTTGGTGCAGGCAGAGGGCTGACCAAGCACCGAAGGACATAGGCGCATAAAGGACAACTATAAGCACCCTGAACACTTCAACTCAATTAAGTGGTCTGGGTGCCAGGTCCCCCTAGTTTTAACCCTGCAGCTGTAAACATAGCAATTTCAGAGAAACTGCTATGTTTACATTGAGGGTTAATCCAGCCTCTAGTGGCTGTCTCCCTGACAGCCACAAGAGGCCGCTTCCGTGATCCTCAATGTGAAAATCGTATTGAGGACACGCTGACGTCCATAGGAAAGCATTGAGTAATGCTTTCTTATGGGCGGTTTGAATGCGCGAGTGGCTCTGGCAACGCATTCGCCTTCAGAGCTGACGTCGGCAGGGGGAGGAGAGGTCACCAGCACAGAGGGAGCCAGGTCTGGTGCTGGATTAAGGTAAGTGGCTGAAGTTTTTTTTCCCAGCACTATAGTGCTCCTTTAAGTCAGGTGAGTAAATATAGTTTGTTTATTTTTTAACTCTGTTTGAGTTAGGGTGAGGTGGTGTCACAAGGGAGGGGGGACCAGAGGGCACTATAGTGTTAGTAATACAGGCTTGTATTCCTAACACTATAGTATGCCTTTAACCCCTTAAGGACACATGACATGTGTGACATGTCATGATTCCCTTTTATTCCAGAAGTTTGGTCCTTAAGGGGTTAAAGTCTGACTCATAGGTTCAAAGACTGTTTTCATGTGGAATGAGAAAATGGCAGAGTATATATCATTGTAACAATGGTAAGAGATCTAATTTTTGACCATGCAGGCAACTTCAGCAGTGTGTATTTCTGTCTTTCATTTTATGTTTCAGACTGCACAAAAAAAAAAAAAACTTATTAAATATAGGGGATAAGTAAATATATCACAAATCTCGGGAAGTGAAAGTTCCCCTTTAATCCCTTAAGGACACATGACATGTGTGACATGCCATGATTCCCTTTTATTCCAGAAGTTTGGTCCTTAAGGGGTTAAATACTCTTGAATGCCAATTTTTCAGGTCTGTCAAATGTTTATACCCCATTTTGTATATGTACCTTTTTAGTGAGCTAGGAGTAAATATTTGGACTGAAAACAGTCTGGCAGAGCCCTGCTTGTAGCCTTAAAGCTGGCAAAGGATCATGAGTAAAATAGTTGTGTAGCACCTGGTGATTTAATTTGTTTGGCCATCCCTGGCCTTCTCTCTGTGTTTATCTGTGTTTAAAGTAGCACCAACATTCACTTCCTAATCTCAGGTTTGACATAATCTCAGGTTTGATGCATCTCATGCCTCCTCTTGCCTGTTAAATGACTATCTTTATTTAATACGTGATTTGGCATTTATTCAATATAAGAGTTCTGCGAGAACTTTCTTTCTCAACTAATTACAAAGCAACAGATACAAATTAACACTGCTTGTTTTTAACTAAGCTGCGTGCACACAAACAGCCAAACTGCTGCACTATCACTCAGCACAGACTTGCTGGTTTTTATGACTGCAGATTCTGGGCTTACTTTACCAACTGCATTGCGATTAAACTGCTCTATGGATCTAAACAGAAGATGAGAAATTCCTAAATATGTTGGCTACCTTGCACTCCCTCTACCCCCTCCTCAGCATACACATTTTTCTATCTTCTGTATGCCTAACTGAATCGTCTGAAGCTATTTTTGTCTGTTTACTGTAGAAAATCATGGAAAGTATTTTAAAATAAAATATCGCCTTCACCAAATTATGTGAGTGCTCCAATCTCCCAATAACATGTCTGATATCACACCACCTCTCTCACTAGATAATATTCTAACAGAAATATGTGATGGACAGTAAGTGAATGCAAATGTCTGATGTCACTATCAATCAATTCATTGAACACGTACATGGTTTATTTGCTAAAGTGATAATTGTTGTGAATTCAAGGTGATTTTTAAAGTTAAATCAACCTAGCCGAACTGGTATAGCTGAATAGGAATATTTTTCCAGTTTTTCAACGTTGGCCTTAAATTTGAAATTTGTTTAGAATTTTATGACAATTCTCACTTTTGTAAATAACCCTATTAATTATAAGCAATGCCAGTTGCGCATATTTACTTGCACACATGTTTTCACTATTCTCTCTCTCTCTCTCTATACAGCTGTTTATTCACATATAATTTTTTTTCAGTATTTTCACTATCTTTTTCTGCTAAATTAGCTCAATATTGTGCACCCAGTTTATTCAGCTGCTATGCAGATACTAATCATAGGCTGTACAGTGCAGTAATTTGTGTTTTTTGTAGGCTAAGATTGCCTAAAATATAGCAAGAAAAAGAAGTTGCTCAGATTTTGACATTTTAGGTCATTATTTTTATACATTGCAGTAGATTTTGATTAAAGAATGACAGGCAAATCAAGGATGATAATGAGTTTGCAATATTAATTTCAAGGATATTTGATCATTTTAGTTTAACATTCAGAAGTTCTGGTAAAATAACCGCAAGACTTTATGCTTATTAAAAGTGTAGCACAATTTAACTGTTTCCTGGAAGACAGTCATGACATGGGGTTAGCTGTTGTTATCAATAATATGAGAATTAAAGAACTATCCACCCAACACACTCCAATATTTGGCCAACCAGTTACATACTGTAAAAATACATTTTAAGGAAACTGGCTGATGTTAATCTTACCCTCAACGTGCTATAACCATCTGTGCTCTTTGTGTAGACAATAGTGCAAGGAGCTAATCTGTGTTACTATCCCTTTAATCTGTTAGCTGTAGCTCCAGATCTTTCTACAAAAGTGTTGCAACTTCATAGAACATGATATATATTGCTGATTGGACTAATGTTTTAAAGAAAATGCTTTCCCCCAAGGTCACCATAATGATGATCTAGAATGCATATCAGACAGTGATGTGAAGATATTTAATAATAGCAGGAAATCACAGAAAGATATAGAGAAAAAGTCATGTTCTTTATTTATACAAGGAGATTGTTAGGCACCAGGAACCAGACAGAGACAGAACGTAGATGCAAAACACCTTTATTATAAATAGCAAATAACGACATAAATTACATAAATAATGACATAAACCAAAAGCAGGAGTCCAGGAGGAAAGCAGGAGTCAGGAGAATGGAGAGCAGTGGAGTCAAGAACAAGGCCAGAAGTCAGGAACCAGGAATACACAGGAAACAGGAAGTCTTCTGGGAAACAGGAAACCTCGCAAGAGCAAGATGATACTGGAACTTGCTGCTTAAATAGGCTGCACTGATTAGCAGCAGGGCTGGTTTCTACAATCAGGTGAGTAACTGTGGCAACATTAATGAAGGAGCTGATCGTTAAAATCAGCTGAAAGCTCAGACACAGAGAAAGGAAGGGTTGTTGTTTAAAACAGTAAAGAAACCCTGACAGATATCAGTCTTATTGAGATGTTCTAGAACCAATTCCTAGGTCAGGAGATCTATGGCAGGTTGATGGCTTTGCAAGGACAACTGATAGATTTTCAAAATAGATACAATTTTATTTATTATATTTTAAAAAGTACCATAGACTCCTTGCCACTTTATGGGCACTTTCCACCATCCAGCATATGGTGTCATTGGAGCACCATAAGTGACTGGGATACACGTCTGTACAAAGTAATGAACAAACTGGGATGAGCATCTATACAAAGTGATCTTTAGCTACATCCTTTGCCTAACATAACACAAGTGGATTACAGTATAAAATGTTGAAGTATAAAATATTACACTTGTCAAAAGAAATCTTTCTAGCAACAGCAAATTTCAGTCATGTAAAAGCATAAGACATTTGTTTTCAATGTGTGCTCTGTGGAGTCTTCTTGTCTTCTGATCCAGATACAAGATCTGAAAGTATCCCAACAGGAAAGGTTAGCTTCCTGAAACAGAGATTTGAATGCTGACAAAATTTATTTTCACAATAAATAGCTCTCAGCACCAAGGTGAGAATTGTATACAGAGAGAAAGCACAGCAGCAATGTTTGTCTGTGGTGTTATCTGTTGGACTCAACTGGAACAGAACTACAAAACATAGATGTCCAATATAGGTTTTAAATTGAAAAAATGAGATCTACCACATACGGGTAGACATTGCACATTGTAAATACAGGCTGCAGTCACTTAGCGCACACAGCTGCTCTTAACGCAAACATGGACAAACCTGTAGGAATACATACCATCTTGACCCCCAAGCATAATTTAATTATTTTTCACTCAAGGACCAAAGATTTTTTTTTTTACTTTTTATCTGTGTATTCAATCACAGTTTCCATCATTCTCATTTACTATAGACTGCACCAACACATTAGTTACCCTTTTTTAAAGGAAAAACAAAGCTTTAGTTTGATGTACATGGACATATATAAAATAAACAAAATGCAACAAAAATAAATTAAACAAGATTATCTTTTCACAGTTTTGGCAATAATGTGTGCATAATTAGCGCAGCTTAAGAAAAAGTAATTCAGGATAAATCTGCTGATTACAACAATATCCCCAATGTATGGTACCATATGAGAGACCTGACCATATCACAGTTTTTACAGTTAAAATTTTTATTTTGATTGACCTGTGTCCCATTTTGGGGAGTTATAGCAGTTTGATTGTTGAAATTACCCCACAAAGGCCTACCACTTGTGAAAGTAGACATTCAATGATATCTCATGTGGTGTATATTGTACCTCAGAGTGGTGCCATTTTTTCCCAAGTTTAAGTCAAATGTTGTGATTTTTTTTTTTTGCATGTTTTTACATACTTAATTTAACTGGCCATTTCTGGAATCTAATATGCACCACTGTGTCAACCCCTCCCCGCAGCAAATTATGCTCAGAAAATTATTTTGATCAACTCAATACCGGGACCTCTGATTGTACTTTTACTGCATGATGGTCTATGCCATCTCTGGGCATTAAAGCCCTGCACTGCATGATGGTTTATACCATTATGTGGTCCTAAAGTGGTTAAAATCTGATTAGCAAAGAGATGATTGCATCATGTTACCTGGTACAGACTAGAACAGATTACTACATGAAAGAATAGGTAAAGAAATTAAAAAATGGAACATTACTGGTCCTTAAATGAGGCAACACTTAATGAAAATATAGGCACTTACTAAAAATTGGTAAGACCATATCTGGCAACAGATATCTATTTTCATGAACAGTGTGGGCAGCAGAAAGACAATAATCTGAACAAGCAGGCATGGGAGCACAGAAATCTGAGTAGATTAGTAAACATGCCAAATCAGAATATCAGGATTATGCTATCTCTATACTCTCACAGATGTAAAGCACAAAAGAGAGATTGGTGACTATTTATAGACCTTCCCTAGGAATGCAGTTTCTCATAAGGGGCTATAAAACAAACTAAAAATGTAGAATTAAACAAGAAATTAGAACCACATAATATAAAGATGCCATATGGAGATTCGCATCCTTGGTCTCATTGTCAAGCAAGCGGGTCAAACATTTTACGGGCATGCATTGACAAGGTGTAGATGCATGACCAACTAGAGATCTTACAGATATATAAAATATTATTACCACATTTATTGTAAAAGTGGTGGAGAGAGGCCATACAGAGATTAAAGTAGTGGACCAGTTTCACACGACGTGTTTCCTGCTTCAACAATATATTTGATTATGTTGCCATAGTCACACGTTGATAAAGTGTTGAAGGTAGAGAGTGCTGGTTCTATTTGCCAAAAGGTGAGCTTATTCATGTATGTATCACCATATTGTATTCATAGATACTCAAGAAGTAAAGCAGTACAGGTATCAAATATACAGGATAAATAGCAAGCAGAACCTTTCTAGAGAAGCCAGAGGGTCATGAAAGCAAACACATTAACTCCTCCAATGCCAGAAAGCATGTAAAGAATTTATTCAATCTTAAAGTATATATCCCTAATAGGGAGAGGAAAGATATTAAGAAAGTCTTTCAAAATTGGATGTCTGGTGTAAGCATCAGATGAAATTACATTTTTTCAAGTACATCAATTCTAAAAAAACAAAAATTGAAAGTGTAGGTACACTGGAAACAGAGATGGGTCTGTTAGATAATGAAGACCAGGAAAAGACTGACATTTTAAATAACTATTTTTCTTCAGTGTATATTAATGAAGATCCTATGGCTCTGGGGCCTGACGGTATTCCTCCACGAGTACTTAATGAGCTAACTGGGGAAATAAGTGAACCTCTGTATTTAATTTTTCAAGATTCTTTTGTTTCAGGTATTGTACCAGAGGATTGGAGGAAGGCAGGTGAGCTTAACTTCTGTGACTAGGAAAATATTTGAAGGACTATTAAGGAAAGCATTGGGAAGAACTTTGTTATTAGCAATAATCAGCATGGTTTTATGAAACATAGGTCATGTCAAGCTAACCAAATTGCATTCTACAAAGAAGTAAGTAGAAGTATAGATCAGGGTGTTGCAGTGGATGTGATCTACTTGGATTTTGCCAAGGCATTTGATACGGTTCCTCACAATAGGTTAGTCTTCAAACTAAAAGAAATTGGTCTAGATGATTATTCTTTTTCTTGGGTAGAACATTGGCTTAAGCACAGAGTACAACGTGTTGTCATTAATGGTACATTTTCAGGCTGGACAAAAGTAGTAAGTCATGTCCCTCAGGATTCTGTTTTGGGACCGTTTCTATTTAACATATTTATAAATGATCTTCAAATAGGCATTGAAAGCCATGTTTCACTGTTTGCAGACGACACAAAACTTTGTAAAGTAATAAAATGTGAGCAGGATATTGATTTGCTGCAGAGGGATTTGGATAGATTGCGGGACTGGGCACTAAAATGGCAGATGAAATTTAAAGTAGAGAAATGCAAAGTTATGCGCTTTGGGGTCAAGAATGCACAAGCAATTTACACCCTAAATGGTAGTGGATTAGGGATACCCACACATGAGAAGGATTTGGGAATTGTTAAAGACAACAAATTAGGCAGCAATATGCAATGTCAATCTGCAGTTGCTAAGGCCAGTAAGGTTTTGTCATGTATAAATAGGGGCATACATTTTCAGGATGAAAATATCATTTTGCCTCTTTATAAATCACTGTTAAGACCACACATTAAATATGCTGTGCAATTTTGGGCACCTGTTCTAAAGAAGAATATCATGGCACTAGAAAAAGTACAGAGACAAGCTACAACATTGATAAAAGGAATGGAGCATTTTAGTTACAAAGAAAGGTTACAAAAATGTAAATCTCTTTAGTTTGGAAAAATGGCAGCTCAGAGGGGATATGATAACATTATATAAATATATTCAAGGGCAGTACAAACCATTATCTGGAAATCTATTCATAAACAAGGCTATACATATGACACGAGTGTCAGGATCGTGACAGGGATCCAACACGCAGAATACAAACAGGGGATAGGTACGTATACCGGACCTTAGAATGGCCGGACTAACGTAAGGAGAAAGCAAAAGAATAGTCAGAGACAAGCCGAGGTCGAGGGAACGAGAGATCAGGTAAGCGAGAGACAAGCCGAGTCAAAAGGACAAGAGAGGAAAGCAGGGTCAAAATACAAGCCGAGTCAGGAACCAAAAGACAATAGAGGTAATTGCACTGAGTGACCAGACTAGCTAGAACCACGACAGGGCAATGAATCATTTCACAGAACCCTTTTTTATACCTTGGCTCTTTAACTGTTGGCTCCGCCCCCAACGGGTCCTGATTGGTTGTTCGGCACTTGGTTGCCGTGATTGACGGGTCGGAACGTGATTGCCGTCATGACGTCGGCTACTGAGCGCCGCGTCATAAAAGGAGGCGGAGCTATCGCGGCCGGCGTGTAAACGACCGGGAGGAGTGCAAGGATCGGGTGAGTCAGCCCCCCTGGGAGGATGGACGTCTAGGTGTCTAACCTCCTCCGAGGTAGACACCAAAGGTACCCTGACAGTACCCCCCCTCTCAGAAACGCCCACCGGGCGGAAGGAACCGGGGCGGGACGGAAAACGAGCATGAAATGCCCGGAGGAGACGAGGGGCATGCACATTTTCATGGACCACCCAAGACCTTTCTTCAGGCCCATACCCCTTCCAGTCAACAAGATATTGCAACTTCCCCCGAGAAATACGAGAATCGAGAATGGATTTGATTTCATATTCCTCCTGACCCTCAACCTGGACAGCAAGAGGGGAGGACTCAGGGGAGGAAAATCTGTTGCAAACCAAAGGCTTCAATAAAGAAACATGAAAAGAGTTAGGGATGCGCAGGGCAGGCGGAAGGGCAAGACGATATGCAACCGGGTTAATCCGACACAGAACCTTGTAAGGGCCTATGTAACGAGGGGCAAATTTCATGGAAGGAACCTTCAAGCGGATGTTTCTGGTACTCAACCACACCCTATCACCCGGGGCAAAAACCGGAGCCACCCGTCTCCGTTTGTCAGCGTGTCGTTTGAACACCATGGAATTCTGAAGAAGAATTCGTCGAGTCTGATCCCACAACTTTCTCAGATTGGCGACATGAACATCAACCGACGGAACCCCTTGGGAAGGGGAAACCGACGGAAGAATGGAAGGATGAAAGCCATAATTCAAGAAAAAGGGGCTAGAACGAGTAGAATCACAAACGAGATTGTTGTGTGCAAACTCTGCCCAAGGAATCAGACCAACCCAATCGTCCTGGTGTTCAGAAACAAAACAACGCAAATATTGTTCAATCTTTTGGTTGGTGCGTTCGGCAGCTCCGTTGGACTGGGGATGATAGGCAGAGGAGAAGTTCAACTTGATGCCTAAGTGAGAACAGAAAGACTTCCAAAAGCGGGAAACAAATTGGGAACCTCTATCAGAAACAATTTCAGAGGGAATACCATGTAGACGAAAAATCTCCCTCGCGAATATCTCAGCTAATTCGGGAGACGAGGGCAGTTTAGGCAAGGGCACGAAATGAGCCATTTTAGTAAACCTGTCAATCACCGTGAGAATAACAGTATGTTTTTTAGAAACAGGCAAATCGACAATGAAATCCATAGCCAAACACGACCATGGTCTCTCGGGAATTTCTAAGGGATGCAAAAGTCCACAAGGGAGCGCGTGAGGTTGCTTAGTCTTCATACAGACAGCACATGCCCTGACGAAATCCCTTATATCCTTACGAAGGGAAGGCCACCAGAAATCTTTAGAAATCAGGGAACACGTTTTGCGTGTGCCGGGGTGCCCAGCAATTTTACTGTCATGAAAGCAATGCAGCAGTTCCACTTGGAGCTCAGGAGGAACGAAGTATCGATCCCCAGGAACAGGTTTGGGAGCTAGATGTTGTACTTTCTTGATCTCAGCAAGCAACGGCGAGTGTATCCTGACACAAGTGTTGGCAATAATATTACACTTAGGAACGATAGAAGACAAAGCTGCTTCAGACACCGTAGAGGGTTCATGTTGACGGGACAATGCATCTGCCTTAGAGTTCTTAGAACCAGGTCTATAAGTGAGCACGTAATTGAAATGTGTCAGAAACAAGGACCAACGAGCTTGCCTGGCTGACAAGCGCTTGGCCTCCCCTATGTAAGACAAATTCTTGTGATCAGTCAAAATAGTAACCGGGTATAATGTCCCCTCCAACAAATGTCTCCATTCCTTTAAAGCCATAATGACCGCTAACAGTTCCCTATCACCAATGTCATATCTACTTTCAGGCCCAGATAATTTCTTGGAAAAAAAACCACAAGGATGTAACGGTTTATCCAAACCTAGCCTTTGGGACAAGATAGCGCCTATACCTGTCTCCGAGGCGTCAACCTCGAGTAAAAAGGCAAAGATGTGTCAGGATGAACTAATATCGGTGCTGAGGCAAAATGTTCCTTGAGAGTTTTGAAAGCAGAGAGAGCCTCTGTGGACCAAGTCTTGGTATCAGCCCCTGTCTAGTCATATTAGTAATAGGAGCAATAATAGAAGAGTAACCTTTAATGAAGCGCCTATAATAATTGGAAAATCCGATAAATCTCTGAATGGCCTTGAGTCCCCTGGGCAATGGCCAATCTAAAATCGATTGGAGTTTAATGGGGTCCATCCTAAATCCGTCTCCAGAAATAACGTAGCCAAGAAAGTTTATCTGAGATTGGTCGAAGCTACACTTTTCCAATTTGCAGTACAATCCATGTTGTAACAGTTTGCGCAGTACCCTTCTGACTTGTCTGTGGTGAGTCTCAATCTCTCTAGAGTGTATTAGTATATCATCCAAATATACTATAACGCATTCATGCTGAAATTCCCTAAGAACCTCATTAATAAGGTCCTGGAATACTGCAGGTGCATTGCAAAGCCCGAAGGGCATTACCGTGTATTCATAGTGGCCATAACGGGTATTGAAAGCTGTTTTCCATTCGTCTCCCTGCTGAATTCTCACCAAGTTATAAGCTCCCCTCAAATCTAACTTGGTAAAAATCTTGGAGCCTTTCAGTCGATCAAAGAGCTCAGTAATTAAAGGAATAGGATAAGCATTTCTAACAGTTATCTTATTCAAGCCCCGATAATCAATGCAAGGCCGTAGAGTGCCGTCTTTTTTATCTACAAAAAAGAAACCGGCCCCGGCCGGAGAAGATGATCTCCTAATAAAACCTTTGTCTAGGTTTTCACGTATGTACTCCTCTAGGACTAAGTTTTCCTTAGTGGATAAAGGATATACCGTACCCCTCGGAGGCATAGTACCAGGTAGGAGTCTAATTTTACAGTCGAAAGACCTATGTGGAGGTAAAGTATCAGCCCTCTTTTTGTCAAAGACTGCCTTTAAATCCTGGTACTGTGATGGTATCTGTAAATCTGTAGGTTGGGAAGAGTTAACCGGGGCGTCAACCCTGCAAATTGGTGAGACTTTCTGCACACATCCTTTCTGGCAACCCTGACCCCAGGAGACTATCTCACCCAGTTCCCAGTCAATGATAGGGTTATGCTTCTTAAGCCAGGGATACCCCAAGACTATAGGAACTGAAGGAGATGAGATCAGCATGAGGGATATTCTTTCCTCGTGAAGGATACCAGTGGTTAACTTAATTGGTATGGTTTCACGAAAAATCACAGGTTCAGATAATGGTCTACCATCTATGGCCTCAACGGCCAAGGGTGTATCCCTTAGCTGAGATGGGATAGAATGGTTAGTGACAAAGGCTTGGTCAATAAAGCTTTCAGCTGCTCCGGAATCTATCAAAGCCATAGCATTAAGTACTCCCTTTTCCCAAGCTAAAGAAACAGGTATCAGAAGCCTATGATCTTTATAATCATAAATAGAGGACAAGATAGAAACACCCAAGGCCTGTCCTCTTGAGAAACTTAGGTGCGAGCGTTTCCCGGCCGGTTAGGGCAATTTAGGCGTAGGTGACCTCTAATTCCGCAATACATACAAAGACCCTCCCTTCTCCTGTACTGTCTTTCCTCCTCTGAGAGTCGAGTATGACCTATTTGCATAGGTTCTGGGAGAGCTAAAGTAGTAGAATCAGAAGTCTGAAATGAGGGAGCTAGTCTTATGGAGGATCTGCGGGTTCTATCCCGAATATTCTGCCTCTGTCTCATACGTTCATCTATTCGGGAAATAAATGAAATCAGATCCTCCAAATTTTCAGGAAGATCTCTTGTGGCCACCTCATCTAAAATCTCATCAGATAACCCGTTCATAAATACGTCCATATAAGCCTGTTCATTCCACTTGACCTCTGCCGCCAAGGATCTGAACTCCAAGGCATAATCCACTAGGGTTCGGTTATACTGTCTAAGACGTAACAGTAGTCTAGCTGCATTGGCCTTTCTTCCTGGAGGGTCAAAAGCTCTCCTAAATGCAGCGACAAAAGCATTATAATTATAAACTAACGGGTTATCATTTTCCCACAGGGGGTTAGCCCATCTAAGTGCCTTGTCAATGAGCAAGGTAATTATAAATCCAACCTTTGCCCTGTCAGTAGGGTAGGCGTGGGGTTGTAATTCAAAATGAATACCTATCTGGTTTAAAAAACCTCGACAAGTGTCAGGAGCGCCGCCATAGCGTGACGGGGACGTAACACGGGAAGAAGTAGCCACTGTGGCTACCTCTAGGCCTGTACTTATAGGAGAGATAGATGGGGTACGCATCTCCTCTGAGTGACTACTAGGACGAGATAGCAAAGCTTGCAGAGCTAGAGCCATCTGGTCCATTCTATGATCCATGGCCTCAAATCTAGAGTCAGGAGAACCGACCTGAGAGTTTGTACCTGCAGGATCCATTGGCCCTGTCGTAATGTCAGGATCGTGACAGGGATCCAACACGCAGAATACAAACAGGGGATAGGTACGTATACCGGACCTTAGAATGGCCGGACTAACGTAAGGAGAAAGCAAAAGAATAGTCAGAGACAAGCCGAGGTCGAGGGAACGAGAGATCAGGTAAGCGAGAGACAAGCCGAGTCAAAAGGACAAGAGAGGAAAGCAGGGTCAAAATACAAGCCGAGTCAGGAACCAAAAGACAATAGAGGTAATTGCACTGAGTGACCAGACTAGCTAGAACCACGACAGGGCAATGAATCATTCCACAGAACCCTTTTTTATACCTTGGCTCTTTAACTGTTGGCTCCGCCCCCAACGGGTCCTGATTGGTTGTTCGGCACTTGGTTGCCGTGATTGACGGGTCGGAACGTGATTGCCGTCATGACGTCGGCTACTGAGCGCCGCGTCATAAAAGGAAGCGGAGCTATCGCGGCCGGCGTGTAAACGACCGGGAGGAGTGCAAGGATCGGGTGAGTCAGCCCCCCTGGGAGGATGGACGTCTAGGTGTCTAACCTCCTCCGAGGTAGACACCAAAGGTACCCTGACAACGAGGTCACACATTTATGCTGGAAGAAAGGAGATTTCATCTAAGGCAAAGAAAATGTTTTTTTTTTTACAGTAAGAGCAATAAGGATATGGAATTCGTGCCTGAATAGGTGGTTTTATCAGAGTCCATACAGATGTTTAAACTGCAAATGGATAAATACTTGCAAAAACATAACATACAGGGATATAATTTCTATTTAGTGGGGTAATAGCTGCTTGATCCAAGGAGACATCTGACTGCTATTTTGGGGTCAAGAAGAAATTTTTTCCTAGTTTGCTGCAAAATTGCAAGCGATTCAGACTAGGATTTTTTGCCTTCTTTTGGATCAACAGCACAAACATATGTGAGGAAGGCTGAACTTAATGGACACAAGTCTCTTTTCAGCTATGTAACTATATAATTATGTAACTATGTAAATATAGAAGTGTTAGACATAAAAATTAGATATTAATGTACATATCTATATGTCCTGTGAGATTCATATACAGATGTGACAAGTGACCAGAACAAAATTAATGTCAATGTTGGATAGAAGAGAATCCAATAATAAAATGTATTTATAAATGTATTGCCAATTAAATAAATGGTGCAAAAGAGAAGCCCTCGTTTAACCCTTTAGGTTGAAGAGTTTTCAGGAGATAAATCCAGAAGCTCTCACATTGTCTTAGGAACCTGTCATAATCACCCCTTCTTTGGTTGCGTTTAACCAGTTCCAACCCACAGAAGCAAAATCCTTGGAAATCTCCTGAGTGGAATTCCTTAAGGTGATAGGCGATGGGAAACCTTATATGTTCCTTAAGCCTTTCTTTGAAAGGACAAAAGGTCTTACCAGCATATTTAAGATTGCATACACAGGTTAAAAGTGAAACCAGACCAGCTCTGTTGCTATTAAAAACTGAAGAGCCTGCCTGGCGAAATGCGCGGGGAGCTGAGCCCCGACGCACGTTTCGCCTGGCAAGCTCTTCTGGGGGAATACTATTATACTATTATTCCCCCTGAAGAGCCTGCCTGGTGAAACGTACGACAGGGCTCGGCTCAGTAGACTACTTATGTTGGCATCCTGATCTTAGAGTTCTCCAAACTCTTCCTTGACGGCACTTTTCCGTTAGAGCGGATTACTTTGATTAGTCATTTAAATGCAGCCGTCTTTTTTCTCTTAGCCAGTATTACCTGATTTATGATAGGATCTACTTCTGACAGCAAGCTGATTCTAAGTGCTAAACTTGATCTCACGATAGGTTCCCCTGAAGGCACACAGAGACAGCGAGTATACAAAACCTTAAAAACTCAGTACAAAAGCTAATAGGTGCCCCTGAAGGCACAGCACATGTATTCACTTTCTTACAAGACAGCTAGATATATAGTGATAGCGAGTGTACTGAGTGCATTCAGCCAATGACGTCGCTATGAAGGAGGAGAGGAAGAGGAGAGCTCCCTGCCCGGTGCTGGAGAAAGGTAAGATTTTAACCCCTTCCTCTCCCCCAGAGCCCAGCGGGAGGGGGACACTGAGGGTGGGGGCACCCTCAGGGCACTTTAGTGCCAGGAAGACGAGTATGTTTTCCTGGCACTATAGTGGTCCTTTAATATGTATTTTTCTTTCTGACACTCCAATTCAACTAGCTACCTATGTGACCACCCTTGATTGTACAACTACACTTTGTTTTTCTCTCAAAGTAGCAACCAAGAGATATATTTGTTGCCAATTCTACTTAGAGACTAGCTAATTGACAAGACAAGGGAAATGAAGCTATACAGAATAGAGCTTAAAAACATTCATATATATGTATTTTTTTATAGATATTTATAGATGTTCTTTTTCTCTTTTATTTTAAATATACTATTAAATGATAAGTTTTAATCTTTACTTGTATATACCTGTGGGCAATTTCCGAATTTAGCAATCAATTGTTACCAAGGGTTACTCCCCTAAAAAAGCCTGCATCATAGAGCTCACCCTTCTTTCTTATTAATTAAAGAATGTATTCATTTTGAAGGTCTGTTTACCTTCACTGTCAGTTATCTTCTTAGAATCACGTTTGATAAACTTGCATGCCACACATTGCCTGCATCTGAAAGAACCCACGAGGGGACTAGTAAGCCAAGTTTGTTTGATGGAATGTTGGGGTTGGAAATGGCTAAGAGATAGAAGATCTCTTTAAGTTTCTACCTCTACATGCCGTGATGTTAATGGGGGGGCCCAGAATTTGTTTGAGGTGTAAATCTTCAGTTAGAAGAGGTCACCCCATAGTATCTGGGGTTGATAACCTTACGCAAAATGGGAGAATCTATATCGATAGAATCTTAAGACAGTATGTAGAATTCCTACCCCCGTTCATCCAAAACACTAATTATAAATATATTAGATTAATGTGATGGATTCCCAATCTATATTAAGACCATTGGTCTTAAAAGGAAGTCAGGATTTTTATAATGATACTCTAAAAAATGTTGAGATACGCTATGATTAGCATATCCTCTTTTGATATTGTATATATGTTCGTGCATCCTAATCTTACATAATGCTAATATAATCATAGTGTATCTCAACATTTTTTAGAGTATCATGATAAAAATCCTGACTTACTTTTATTTTTTGGATTCCAACATATTTTAGGCCATTGGAGAAGTAACAGTATCCCATCTAGTCTTAATAAAAATGAAATGAAATGAAATGGATTTTTAATTTGGATACCATAGCCCTCAATGGTATTAATTTAGATTGGGAATCCATCACATTAATCTAATATATTTATAATTACTTTTTTTCACCTTAACATCTTAACATCATAACATATTTAAAAAGATTTTTTTATGAATTAACCAAGCTTTTTCCTCATTTAAGATATCTTTCTTCTTATGTTTATAATTAGGTTTTAAGTATTATTGTATAAATATATACACACCTCTTATTTTTGAATATTAAGTCAACTAATACTTTTGTTCTTTGTATTATTTTTATGATGCTTTTGCGTTCAATTGAATGCATATAATATGCACAGGACTTTGTGTATATAAATGGACTGATCAGCGAATATCAATATGACAACTAACACACAAAGGGCGCAACACCGGAAGTGAAATTTGGAATGCAAGAACGTCCAACTGGAAGCGAGATTTAGAATGCAAGAATGAATTTCTTCATTTCTGGAACTGCGGCATGTCGGTGAGACACCGGAGACTGGCGCCAATTCCAATTTCCTATTGTATGATATAAATGTGAGAACATGTATTTGATTAGTTATACACTTGAGAAAGACAATCTACGTCGAAACGCATTGTGTTTTATCCCTATTTTTAAATAAAGTGTCCTGTTTTTTCATCTGCTGCATCCTGGAGATTCCTTACCTGGGTCTGCTTGGTAGCCGTACAGGTTTGAAACATTTTATCTATATACCTACACAGCCGCAGCCTGCTATAAGTGGCTCTGGTAAATGTGAGTAGTTCTGAGTGGATCTTGCTGCAATTATATGCTTTATAACAGTATTACACTATGTGAGTATCCCATTTCATGTCTCCTATATGGAGTTGTATTTCCTGCATCCTACTGGAGAGTTCAAATATAAGTATTTTAGCATGTCTTCTGCTTAAGCACTTCCCACCTTATTTGTTGTATTTTATGTCACTAGGGTTGGTTGACAGATGTTAGACACTTCCTGATATGGGCAGAGCTACCTGCAGGAAATTACACAGATTTTTTTTGCATATTTTAAAATGCTATATCTATATAATACTATAAAACATAGGTCAATTACAGTCTGGATTATTGAAGCACATTGAAATAATGACATATAAGTTCAATAAAGAATAAAAGGATTATGGCCTTAATTTTAGATTTTTTGGTATAAACTTTTAAAATGATTTTTTTCAAAATATTAAAATATAAAAAAATACATCATATATATATAAAAAAAAAAAGTATTAGATAATTTTAAAAGTGTATCCAAAAATATTCAATCATCTGGAAACCTTATCCAAAAAATATTAAACCGAGGCCTATATTTATGACAAGGATACCAATGTTTAGTCACTACTTGAGGATCCATACAAGAATTACACAAGAACATGCAGACAATTCAGTACCAGGCATAAAACGGTCCACAATTAAATTAAGCACCATTCTTCAATAAATATTGCCTTATGTGTGTGAATATGACAGGAAAAATGACAAACAATGAGGCATGTGTGACATCTCATCAATCTGAAGCTTAATGCTTAATATGACTTCTCTTACTGTTTACTGACAGTGCATAACCGGGGTTTCTCCTCAATAAAGAATGATTTATTTGTGTGAATCAAAAAATGTTGAAATATATATTGAATAATCTATGCTTTTACATTACACTAATAACTGTATTACAAGGACATTTGAAACTGACGGAGTGGGCAGCATGGCATACTAGTCACTGCAAATGTGGGTGACGTGTACTCAGTAATTACAAAATACATTTCAAAAACAATTGTAGAACAAAGCCTGGGGAAACAAACAAACAAAAAACACATCTACCTTACAAGGTTATGGGTTTCTAATTCTGAGCAATGTATGATCTCACATAGCTGGTATCATCTGTATACAGTAATCAATCCTTGAAATTGATCATATTTTACATGTACTTTAATTATATTTCTCAAACAAAGCAAATATTAACAAATTTATCATGACCTGATGTATCGTGACAATAAAGAAAGGAAGATCCAATGCTAATAAGTAAAAAAAAAAAAAATTTTAAATGTATATTGGTTAAATTATCACAGTCACAAACAAAATCCTGTCCTCCCAAAAAGTTTAATAAACATAGTATTTTCAAAATGTTTACTAATCTTTTTTTTCTTGGGGGGTGAGGGGGGTATTGAATATATTTGCACCATTTTTAGTTACTACTTTTTATTATAGACAGCAGGTATGACTATGACAAGGTGTATGTAAAGCTTAAATGTTCAGTAATGATTTTAAAGTGCATTTTTTATATGGGACAGAATGATAGTTTGCATATTTGTTTTACTTGTAAATTAATGAGGTTTAAGAAACAAGTTACAAACAAAATAATACACGTGTCAAGATTGTTTACCCTAACACGCAAACGTTTGACAACGAAAATGATAGGATAGAGCATACTGCCACTTCAGATGGCCAGGCTTAATGCTATAATATAAGGTAGGCAAAGAATGCCTGAAAAGCAATAATGTAGTCAGACAAGCCATTGCCAGGAGTACAGAGAAACAACAATGCAAGGAGTCGGAGACAAGGTAGGGATAATGAATATCGGAGTAGTCAGGATAAGCCAAAAGCCAAACCCAGGAACACAAACTCAGTAAATCACACATTCTCAGGTATAAAAACCACAACAGGGCATGACAACAAGGTAGAAAGGGGTTTGTATAGGAACAGAATGTTCTATATTAGTCGTGTCACTTTCCTACACCAGAAGGTGTTGGAAAGTAATGCTGAAATGAAGCAATGGAGATCGACTTGCTAGAATGATGTAGGGTAGCAGCGTCTATAAAAGTATCAGTGTGGTAGTGTGCAATGCCAAAACTGATGTCTAAATGTTGTATAATATTATTAGAGCAGGATCGAGGGTCAACATTGACACTAGCAGAGTACTGGAGTCATTACTAGAGCTGGATGTAGCATCAAAATTCATAGTGAAAAGACACATGTCCAAAGTTCGAATACGCCTTGTACCTACTTATATCTTTGTTGATTCTTATGTCTTTCTTTCCAAGATATTTCAAATGAAGGAAAGTTACATTTATGTAAATACACATATATTCAGAAAAGGATAATCCTGTGTATGAACTTTGGCTTTTAAAATATATCCGTAACAACTTTAGGGTAGATTTGAAGGTCATGAATCTCAGGGGATAGTTAACTTCACCAAACAGTAACATATCTATGTTGTAAATCTCCATCTCTCTCTGGCTCTCACTGCTTCTCTATCTCTTGAAGGTATCTTTGTCAAATGCTGCTTATGGTATATTGTATTTAAATACGTCAAACATGATGTATTTGAGTCTTGCTGAACTGCTATGAAGTACAAAACTCCAAGCACTACAAAACATCATGAAATTGAGACCTTGGGGCCAATGGCAAAATGTAGGTTGATCTATGAACTATAATATATGCAGTGGTTCCCATCCCAAGCCCTCTTTACACACCAGCAGGACAGGTTGTAGACATTTCCCTCTTTTTCCCAAATGGAGTACTGACTGTGACTTAAAGACTGGTTAGCAACAACTCATTTTTTTCATGTTCTCTCAAAGTACCACACTAAAACAAAGTTGCTTAACACGAGTATAAATAGGAAAATAAAAAGACTTGAAATTATATATAACAGATATGGATTGCTAACAAAACAGAATTAATCATGATGAAGATCCCAGAGTTGAAATGTTTTTTGTATCTGTTGTTACAAAACAAACCTCATTATTCACAGTGGGGTACTGCCATCCCTTCTATTTGCTACAGTTTGGGCTACCTTTGAGCCAATTTATTTAGTTCCCCCTAAACCTTAACAATCCCTGAATCCCAAAACACTGCATCAAACCTAACTCTAATCCTACACCAACCCTAACCTTAATTTCAAACCTAACTCTAACCATAACCCTACCCCAACACTAAATATATACCAGCCACAATCCTACACTAACACTAACCCTAATGTTGACCATAACCCTAGTGCAGAGGGAATCTCTCTGCTGATATCAGTACTAACATCAACAGAATGTTTTTCTCTACATACACAGTACAAAGCACTATTTGAGCATCATCTACCATCAGTTCCCCCATTCGTGTTGCACATCTGGAGCTGTCAAACCCAGTTACACAGTGATGGAAACCAGGCAGCAAAGCCCAGTGTCAATCACTGTTAGTTGTGAGACAAGCACAGGACAATTTTTGTCAAAAAGGGAATCCCACCAGATTTTTAAAGTATCACCATGGCCGAATATGGTTTTTCAGCCAGTGATTTTAAGTGCTACATACAAGTCATTGCAGGACCAGTGCACCTGTCTCCAGCTGACAGAGTGGATTCCTTGGTATCTAATGATACCTGGCCTTTCATGGTGCTAGTAGGTATTCAATACTCATAAATTATATATGGCAGATTAGCACATGATGTGCCAGTACATTCTATGTTCTATAGGGGGGAAAAAAATTCATTCAAGACCAGCTTATAAAAATAATGTATGATTGCATGTTAAAAACAGTTAAATATATATATTCAAAAGTAATTAAATATGTGTGTAAACGTTATGGAAATTTGTTACCTCTTATGTTTTTATTGCTCTAGGAAATCTGAATTTTACAAAAGATACGGGCTGCCATTACTTTATTCTATTTATGCATGCTCTGGTCACAGATCTTGATTTGAATTCTAGCAATATTCCGATATTGTTGAAACAAAAAAAATCTACCAATCAGAAATTAGCAATGACCTCAAAATGTGGCACTATGTTATCCTTGCATCTTTGCAATAATACCTGATTTGGGCATTTTCATATAGTTATGTTTTTTTCTTTAGTTTTTTTTTTTTCTGTTTTTGCAGATTTTTTTAAAATTTGCACTCAGATTCCCAGGCTTCTGGTAGAGGACCTCAGAATAAAGAATACACAAAAAATACCACCTGCAGATGTCAAGTAAATTTTTTATTAAAATTACATATATACTGATTACAACATTAAAACCAATGACAGGTAAAGTAAATAACATTACAATGTCAAGGAGTGGGATGTATTAGGCAGTAAGTGAACAGTCCGTTTTATAATTTAATGTGTTGGAAGCAACAAGAAATGGGCAAGAGAAAAGATCTGAGTGAATATGACAAGGGCCAAAAATTGATGGCTAGACGATTGGGTCAAAGCATCTCCAAATTTGAAAGTCTTGAGGGATGTTCCCTGTATGAAGTGGTTAGTACCTCCCAAAAGGAAGGAACTGGTGAACTGATGATAGAGTCATGGGCACCCAAGGCTCATTGGTATAGAACCAATTAGAACACCCAGTGCATCACAATTTGCGTTTGTAGTGGCGGCTTGGTGCGGACTGACCAGAGTGCTCCTGATGACCCCTGTCCACAGCTGAAATCACATTTAATGGAGATGTAAGCATAGCTGGTCTGATAAATCACAGTTTCTTTTAGATGATGTGGATGGACAGGTGTGTGTACATCATTTACCTGGGGAATCAGGATGCACTTTAAGAAGAAGGCAGGCTGGCAGAGGCAGTGTTATGCTTTGTACAATGTTCTGCTGAGAAACCTTGGGTCCTGGCATTCATGTGGCTATTACTTTGACACATGCTACCTACCTAGAGATTGTTACAGACCATGTACAAACTTTCATGGCAATGATGTTCCCTGATGGCAGTGACCTTTTTCAGCAGGATAATGCACCCTGCCACACTGCAATAATTGTTTAGGGATGACTTGAAGAACATGACAAAGTATTCAAGGTGTTGCTTTGGCCTCCAGATTCCCCAGATCTCAATTCAATTGAGCATCTGTGGGATATGCTGGAACAATAAATCTGATCCATGTAGGCTCCACCTTGAAACTTAATATAAAAAAGTATTTAACCCTTTAACCAAAATGAATATTAGGTATATAAATGGTACTTAGCTTAATACAACTCAAAGACAGCTTCCCAAAGAGGCCTTCCCCTATGGCACATCTGAGAGAAGGGTAGATATTTACAAAAATAGGGATACAGCTGTAATCTATAACAAGAAAAATAAACAGTACATAGCGAAGTACAGTAATATGAATGTGTAGCACTGCAGTTATTGGTTGCACTCATGAGATATAAATTCAAAAAGTCCCTCAAGGCCCTCAATGGGGCTACCATAGTTCTCTCTCCACACTGGATCAGGATGGATACTCAGCAGGTACAGGAACTTGACAGTCAGGGATCAGGTAAAAAGTAATATCTTTTATTAGGCTTAAAATGCCTGATGTAAGAGTAATGAATTAAAATCAAATATAATAAATAAGGTATAAAATGTATCTAATGCATTTCATTCATTTAAAATGGACTTCCTCAGAGATATAATATAAATAAACAGCAGTAAAAAATAAGCATGATCCTATCCCTCCCCAAGTCCCATTAAATAGTGCAGGTTCAATAAAGTTAATTGAAGATTCCTCCAGGTGGATTTGATTGTATGTTGATCGAATTGGTTGTAGAGATGGCAGATTCTTTCCATAGGTAGTTGTGGTTCTTTCTACAGATGATTTCAATCGTGGCTTAAATTTCCCATTTGCATTCCAACTACCGGCGTATGTGTTCCACAATGAGTTTCCGGTTCCGATCTGTGTGTCCACATCTTTTGCATTCCATCTCCATGACGATATGCATTCCACATTCACTAGAGCTGTAATATATGGCTAAGTGAATAGAAAGATGGCTCTTAAATGCAAGGGAAAATATTTTCAAATATATGTCGAACTTTATAAAAATAAATGTCTCATAACGGGGTATATCGATCTCCCACTATATACCACTATAGATGGTAAATGGATTTAAAAAAAAAAGTAAATCTAATAAATTAGAAAAAATGAATAAAAATATATTTCTAATAGATGATCATGAGCATATTAAAAAGAAAATAATGTATAAATTTACCAGAATGAGTGATAAGAATGATGTGATGGTCATATAAGTAGGACAATGGCTGTACATGAAAAAAAAAAAATACAATATAAATAATAATAAATATATACCGAAGATGTAGGGAAAAAAAAAAAATATATATTAAAAAAAATTATATAAAAATAGTATATATAAAAATGGTCACACATACATGGTAACATATATTGGATAGTATGTGAGATAGAATGAGAGATCGAGATCCTTTATATAGAGAATGAGCATGCATAAACGTATGACGTGGGAGCTTCAAATCTTAATATTTATGAGACATTATTCCAATAAAAAGTGATGTTTCTTAAACCTCAAGATGTTTAATATAGTACAGCGGTAACAAAATTAGAGATATCAACCCCAAAATAGATCAGGACATGAAACAGACTAAGTCTACTTCTATGTTCATTCCCTTAGGTTCTAAGGTGTCATGTTGGTAGATCCAATATGTCTCTCATTGAGATAATTTAATTTCCCTGTCACCCCCTCTCCAATGGGGGGATACCTGTTTGATATCCATACCATGGAAAGTCCTCCAGTTAAACACAGGACAGGAATTACAGTGAGCTGGAACCGAATCAGTAATGATACTTTTTCTGATGTTATTAATGTGTTCCATTAAACGTACTTTAAGGTGTCTTCTGGTTTTTCCTACGCATTGTTTACCACACGGACATTGTAACAAATAAATGACAAAGTCCGTGTGGCAACCTATCATTGATTTAACTGGGAAACTGTCATGACTTATATGGCTTTCAAAACTCAAACTTTGACTCCTATCAATTCTAGAACATGCCTTGCACAATTGGCACCCTCTAAACCATTTGTATGTATGATTTATATCATTTTTGTGATAGAAATTCCTTTTCTTGGATAGCTAGGTGCTATAAAACATTTTAAGTTTTTTTTTTTTTTTATATGTAATGGGTCCTGAAGTAGTATAGGCCAGAACTTGTTAAGAGATTTTTTGATTTTCCAATGGTCAGTGTTATATTTTGTGTCAAATGAATGTGAATACTTTTGGGTCAATCCACCAATAGATCATTTCTATCCTTTTGGGCAGTGATTCTAATTTCCTTCACAATGGTGTTTTTATCATACCCTTTTTTAACCAGTTTATTTTTTATGTGTCCTGCTTGTATTCTATAGTCGTGTAAATTAGAACAGTTACGTCTCACTGTGGTGAGTTGACTATTTGCAATACTTCTCAGCCACAGTTTGGTTTTGTGGATGTAACTGTTACCACCTGTTTCTTTAAAGTAACATTTTGATTGTTTGGACCTTATCTCCCTCGCAGAACAGATTAGATCTAGAAAATTGATCTCATGTCTTTCCCATTCGGTTGTGAATTTCAAATTGAATGTATTTTGGTTAAGATAATGTACAAATGTATTGAAAGACTAGTGGAAACCCTTCCAGATGACAATGACGTCATCTATATATCAACGCCATACAACCAGATATGCCCTCCTGTCATGCCCGCACCAGACAAAGAGGTCTTCCCACCTTATCATATATATGTTGGCATAACTGGGGGCAAATCTGGTTCCCATGGCGTTACCTATGGTTTGAAGGTAAAATGTTCCTTCGAAAAAAAATTTTTTTTTAATGTTTTCATTTTATAGCTGATAAAATGAAATTCTTAAATGTTGGGGAAATTTCTATGTCTTGGCTAATGTAAAAATTAACTGCCTTAATGTTTATATGGTGATGAATAACTGTATAAAGTGATGTGACGTCTAATGTGGCCCAGCTGAAGTTAAGGCAAAAAATAAAAAAATGGAATGACAGGATGACTATTGTATTAAGATTTGATGTTTTATTTTAGACATAACTTCTTCTTTTAATGCTTTAGCTAACATATATTTTAATTGTGCAGTGAATGGTCCTGTGGGGTCATTTTGGAGTACAGTCTAAGTGCCTGCATATTTTCCTGGTGAGATTATATTGTTTATTTTGTTTTCTGTTTATTTTTCTAAATTCCTCATTAACGATTTTTTTTAAATGTTTCCATTTACTGGGTACTGGATAGAAGTTAGATTTGGGCTTGAAATATTTAAAAAATGTGGGGTGGGGGAGGGTTTGGGGGCTCATCAGAATCCCTAAGTGCATCTGTTAATGTGAGTGGAGTTGGGTTTTTGATAAAATGTCTCTGAACTTTTGGAGATCTTATAAAAAAATAAATAAAATAAAATAAAGTGAAATTGTCCACTTTTTGAGCTAGGGTAAATTTTAATCCTCATTCCTATACCTGAATCTCTAAGTTTGTGAGGCGTGTGTATGTCAAGTTAAATATACCCTTTTTTTGTTATTTTAGTGGTAGGATCTCTCCCTCCTGTTGGGATTGATCACTTCCTCTTCAAGGGAGACTCCGTTTGTAGTTGGGGGAAGTGGTTGGGATGTTCCCATAGAGTTTTCCTGGGTTAAAAATAATTACGGATCGTATGGCACTTGTCTAAAAAATTCAGATTAGCATTGGGGGAAATATTTTCCAAAAGGCTCCTGGTTGCCTCAGCATAAGATCTTTGGTTTGTAGTATTAACAGGTTTATCTCTTTTTATGATGTGGATTACGTCTATTATGGTTTTCTTCTTCTTGAGGTGATCTAAGATTTCTCTGTGGTCTTTCATTAGAGCCTTGAGATATGAGATAGGGTGATCTAAATGTTATTTGTGGTCGATCATCAGGAGCAGATCTGTGGAAATTCCTAGAAGGTTTTTGGGATATATCCCTAGTATGATCTGTAGATGTTTTTTTCCATCGTCTTTTATGGGATAATTTGCCATAGCAAAAACATTATTTCGTTTATCCTCTCTGTCTCTCCTGTATTTTTTGCTTTTGGTCTCTACAATTTTTTCATTCAATGTTTTCAATCTTTTATTTAATTCTTCTTCATGTTTTGTGGAATCCAAATGATCTGTTTCAGGGGAATTTGTTTCCTCTAACTCATGTAATTAGACTTCTATTTTTTTCTTTAACTTCCTTAGGATATTGTATAATGAGATTAATGAGCTGAAAAGAACAATTACATAAGATCTCATCCCATTTTTTTCATGAATGTTTCATTTTCTAGACCAGGGATAGTCAACCTTTTTCTACATACCGCCCACTAATGCATCTTTCTTGATGGAAAAATTTCCTTACCGCCCACCAGTTTTTATTTTTTTTTTCTAGCGCAAGTGCAGAATATTTTTTAGAAAGGAGGGTATTTCAAAAATAAATAAATGTACGTACATTTATCTTTTTATTTCTACTCTATGCATGTTCATAATGTTTTTAACTTTATAAAGTTTAATGAGAAAACAATAAAGTCAATTGAAATTACCTTTAACTAGTGATTAATGAGATCCTCGAAGCTGATGATGCGAGACAAAATATTTGATATCTGGTTCGATTATCTTAAAGAACAAAAAAAGGTCTCCTCTTTCGGTGATATTCAGATAGTTTCTCTGTTTGCTCATAAATTAATATGATTTCTCATCCATGCATCAGCTCCCCTCCTATCCCTCCTCAATTCCCCCCCCCCCTTTTCCTTTTTTCTATTTTTTTACCTTCCTTATAGCAATGCCCAGCAGGAAGGCTGAGCTAGGTAGCCCACTTATTATTATTAGCCAACAACAATTCTCTCCTTTTCCTTTTTATATTTTTTATTTTCCTTCTTTCTCCTATTCTACAAATACTCTGCTCCTTCTTTCTCCTTTTTTTTTAAATCCATTTACCATCCTAAACAGTGGTCTATAGTGGGAGATCGATATACCCTGTTATGAGATATTTAAAGATAGATTTACTTCGATGTTTATTTTTATAAAGTTCGAAATATATTTGAAAATATTTTCCCTTGCATTTAAGAGCTATCGTTCCGTTCACTTAGCCGTATTTTACCGATCTAGTGTATGTGGAACGCATATCGTCATGGAGATGGAACGCAAACGATATCCAGACACACAGACCGGAACCGGAAACTCATTATGGAACGCATGCGCCGGTAGTTAGAACGCAAGTCGACCACACTCGGCGTTCAAACAGAAAATTGAAGTCACAATTTAAATAATCTGTAGAAAAAAACACGACTACCTATAGAAAGAATCTGCCATCTCTACAACCAACTGGATCAACACATAATCAAATCCACCTGAAAGAATCTTCAATTAACTTAATTGAACCTGCACTATTTAATGGGACTTGGGGAACGATGGGATCATGCATGTTTTTTACATTATATTTCTGAGGAAGTACATTTTAAGTGGATGAAACGTGTTAGATACATGTTATACCTTGTTTATTATATTTGATTTGCATTCATTACTCTTATATCAGGCATGTTAAGCCTAATGAAAGATATTACTTTTTACCTGATCCCTGACTCCGTCAATTTCCTGTGCCTGCTGAGTATCCATTCTGATCCAGTGTGGAGAGAGAACTATGGTTGCCCCATTGAGGGCCTTGAGATGCTTTTTGAATTGCTATCTCGTGAGTGCAACCAATAACTGCAGAGCTACACATTCATATTACAGTACTGTTTATTTTTCTTGTTATAGATTACAGCTTTATCCCTATTTTTTATATATAGCTATCCACCTTGAAACTTGCAGGACTTAAGGAATCTGCTGCTAATGTCTTGGTACCAGATACCAAAGGAAATGTTCAGATGTATTGTGGAGTCCATGACTCGACTCTTAAGAGCTGTCTATTTAGGCAGCATGAGGCAACATGATCTACACAATATTAGGCATGTGGTTTCAATGTTTTGGCTAATCAGTGAATATTACTATTTCAGTCACCTTGCAATAAACTGTGCAAAATGAAGCTTAAGAAAATAAATTGAAAAAAAATAAATATTGTGACTATAGTTAGCAGATCCACAGTTTTCTGGTCCTAAAACAAATAGCATAATAGTGAAGAAGCATTGTCAGCATGTCTCCTGTTTTGTGAGTTTTTACCTTGGTGGTCTAATGACATACTCCATAAAGCAATATATGACCTAGTCTCTTATGGATGAATGAAATGACGTCACATCTACTGGAAGTCTTTTTTTTTTTTTTTTGCAGGAAATGACTTCTTACTTGCAGAAGCTCTAGTGTTTGCTTTCCTGAAATTAATATAAAAATAATACATTTTCATTAAATGTTGTCAACTTCCTCCTGTTACATCTTTTGGTCCTTGATTGCTGACTGACTCCATTGTAAAACAAGACAAACAACCGCAAGATGTCACGGGGTGATTGTCTTGTTCTTGTGTGATGTAAGCACATAAAGTCCTGATTACTAGAATGGACCTCCTTCCTGCAGCCAAATGAAGTCTTTTATGCAGTTTTTGGTTTTAAGTGCCATCAGTCATCTGTGACATTAAATAATACAGCTGCCAAGTAATCCTATTCTGATAATTGTTATGTCTACACATTCCATAACAAGATTTCTTACATAGTATTCTAATGTAAATCTCTGTTCCTCTTTAACAAAAATGTATCTACTGAAGGACCAATTCAGTTGAACCCGCAAAGTATCTGTACATCCCCTGGAAACAGGTGTTTCTTTAAACAGAGATGGAGTGATTTAATCTCAATGCTGTGTCCCATGCTAATGTATGCAGTGTGACTTTCATCCTATAGCAATACAGCAATAATCTTCTAACTCCCTCTACTGAATTTAAGTGTGACATACAGTATAGCCTGACTGAAGTGACAGGTATATCCCATCAACACCAATGCATTTCATTTCTTAAAGCGATAGATTTGAATTGGATTACGCTGCTTTGCCTAAACAATGATATACTAAAAGTGTTCACTATGATGTAACAGATTGCCTTCAGAATATTAGTTACTGCGTGCTTAATATTAATCTAGTTATGGATTTAATTATAGCATGTTTCATTCCCTAACAAATACATGACAATCTTTATCATTTAATATGATTCTCATAAACAGCTTATGAGGCAGTTGTTTAAAATAGAATGATTTCCAAACATAAAATTCAGTTTGTCATGTTCTTTACTACATTGAAATCACCCAGTGTATACTTCTATTATTTTAGACTTTCATACAATCTTAATAGCAAAACAAAAACCAAAAAAAATATTCATATATATATATATATATATATATACACAAACACATACATGCGCACACACACAAACACGCAAACACGCACGCACACATGCACCCAGCACGCACGCACACACACACACATTTGTATATATGTGCATTTTTCTTCATTGCAGATATATATATATATATATATATATATATATATATATATATATGTACTATCAATGTGTACATTGCCCTCTACCTTTTTACAAAATTATGAGCATGGAAATTAATATTTTAACAGAAGTTCCTTATTATACCATCATCAACTCCTATAAATGTAAGATTTTTTAATTGTTCCCTTACTAGTGCTCTTGAGATGATCAAACCCTACTTGCAACCAAACCTCATAATGAATTGGTATACACTGGCAAGATCCCAAAAAAGATTTCAACCTCGGCTAGAAAAAAAAAATAGGATGATTGCATCCGACATGTATTAACATCATTATTAAAATTATTTAATAATGTCATGTTTGCCAGTTTTATGTTTTTTGTTTTTTTTACTTCAGTAAACTTGCTATTGCAGTCTTATTCACATAACATATTTCAATTATTACATGATGCAAAGACAAAACATCCCAGCCCAAGACTGAGTCCAAAACTCCCATCTGTTAAGTGAGTTAAATGTCTAATGAACCAGTAATGATACCAGTAATATGTTATCCCAGTTGTGAGCAAACAGTCAGTAACATATTGGCTTGTATCACCAGCAGATATGATCTGCAGCAATTTACCAGTAAGACAAGTGATTGAACAGACAGAGATTAGAAAAACGGGCAAATCTAATGGGTTGGCTGTTATCTTCAAAATAACACACAGATAGTGATTGTAATGATAAACACATAGACATTAACATCTGCATCTGTTCTATATCTAAATAAATACATATACATTTATAAACACAGACACACACACTTTCATTTGCAGAGTTAATTTTGAGAATGAATTAAAGATTTTGGGGAAAACACACACACACACACTTCATCCTATATGTATATACACGCACACAAAAGTTCTGTATTCTATTCTAGACTATTTAAAAAATCACATTTGTTTTTTTCTTTGATAACTTAAATATTTGTAGATTTCGTCCTAACTTTGTTGCACACAAATAGAAAACAATACAGAATAGTGAATGCATTACAATGATGTGCTGCCATGCAGTACTGCATATCTCTCCCCCTACCTGACATTCACTGCTGCACCTGTCTTGTCTCCCAAATAATGACAAGTCTGTCTCCAGGAAGAAGGGACATACCTGTGCTGCGGACCTCCAGAAAGTGATCCATTCACTGCACCTGCTGCTTAGTCCTGCTTGTGAATTGAGTCCTTTCCCTTTTGTGGTGAGTCTGTCAATGGTTCTCTGCCTGTGGTACTGTGCACAGACTACAATCCCTCAAGACAAGAGAACAGCCCCAGTCTGCTATCCTGGATCCTGCATTGAAAAGCACAGCTCAGCCAGGGTAGCATCCTTCTCTTTATTTCACCATGCTCAATGCTGGGTAAAGTGAGTGTTAAATGAAATGGAAAAGAAAGGTAGATGGAGCTCTTCTTGTCCGCTCTCTGAAAATCTGTAAGGGGCTTCTTCTGCTTTCATGCAGTTACACACTAACACCTCCTGTAACTGCTACAGAATAGCTCTAGTCGCACATGTATCTCTGCAGAAAAAATTCTCTCCAAGAGCTGCATACCATTGCATTCCACAGGCAGGTATACACAATTCAACCTTCCCTTCTCTGAGATGAAGCAGTTACACAGTTACCACAGAAGGGGTGTCCAGCTGTGTTTTTACTGCAATCAATTTTGATAAATATTAATGCCAGCTTTCTTTCAGATATTACTAGCTGTTATCCTGAGGCTACTCTGAGATCAGTGTGCTGTTGTTGTTGTTGTTGAGGTTTGTGTGTGTGTGTGTGTGTGTGTGTGTGTATGGGTGTGTGTTTGTTTTTGGCTTGGGTATATTCCAGAACAAAAAGTCAAGACATGAATTGAAACCATTGTCTAGATTGGTGATTAAATAACAATAGTATCAAATATGGTTATGGGACCTGCAGTTCCAAGTTGCTACTACAGCACCGTTAAACCATTGTGATAATAAATAATAGTATAAGATTCCTGTCAAACTGAGGCTTATTCACTAAACAGTTAATTGTAGTGAATTAAAAACAAAAGAAGCATTTAGTAACATAACTGATTTGGAAAATTGTCAAACTCGACTAGTCAGTTTTTCAGTTTTATCCTGAATTGTGTCATTTATTTTTCAGTGTATGACAGTTAACTGTTTAGTAAAACAAATATTTGTAATAAATATTGCAGAATTATTTTGACAATGAATTAAAGGTTTTGGATGAAAATGTCTGAGAAGGAAAATTAGAGGTATGTTGTCGGTGTAAGTGTAGGTGTTTATGTGTGTATCTGGTGCCAATGTGGAACCTTGGGTGTTGGGATATGACAAAATTCCATGCCACCTCCCTCTTCACACAGTGCTGCGTCACACAATTTCATTGATGAGGATGAGAGCTAAGAAATATTTGTTTTCTTGTAACCTGGTGGGTTAAATACATTTAGGAAAATACAAGTAGATTGGAGGTCTATTCACTAAACAGTAAGTTGCAGTGTTTTGCAACGGATTGTCAGTGGACAATTTTTACACATAAATTGCTGACACAACATGTCCAAATGATCTTCATTGGAGACACTTCTTTCTGATAACCTTGTTTAAGGGTTTCCAAGTCATTAGTCACATCTACTGAATGCAGATTAAGGAACGGAGCACACATAAAGATATGGTTTTACATTTTATAAGGCTACTTAAAATCACCTATCTCAGTAAACAAAAATGAGGATTCAGTTCCACCATACAGCCATATTGTGTTAAGCCCACCACTACTTCACAGTACCCCAATACGAGAGAAATCTCAATGTGTTCTTCTTGGTAAAATATTTTATATTTAAATAATTAATTCCAACATGGGTGCTTTTAAGAAGATTAATAAAATGTAAAACTGTATTTTTACATGTGCACTGTTCCTTAATTTGTTATAATCTGGGTGTTCCCCCAATTCCCTTTTTGTCTTTTCTATGTCAGTCACATCTCCAGCACACACTGCTTGGTGAATAGAGACCTAAATGCCTAAATGGACTTCTGAGAGGACACACTGTTATAGTAAGTCACTAAAGCAAGAATTTAAAGTGAATTTTAAATTAAAACCTGTAACGGACCGTTTTGCACAAAAGGGAAAAAAAACGCTTAGACGATAATCCCCTTTCAGAGACAGGCACAGCTACTGTAGAATCACCAAAACTCACGAACTGAATACAAGTGAATGCTCCAAACTCCCGAACGGCATACAAGGGAATGCTCCAAACACTCGAACTGCATACAAGGGAATGGTCCAAACACTCGAACTGCATACAAGGGAATGGTCCAAACACTCGAACTGCATACAAGTGAATGCTCCAAACTCCCGAACGGCATACAAGGGAATAAGGTAGCACTCCAAATACACGAACAGGAACCATACGAATTGCTGCTACCAGACGAACAGGAAAAGCTCCCAAGCGGCTTACACTCCTGGCAATCAGTCCTTAGCAGCATACAGTAAATCCCCCCAAAGACGAGACAAGGCTCCGTGTTGAGGGTCAAGCAGTGGTCTGTTTAATGAAGGCTACCTGCCCGGCTTTTATGCAGGTCTCCCACCTGGTGGACACTCCCCTAGGGGACCAAATGGGAGACTGTGACAAGGGACAGACAAGTAGACAAATAGGACACACAGTCACAGTATATTCCCACAATGCATCCTGGCTTCCTCCCCTCTGCCCTGGGAGATAATTGAGAAGTAACTCAATTATCTCCCAAGACAAAGGCAAAACTCCATTACACATGTGGGGACACAAAACCAGTATTATACTTTAAAATACATAAAGTAACATTTATTACATAAAACACAGACATGTAACATATCCCCAGATAGCTCAGGTCTGAGTGCACATTATTGTATGTTTAAAATGGCCGCGACCTCGTGTTCGGGATACGAATGGCGGCCACCCAGCATTCGTCAATTAAGCTACGGTTAACCGCAGCTTCAGGGAGGTTAATTGCCGGCACACTCCAGCTCCCAGGTGGTCCAGTCATTCGTACGGTTGTTCGGTAGATTGAATCTACCGAACCTCAGGCAGAAAAGCACGAATTAAGCTTTTCTGCAGGTAAAAAAGATGTCTTTTAACAGGGGGCCATAGTCCAAAGGCAGCAGGCGAGCAACCAGGCTTCTCCAATGCAATGTGGCGAGATTGGTCTCGTCACAAAACCAAAATAGTCAAAATGTTTGGCTTAAAATATTCTAAGCAAGCTAGTCTTTTAGTTTTGGTACTTGCCCCTTATATATGAAATTCACTTTAAATTCTCACTTTAGTGAATTATCCTGTAGATCATTTCAGTAGTTTCCACCTTTGGTGGGAGCTGCAATCGCGCACAGTGTGACGTTCTGCAGGTTGGATACTTGTGCTGGAAACCACTATTTAGAATTCTTAAAGGGACACTATAGTCACTCAGACCACTTCAGCTCAATGAAGTGGTCTGGGTGCCAGGTCCTCCAGGTTTTAACCCTTCAGATGTAAACATAGCAGTTTCAGAGAAACTGCTATGTTTACATTGCAGCTTTAATCCAGCCTCTACAGTGGCTGTCTTCCTGACACCTGCTAGAGGCGCTTCTGCGACACTTGATGCAAAAATCGCATTCAGCGTGCAGAACGTCAATAGGAAAGCATTGAGAAATGCTTTCCTATGGACTGTTTGAATGCACGAGCGGCTCTTGCCGTGCATGCGCATTCGGCTCCACTCGGGAGCTGACGGCAGGGAAGGAGAGGTCACCAGTGCCGAGGGAGCCCAGAGCTGGATTAAAGTAAGTAACTGAAGGGGTTTAACCCCTTCAGCGCCAAGGTAGACGGGCCCTGATGGTGGGGGGGACATATGGGTTATATAGTGTCAGGAAAACGAGTTTGTTTTTCTGACACTATAGTGATCCTTTATACTGATACAATACATTTCCAAGAATACTGAATGATACACATTTAGAACCAACCAGTAATTATGAACACCAAATAGATCAGTCATCTCAAGGTATTGCTCTTTGTTTTGGCCCTACTGGACAAGGACAAATACAAGGGCAACTTTCTCTGCAGCCATAACTCGTGTCAGTAATACATAAGTGATATGGTCTATTAAATGTATGCAGGTAACTGAAAATACCGTTGGCTGTCTGAGGGCCATTTCATAGCATTTATTGTTTAATACCAGATATAAAAACTCCTCAAGAGATGGTATATTTGATGAGCTCCAGTATCTGGGAATAGAAGATGAAACAGTAATCAGAAGATGGTGTATCGTAATCTTATCAATTTTGTTAATGTTGTCTGGAAATTTTTTAAATAGGTTTAATTCTGGTGTCAATGTTGTAATTGATGAATCGATGTTCTTGATTATAGTATGAACATTTATCAATCATTTTTGGAGTTTAGGGCAAAACCATGGGTTTTAGCGTTTAAGAATTGTACTATTTCATTATGAACATTTAAATGGATGAGTTCTTACCTCCCTTTACCTCCTTTTTACTTTCTGTTATCCCCTTTTATCTTTGAAATGCTTGTAATTTTTTTCTAGAAAATACTGTAGGCAACTCCCATTCTGCACTTTTGGTAATTTAACTGTACTTGTTTTAGGTAACCTTTCGAATCATTATTGTCCTTACACATATTCCGTGCATATCAATAATTCATGATGGGATTCATATAAATCTAAATGCTTTTCTTGATTCAGATATTAATGCATCCTGACGTGTTATTGGGAAAAATGTGTATCCATTGAAACTGAAATGCATGCCGTATCATAAATTAACTGTAAAGCTAAATGAATTAGAGGGCAATGTGAATTTATTACCATATAGGTCTGTGTTAATTAGGTTTTGATTTCAGAATTGTAATTGTTTGTTATATTTGGATGTAGATAGGACATTCAATTTTTCCTCTTCTCAAAGTGATTATTGAAGAGGAATACTCATTTTATGTACAGATATGTGTATATTCACTAAATTGTGTTTGGTGATGAACATTTCCGGTCACAATAGTCAATTTGATTAAAAATATGAATAATATTCTATTTGTTTATATTTAAAATGTGTCCAACTTGACTACGCTCCCTTCTAAACATTAGAAGTTAATTGTCATTTGTCCTCAACTTGTTGTTTAGTGAATAAAGCTTATAAAATATTTTGTAGTTTTTGGTAGTTAGAGTAACTGGGTTACTAGAAGGTGGTAAGTAATATCCATTGTGGACTTTTAGCACTTTATATTACACCACCACTCTGCAGTCAGTCTTTTGGAAATACTGGAGGTCCTGTATCCAGTTCCTGGGAACATTGGATCATTCTAGCCATTTCTGGCACCCTTGAGCATGTTGTATAGAGCCTGGGACAGCTCTGGGCCATGTGAGTGATATTCCTCCTCCATCCCCCCACTATATATGTTTTTACAGTTCACACGATGTTGGTTTTGTATTTCATTTTATTTTAGGTATCCTCGAGTGATCCAGGGTATCAATTCTGTGCAATATATGTTTGTATTTCAGTGTATTTGATCACTGTGTCACTAGGTCTATTTCCTTATTGATATATCTTTATGTTTTTGTTTTTTGATTTTTTTTCCAACTTGCCTGATTTGGCCTGAATTTTACAAGACTTTTTTTTTTTTTATATTCTTTATTTTAGATTATGCATAATATAGACAACATAAACGTGTAAGAACAATCAAGGTTTTACAATTTCACAACTGTTAGGCTTCAATTGTGGCAGGTGTTCTGGCTTTTTTTGTTTCCATAAGAAAAGTATGGTAGTACAGGGGCGTACCTAGAGCATTTGGCACACCCGGGGCGGATCCTGTGCGTGGCACCCCCCCGCCCACCCACCCACCCAAAAAAAAAAAACTGTAAAAAATGTTTTTTTTTTTTTAACCCCACACCTTAATATCCCATACCCTTAATTATTCATCACACACCATTTAATCCACCCCAATATTAATATACACCCCCTTTCTCCTCTTTTCACCCCTCTTTCTTCTCTCTCACCCCCTTTCTCACCCCTCCTTCCCCACACACCCCCACCTTTGCTGTAGCGTAGGAAACTGCTAGAAGGTCTTCTGTACTGCCGGGACTAACAGGAAGTGCACACTCAGTGTGTACTTCCTGTTAGTTCGGCCGGGTACAGGAGACAGCTGCTCCCTGTACCCGCGGACCATCAATGCTGCAGGGCTCGGCCACGCTACAGCAAAGGAAGCTGACAGGAGGGAGCGCCTCTCCCCATGCTGCGCCCAGGCGGTGCGGTCCGCCCTCATGGACGCACCGCCCGGGCAAAGCTGCAGCCGCCTGAGGCTCTCTACAGAGCGCTCGGGCGGCTGCAGCATGGGGGGGGCGGCGGGGCTGGTCATGGCACCCCCCATCCTGGTGGCACCCGGGGCGGACTGCCCCCTCTGCCCCCCCCTTAGTACGCCACTGAGTACATACGTTTTCAAAGTAAGTTTCACATTCGTAATACATTTTGTTGTTAGGGTATGTGTCTATTGTGTCCTGTGCCACAACTGGGGGAGTTCCGGTTGGGGTCATATGAATAGCAAGCCATACATTTGGTTCTAAGGCAGTCAACAAGTACGGTGGTCAGTGGTTTTCGGGTGCAGTGTTCTGATGTATCTTGCTTTTGCTTTTGTGTGAAAGAATCTTTTGACCTTGTGCGTATCCAGTGTAGCGGAAATAGACCAGTTTGTTTGGTGTAGTGTTTGTTCCCTTCTGATTTTTTTTGTCCATTCCCTTTACCTTCTTGTTGTCCCCCTAGTGCTCTGCCTTAATTGTCAGTGTATTTGTTACTGTTTTGACGTGGGCATCTTACAAATGAGTGCCCTTTCTAGACTTGCTATAGGTTTGTCAGTGTGTGGTAGGTGGAGGGGGGGAGTTAAGGGTGGGTTGAAAGTGGGGGTGGGTAGAAAATGGTAGGTCCCCACCCCTCTAAGGGTGTCCAAGTGTCCCAAATTTTGTGGTAGGATTTCGTGGTGTGTAGACCAGAGCTAATAATGTGTCTATTATAGCCTCCTCTATTTTCTAAAGTATTTATCCTACAGACGGGAGTTCATTACTGCCCCAGTGACGAGCGATAGTTCTCCAGGTGGCCAGCACGACCCTTGCAGTGAGTTTGTTTTGGGCCCTGGTTAAGGTCTCATGGGTATTGGACAAGAGCCATACACATGGGTCCAGTGGTAGTGCCCCTACTTGACTACCATGTCTTGCCAGATTTGAGTTATATGTGGGCAATGCCACCATCGATAATTGTAGGTTGCCATCTGCTCACAGCCTTTCGAGCAAAGATCAGAGTCCGAGTGGCGCATTTGTTTCAGCCTTACAAGGGTGATGTACCATTGGAACATAGTCGTATACGCCAGTTCCTTATGGGTGATGCAGATGGAAACTGATGCAATGGCCTCCCAGATATCCCCCCAATGTTTCTCTCCCAAGCCGACACATATGATAGTGTAGAGTATGTTGTGTATGGTGGAGATTTGCCCTTGTTGTATGGGGGTGGGCATGCACATCTTCTCGAAGATGGTGTGAGTGAAGGTGGCTGCCTTTTGGTTAATGGGAGTGGTCAGGAGGCTACGTATCTGTAGGTACCTAAAGTGGTCGAAAGTGGTGAGTGGAGTAGTCTGTGGAAGGTCTGGGAAGGGTATGAGTTGTGGTCCCTGGAAAAATTGGTAGAATCTGACCAGGTTGTTGTCTTGAACCTCGCAAAGTGTTATGGTGACATTCCTGGTTGGAATTGTGTGTTTCGTAGGATTGGTGTCAATCGGGAGGGGGCATTCACGATGTTGTGTTTGTGGGTCACCCTGTCCCATATTTGGATTGAGTTGATTAGTGCTAGTGTTGTGGGGGGTATCTGTGGCCTGTCTTGCCTCGGCAGCCATATGTACAGGGAAGGGAAGTCACTCCAAATAGTTCATGCTCCAGGTTCACCCATAATTTTATCCCTGCTGGGGCATGCTGATTTTGTATCTGAGCTAGTTGGGCTGCCTGGTAATAGCTCCAGATGTTGGGTAGACCCAGCCCACCCATCTTATATGGTACATAAAGCGTAGACCTTTTGATCCTGGCTTTTTTCCCTTCCCATATAAATGTGTCTATGCGGGACTGCAGAGCCTTGAAGTCAGTCTTTGATATGGGGTTGGGAAAAGCCTGGAACAAATAGAGGAAGCGTGGGAGTAAGTTCATTTTAATGGATGCTAAACACCCCAGCCATGAGATGGATAGGTTTTGCCAGGTCTCCAAGTCTTGGTTAGTTTTTTATAGTAGTGGGAGGAAGTTTAGTTTGTACGTCTGTTGTAGGTCTGCAAGGAGGTGTGTTCCTAGGTGTTGTATGCTTTGGGCCTCGTAGTGAAATAGATAATCCAGTGTCAGTACTGTAAATGTTGTAACCAATGTATATTTTACAGTTCACCTTGCTTTGCACGTAGATAGATTGATAGACAGACAGACAAGTAAAGTAAAGTATTTTCTGTTGCAGGAATACAGAACACCCTTGCAAATGATAACTTTATAAAATGGCCTTGAGCTACAGTCAGGTTCCTGAGAAGCCTGTTGCAGCTTAGAGGATATCACATAAAACAAGCAAAAATAGGGGGCGTGGCAGTGACTCAAATGGCGCTAGACGCGTGAGTGTATAGCTCCATTGGAACAGTGAGCAATAAGCCAAAACGCACCTAACAGTGAGCTTACAAAAGACTTACCATCATGGCAAGTAAGCCAACCCACAAACAAAAATAGATAGCTACTAACCTTCAAATTTCAGCCTTGTCACCACCGAGCCGCCTGAGCCAAAATGGCGATGGGGCAGCGAGATCACCAGCCTCAGAATCAGAAACCAGTGACATTACCTCTGTGTTTCATCAGCCTCAGATACAACAAAATGAGGGTGACATCAAGCTTCTACTAGCAGACCTCAAAACTACATTGATGGCAGACTTCCAAGAATTAGCCACAGACATAAAGCAGGATATCCAGTCAATAGGCGATCACACAGCCCATCTCGAAGACAAGATGGAGGAAGTCTTGAAGCACATAATACCTTAGCTGATGCATACACAGCCTTCCAGTTTGAATTGCGACAGATGGAGACAAAAGTGGACCTCGAGGACAGAGCCCGCAGGAACAACATCAGACTGCGTAGCATCCCAGAGGAGATTAAGCTGCCCCAGCTAAAAGAGTATGTCACACAACTCTTCTGCTCCCTGATAGCAGAGGCAACGGAGCAACTGGATAGGGTCCACATGATGGCGAGACCCAGAAACCTACCAGCAGCAGTGCCCAGTGATGCTGTTGTCCGGGTTCCCATTTATGCAATGACTTATTTATGTTTGCAGTCTGAGACCCGCGCGCACTGAAGGACCGCTTTAATGGAGACCGCTTTTATGCTGATCTGTCCCCAGCAACCATGATGAAACGGAGAGCATTTATACCAATCACCAAGGCGCTTACTGAGCCATCTATCCCCTGCAAATGGGGCTTCCCAACCCTGCTAATAAAACACAGAGAAGTGCAGAAGGTGATCCAGACCCAGGAGGAGGGAAGAAAATTATTGAAACTTTGGGAACATGGATTTAAACGCCTGTGGACGGTATAGTATGTCCCAGTGGCATACTAAGGGGGGGGCGGAGGGGGCGGTCCGCCCCGGGTGCCAGCCAGGTGGGGGGTGCCATGACCAGCCCCGCCGCCCCCCCCATGCTGCAGCCGCCCGAGCACTCTGTAGAGAGCCTCAGGCGGCTGCAGCTTTGCCCGGGCGGTGCGTCCATGAGGGCGGACCGCACCGCCGGGTGCAGCCTGAGGAGAGAGGCTGACAGGAGGGAAGCGCTAAGCGCTCAGCGCTCCCTCCTGTCAGCTTCCTTTGCTGTAGCGTGGCCGAGCCCTGTATAGTCGGCGGGTACAGGGAGCAGCTGTCTCCTGTACCCGGCCGGAATAACAGGAAGTGCACACTCAGAAACAAAAGCTCCCTGTACCCGGCCCGACTAACAGGAAGTGCACACTCAGGAAGTGCACTTCCTTTTAGTCCGGCCGGGTACAGGAAACAAAAGCTCCCTGTACCCGCCAACTATACTGGGCTCGGCCACGCCCACAGCAAAGGTAGGGGGTAGGGGGGTGAGAAAGGAGGGGGGGAGAAAGAGGAGAAGGGGAGAAAGAGGAGAAGGGGGTGAGAAAGAGGAGAAGGGGGGGTGAGAAAGGGGGAGCGAAAGAGAAAGCAGGGGAGAGAAAGGAGGTGTATTACCATGGGGTGTATTAATTATGGGGTGTATTAATTATGGGGGGGTATACACTCATGGGGTGTATTAATAATGGGGGTGTATCAATTATGGGGTGTATCACTATGGGGTGTATATTACCATGGGGGAGTATTAATTATGGGGTGTATTAATTATGGGGGTGTATTAATTATGTAGGAGTATTAATTATGGGGTGGTGTATATTAATTATAGGGGTGAATTCAATTATGGGGTGTACACTATAGGTGGATTAATTATGGGGGGTGTATATTAATTATGGGGTGTATTAATTATGGGGGGGTGTATTAATAATGGGGGTGTATATTAATTATGGGGGTGTATTAATTATGGGGGAGTATTAATTATGGGGGGTGTATATTAATTATGGGGGTGTATTAATTATGGGGGTGGTGTATATTAATTATAGAGGGTGAATTAATTAAGGGGGGAATTAATTATGGGTAGTGGATTAATTAAGGGGGGGTGGATTAATTAGTGTGGATTAATTATGGGGGTGGATTAATTAGTGTGGATTAATTAAGGGTGTGTGTATCAATTAAGGGGGGTGGATTAATTAAGGGTGTGTGGATGAATTAGTGTGGATTAATTAATGGAGTATGGATTAATTAAGGGGGGGGATGGATTAATTAAAGAAAACCTTTAACATTTTTACAGGTTTTTTGGGTTAGTGCCAAGCACAGGATCCGCCCCGGGTGCCAAATGCTCTAGGTACGCCCCTGGTATGTCCCCGCCATTCAGTGGACTTAATTGCTCGCTGGCGATCCAACGCCGGCGGTCACGATGGGGGGACTTGCCTTGCAGGGACCTCACAATCACATGGATGGAATAGCCGTCCGTAGCAGTGCCAGCAGGGGGAGTGCCTGGAATGATAGGTAGTCCCCCTGATGCCTGAAATAAATTAAAATAAAGTAAAAAACTGTGTAAAAAAAAAATATATATATATATATATATATTATATATATTATATATATATATATATATATATATATATATATATATATATATATATAAAATCTATACATACATACACATACACTGTCTAAGTGTATTTTAATGTATAAATAAAAATATGTGTAATTTCCTTCTAACTGTATTTTGATATTAATAAATAAATAAATAAATATATAAATATATATATCAAAATACATAAAATAATATATATATATACATAAATATATCTGTACATATCACTATATATACATATATAAATAAAAATAATTTAAATATATATATATATACATACATACATATACAAACACACACACACATACATATACACACACACACACACTAAGAAAAAAATCAGCACTCCCAGGATTCTTCACATCTACTCCTTTACTTGAACAGTGTCAAACAATCAACGTTTCAGTTGCGACTAGGAACTTTCATCAGGACAAAACAATATATATATATATATATATATATATATATTAATTCTACGTATATATTTGAGTAATATTTTTATTAAGTAATTTTATTAATTACTATTTGCGGGACCTGCCTGATAACCAGGCAGAACGTCCAGAGAATTAACTTTGCTAGCACTATATTTAACCCTGTAACTTTCCAAGACACCATAAAACCTGTACATGGGGGGTACTGTTTTACTCGGGAAACTTCACGGAACATAAATATTAGTGTTTTAAAACAGAAAAATTTATTACAGCGATGATATCATTAGTGAAAGTGAAATGTTTGCATTTTTCACAAACAATCGGCACTTACACTGATGATATAATTGTTGTGATACGTTTTACGGTTTTGAAACACTAATATTTGTGTTCAGCGAAGTCTCCTGAGTATAACAGTACCCCTCATGTACAGGTTTTATGGTGTTTTCAAAAGTTTCTGTGTCAAATATAAGCCTAATGGTAGCCCAGGAATAAGAATTACCCCACATAATACTGTTTGCTTTTACTTCAATAAAATACACATTTGTATTCAGCGATGTCTCACATTTAAAACAGTACCCCCCATGTACAGATTTTATGTTTTTTTGGGAGGTTACAGAGTCAAATATAGCATGCTACATTTTTCAGTTTTTTCACATTGAAATTCGCCAGATTGGTTACGTTGCCTTTGAGACCTTATGGTAGCCCAGTAATGAGAATTACCCCCATGATGGAATACCATTTGCAATAGTAGACAACCCAAGGTTTTGCAAATGGGGGATGTCCAGTCTTTTTTAGTAGCCACTTAGTCATAAACATTGTCCAAAAATGGTGTTCAAATTCGTTTATTGCATTTTTCACACACAAACAAATATTAACACTAATTTTGGCCATTGTTTGTGACTAAGTGGCTACTAAAAAAGACTGAAAAAGACATACCCCATTTGCAATACCTTGGGTTGTCTACTATTGCAAATGGTATTCCATCATGGGGGTAATTCTCATTACTGGGCTACCATAAGGTCTCAAAGGCAACGTAACCAATCTGGCAAATTTCAATGTGAAAAAACTGAAAAATGTAGCATGCTATATTTGACTCTGTAACCTCCCAAAACACCATAAAATCTGTACATAGGGGGTACTGTTTTAAATGTGAGACATCGCTGAATACAAATATGTGTATTTTATTGCCGTAAAAGCAAACAATATTATGACATTCACAGTTAAAATGTCATGCAGTGCTAATAAATTAACATTTCTTGATTTCTCACATTTTTTTAATTTTATTCATGTTAAATTATGTTTCATAGCTAAATATTTGATTTTAAATGAAAGCCCTCTTTCCCCTGAATAAAATGATATGATAAGTGTGGGTGCACTTAATATAAAAGAGGCGAATTATGGTTAACCCCTTAAGGACACATAACAGAAATATTCCGTTATGATTCCCTTTTATTTCTGAAGTTGTGTCCTTAAGGGGTTAAACAGACATAGAGTCAACTTCCAAGTTTTGTTTACGTTTTATTTTGACCACTATGGGGAACCACAAAATACCAGAGCTGGTACTTACCAGTACTGGTACTTATCAGGAGGAAAAAACCTGGTAAGATAATGTAATTAATCTTATACAATGGTGCTCATGTTCCTTTCCGTGAATGCTAAAGGGCTTAATATCCTCCATAAAAAGAGGTTAACATTATCAGAGGCAAAAAAAGCAAAAGCTCAAGTGGCATTTTTCCAGGAGATGCATTTCCAATGGGGAAAGAGGCCCAAATTTAATTCTCCTCTATACCCAGTGGACTTCCATGCCTGCTTTTCAAAAAGAAAAAAGGGGGGTATATATCTAAGAGACGCTACTCGTCAACATTGTCACATTAAACTATACGCAAAAGTTATAGCTAACAGACTGAAAGATTGACTCCCCTACCTGAATCACCACAACCAATCAGGCTTTATACAAGGATGACAAGATTCAGACAACTCTAGGCTTCTCTTGAATGTTATAGATCTTATTAACACCAACAGGAAGGATTACTACTGGCTTTAGATGCAGAAAAAGCCTTTGATAGGCTCAATTGGATATACATGAAATTGATTCTAGAAAAATGTGGCTTCCCCCCAGAGTTTATAACTCCACTCAATAAGGTTGAGTCTATGAAAAAATCCTTCAAATTCGATTGGAGGGCGGAGTCGGTGACCTATCTGGGAGTGCGAGTTACCAAATATATACAGACACTGTTTAAACATAACCACCTACCCTTATTAGAGACAATACACAACGAATTAGAGTCCTGGAGAGATACTATGATTTTGTGAGCTGGACGTATTAAAATGATGTAATTACAGAAACTGCTATATTTGTTCCGCATACTGCCTATATATAAACCATCAGCAGACTGAAATAAGATGCAGTCTATCTTTGCCAACTGTATATGGGAAAATAAAAAGCTTGAATAGCAAAAAGTGTACTCCACAGACCACTGAAGTTGGGAGGAATGGGGGTCCCTCACATCGCAAGCTACAGGAAAACAGCACTATTAGCACACGCCATAAATTTACATTCCCATAAGGGGAGTCTACTTTGGGTAGACATGGAACGATCCCAAAGACTTAATGACACATTGTTAGCATATATGTGGTCCTCACCCGCCACACGCGAGAAAACTCAGTCTTTTCCACACCATGAAAACGACTTTCCACTGAAAGCCTTGTCTGTGAAATCCCCATGGATCATGATAGCCCCATGGGAACAAGCTGGTCTTACCAGGATGTCTTACATTCTAATGGGGGATTAAGTCACACCCCTTACAGAACTCTAACACACACATAACCTATCTCCGAGATTCATATTTCACTATCTACAAACTAAAAACATGATACTTGACCAAGTAGACACATCAGGGGGAGGTGACCGGCCGGATGGGGGAGATAACTATAGGCTGTTCTCTACATGCTGGACCTCTTAAGCCCAAACTTCTATACCCATGCTACAACTCTATACATGATCACTCAGAACCCCAACGGCTGCCATTTATGTCACAATGGGAGAAAGAAAGTGGGAAGACAAATGGATTATGTTAGTAAATGCCTTGACAGGATTGAGTACATGTTTTTCTCACATTGAAGCGCACAGGAAACTACTGTACACAATTGTTAGATAGACTAAGGCTAAACTGTATGTATGAAATGACCTCAGCAGTGACACCGACCCAGAGAAACATAGATACATAGAAACATAGAATGTGACAGCAGATAAGAACCATTATTGGCCATCTAGTCTACTTTTACTTAGTCCCTGGCCTCATCTTAAGTCTAGGATACCCTTATGCCTATCCCATGCATGCTTAAAGTCTCTCACTGTGTTAACCTCTACCACTTCAGCTGGAAGGCTATTCCAAGCATCCACTACCCTCTAAGTAAAGTAATACTTCTTGATATTATTTTTCAACCTTTGCCCCTCTAATTTAAGACTATGTCCTCTTGTTGCAGTAGTTTTTATTCTTATAAATATAGTCTCCTCCTTTACTGTGTTGATTCCCTTTATGTATTTAAATGTTTCTATCATATCCCCCCTGTCTCATCTTTCCTCCAAGCTATACATGTTGAGATCCTTTAACCTTTACTGGTAAGTTTTATCCTGCAATCCATGAACCAGCTTAGTAGCCTTTCTCTGAACTCTTTCTAGAGTATCAATAGCCTTCTGAAGATACGGTTTCCAGTACTGTGTACAATACTCCAAGTGAGGTCTCACCAGTGTTCTGTACAATGGCATGAGCACTTCCCTCTTTCTACTGCTAATACCTCTCCCTATACAACCAAACATTCTGCTAGCATTTCCAGCTGCTCTATTACATTGTCTTCCTACCTTTAAGTCATCTGAAATAATTACTCCTCAATCTCTTTCCTCAGATGTTGAGGTTAGTAGGGTATCAAATATCCTATACACTGCCCTTGGGTTTTTATGTCCAAGATGCAATATCTTGCACTTATCCACATTAAATGTCAGTTGCCACAGCTCTGACCATTTTCCTAGTTTACCTAAATCATTTGCCATTTGTCTTATCCCTCCTGAAACATCAACCCTGTTACATATCTTAGTATCATCAGCAAAAAGACATACCTTACCATCAAGACCTTCTGCAATATCACTAATAAAAATATTAAAGAGAATGGGTCTGAGAATGACTATTTCCACAATACGGGAACCCTGGTGCCACTTATATACCTTCAATCCTCCTTAATTATGTAAATATGTAAGACACTTAATAGAACAGAGGTCTTACACATACTGATAAATATATACCAGCTGCCCAATCCGATGCAGCCCCAGAGCACGATCTAGATCACCCTATGGAACTACTTACTAACAACTACTTACCTACTTCCTTACTTTACTTTTTTTCTAGTTGTTGTCCCCCCTTCTTTGGACCGATTTAACTAGGGAAAGTTAGCTATGCAATGTTCTCAGAGGGTAACACTCCAGATGATGAAGCATACTACCCCACAAATTGAGACTTACCCCCCTAATTGCCAGCCTGTGGGAACCACAGATCTTGACAACCAAGGCATGAAGTCCAATGTTTTACCACCAGCTATCAAAGGTGGAAGACAGGGTAACATTAGAAGGGCAATAGGACTACGGGGTGCCATGGGCCCGACCATATTAGTAACAACACAAACAGGGGCTCATGTCCTCTCGGGTAGACCACAAGCCAAATGACTGGAGGAGACACACCCCTGCTAATAGTGAGACCAGGTGAATATTATTCCTACAAAATAATGGGCACCTGGCAGGATGGAGTCCAGGCTACACAGACCTCACAGGAGGTGATTACCTGTAGAATATGTGAATGTAATTGCAGACTCAAACTCATAAATGTGTTGTAGTTACCTTGTCTAACATATGCACCTATCTCGATGTATGACAACCCCATGGATGTAAAATTGCAACCCCTTCTTCCTTTCTGTGTCCTTTTTGATTTATATGATAAAATTAATAAACTTGAATAAAAAAAAAAGCAAAAATAAAAACTAGAATAACTGCAATTGGTGATCAAAATGAAGGATGGTCCAATGCATCAAATGTGGCAGAGGATTAAACAGGTAATAGTAAGGTCGGGTCCAGATGTTGAGTCAGTCAGTAAAGGTAGATAAAAGATAATGTAGGGTTAAGATCTTCAGTCATTCAGAATAGAAAGTACAGGAAGCAGGCATAACAAGCGAATAAATATCTAAAAAAACATAGGCGTGCTTTAAGGCAGTGCATAAAAACTTTACACAGGCTATTAAAATATGATTAAATATAATACCAGTGCAAATGTGAACACTCCAAACTTGCAATTAAAAGGAATAGTGCACATGTATTCAAAAGGTCTCCATAATACATATGGGGAAGAATTGAGACATACAAATATAGTGTGAATCTGCAAAAATAAATGGACAACTAATATACATTTTCACAGCTCACTCACAAATAAAGAGTAGATGCAGAATTGCTTAAATCATCAGCGTTGTAAATGTGAGTTGTCACCAAGTGGCCTCTCACTCTGGACAAATCAGAACATCATAGAGAAATAAACAACCTACAAAATAAAATCAGAAAGGACCACAAATGGTGCAGACCAAAGTTAGTGTAAAAATGCACTCACAAGTATAAATTTAGAGCAGGCAGAATATGAAAATATCGGTAGAACTTCCTTCTTCTCTACTTTCCAACTTCTGTGCTTGTTAGGAGAGAAGAAACAAAACACATAGCGCAACACTATATACCGTTTGGGACATCACAAAATATAGGCTAAATATAAATGTTAGAATTATATAAAGAATGAATTAAAATACAGAAATATATATATCTACTTAAGTTGATTTTTAATTAAAATACATAAATAAAAAGGGAAGGGTGAATGCAATGAAAGTTTAAAGAAAGATTAAATTGATTATAAAAAATTATAAAACATTATTATAAAAAATTAAAGAGATCAAAGTCTATATTGAGACCTTGAGGGGTATGGGTTTTTAAATTAAATGCCCTAGCAGCTACTTAAGACTAGAGATGTTGCGAACCGTTCGCGAACGTCCCGCGAACGGCTCGCCATGGTTCGCAGCGAACCGTTCGCGGCGAGCTCCGGTCAGCTGACACATCCCGGCCAATCTCCAGCAGACCCTCCCAGACCCTCCCACCTCCTGGACAGCATCCATGTTGAAGCCTTCAACATGGATGCTGTCCAGGAGGTGGGTCTGGGAGGGAGGGTCTGCTGGAGATTGGCCAGGATGTGTCAGCTGACTGTAGCTCACTACGAACGGTTCGTGGCAAACCGTGGCGAGCCGTTTGCGGGAAGTTCGCAAATGGTTCGCGACATCTCTACTTAAGACCACTGTTTTTAACATGTCTATATTTGATTTTAGAAATAACTATGTTATTGATATTAATCATGTTTTTAATACAGAGGAAAATTCTCCAATTTACACAAAACAGAGAGCTATAATCAAAAAGAACTCTTTTTGAAATTAGAAAAAGCACTCACTATGGAGATTAAACTTAAATGGGAACTAGCTACACTCAAAAAATATTTAGAAGAAAGAATTTTAAAGAACCCACTTCAGATAGAGATGAGGACTTCATGAGGGATTGGTACAATAAATTGGAAATCTGTACATTTGGTCTCATGGAGACACTCATCATCAAAAAAAACAAAGAAATTGTCCATTCTTGACATAGAAATTAATAACTTGAAAGAAAAAATGTCATAATTTATAGAAACTCATACTTTCAAACAAAATTCTATTCTCATTCAAAACAAAATAGAGAAAGTGGAGATGGACACAAAACACATTAAAGTAAAACAATATATTAGAGACAAACACGATTACTCTAACAATCAAATTTGTTCCTTTCATCATAATAAAAGAAATAACCCTTACACTAACACTTATCAATCTTCCAACACATACCAAAACAGTTATATACCCAAACCACATTCCAACTACCCTTCAAGGAAGGATAGACTATATTCTTCCACACTATCATGGAATCTCAACCAACATAAACCACATACCACTCGACCCAATAATTATCAAACCCAGCCATGACACTTTTACCCAGCACATGAATATCATAATTCTTTTCCCACACCTTCCAACTACCATAAACACAATGATAACCCAAAATATTCCCCAGGGATATATCAAAATGACAGGGCAACAAGACCCAAAGCCCAAATATCCAGATATGCACATAGACACTTTGAAAGCACTAAGTCACCTATGAGCTACACCCACAAAAATAGATACCAAATATTATCCATAGACTCAGAATCTGACAATGATGATCATTTTTTAGAATTATGCACTCAGAACAACACCCACACACTAACACCACATCCTATAAAAACAAGGAAAAGAAACTTAAGTTTAGAGGAAGGAGAAGTGGGAGAAGAACACAAAAGAGAAAGGCTAGACCGACAATAACTCCTATAAATGAGAGGGAACTCTGCATTTTTAATTTATCACAAAAAGCCTTAACAGCCACACAAATATCAGTCCTTAGCAAAGGACTTAAGTTTGCCCCTATAAATCCTTACAAGCCATTTAAAGCATTCATAGATATTAATACATTTGTAAGGAAGGCTACCCTTAAGAGATTCTTTGCTAGCAAAAACCTAGAAACAACTACTCCAAAACTCCCAGTTACACCACCAGATGACCGCCTAAACGTAATATCTACTTCTCTAAAAAAGAACTCCACTTTTTTCCCATCAAGCTTCAAAACAGGTCCCCTAGAGGTCTTTGAAAAATTAGTCACAAAAGATTTTGAAAAAAATCAAAAGAGACAAATATAATCAAGACAACCTCTCACAATTAGAACGTAAAGCACTTTCACAATTACAAAAAGATGAAAGCATTGTCATAAAATCAGCCGATAAAGGTGGGGGCATTGTAATATTATCTAAAGAAATGTACGAAGGAGAAGCTATGAGACAACTCAATGATCATAAGGTTTATGAAAAATTACCACGAGATCTGACTCCAAAAATCCAGCAAATTTTAACTTCTTTTTTAAATATAGGCCGGGACCAAAAAATTCCAGTTATTTATTTCTTACCAAAAATCCATAAAGATGATAAAAACCCTCCTGGTAGGCCTATTGTATCAGGGATAAATTCCATTTTATCAAATCTATCTGAATATTTAGATATCCTCTTACAACCCTCTGTCAAATGTATGAAATCATACTTTGAAAGATTCCATGACCTGACTCCGTTTTTTAAATAATTTTATTTGGAAAGACACTTATTTTTTAGTTACTTGTGACGTACAATCGTTGTATACTATTATCCCTCATGATAAAGTCTGCTCCGCTGTGTAAAAAATTCTAAGGGCAGAAAACAGAATCCCAGACCAACAGATTAGTTTTATAATAGAAGGTATTAACATTATTTAAAAAAATAACTACTTCTGGTTTTTAGATTCTTTTTATTTACAGAAACAAGGTATTACTATGGGGACCAGGTTTGCGCCCAGTTATGCCAACCTCTTTATGGCAGAGTGGGAAACTACAGCCATTTTTGGGGAGCATGACTGGAAGACAAGCCTGGTCACATATTTTAGATATAACGACAATATGTTTTTATCTGGGAAGGTACAGAAAGTTCTCTTAATCAGTTTTTATTTTTTTAAATCAAAACAACAATGGTATAGTTTTAACTCATGAATACAGCCAATCCGCTATACTTGTCTTAGATCTAGAAATTTTTATCCAAGACAATGAGGTTCATGCCAAAACTTTTTTTAAAAAACGTCTGCACAAATAATGTAATTGATATATCCAGCTATCACTATAAACCGTGGCTACATGGAATACCCAAAAGTCAGTTCCTCCGTCTGCGAAGGAACTGTTCTCTTACCCAATACTTTGAAGACCAATCCCATACGCTATTGTGTAAATTTTCACAAAAAACTATCCTAATAATAACTTAAATCAAGCCATTAAAAATGTTAGAGAAAAAGATAGATTGGATCTCTTAGAATATCAAGATAATAAAACCTCTAAGAATGCTCCATCATTGCCAATTATTTTTGACTTCAATAACAAAAATAATGTTATGAAGAAGATTATTAAGAAACATTGGCATATATTAAAACAGGATGAGATTCTAGCTGGGACTGTCCCCGAAAAACCACACGTTATATACAGAGGGGCACCTAGCTTCAAATCCATCCTTACAAAGAACTATACCAAACAGAATCAAACTACCTCTTCCTTTTGTGTGTGTGGCCGTCTGACTGTGTGTGTGTGTGTGTGGCTGTCTGCCTGTGTGTATGTGTGTGGCTGCCTGTGTGTGTGTGTGTGTGTGTGGCTGTCTGCATGTAAGTATGTGTGTGTAAGACTGTATGTTTGGCTGTGTGTGTGTGTGTGTGTAAAACTGTGTGTGTGGCTACCTGTGTGTGTGTGTGTGGCTGTCTGCCTGTAATTGTGTGTGAGTGTGTTTATCTACCTGTAACTGTGTATGTGTGTTACTGCCTGTACCTGTGTGTTTCTGCCTGATCCTGTGTATGTGACTATCTGCCTGCGACTGTGTGCATGTGGTGGATTTGACAGTGTATATGTATAACTGTGTGCATCTGACTGTGTGCACATTACTCTGCAAAAATATACACCTGCATTCACACACAGGCTTAAATGCATGTTTTTTATCTGAATTAAATAACCATCAAACACAGCCAATAAACCCAGCACAAATATCACATACAACCAATACACGCATATCACACACTATTAATACACCCATTACAACTATCACACACAGCCAACACATAGCATACATATCACACACAGTCATCACACCTACTATCACATACACAGACAACACAAGCATTACATCATACATGGATGACGGGGGCAGGGGGAGGCGCTGTGAAGATTTTTCACACAGGACACCTAAAGGCCTAAGGCCGACCCTGTACCTGATGCCGATAATGCTAATTTGCCGGTCATGCCTCATTGTGAATTCTTCTGATTTCAAAATGTCCATCAAATAAACACGTCCAAGGTGGCAGACTGTGCAAAGAGGCCTCTGAGACAGTCCAGCACCTAGTAGCCGGATGCAAGATGTTAGCAGGAACAGTATACACAGAGAGACAGAACCAAGTTGCTGGGATTGTGTACCGAAACATCTGCACAGAATACGAATTGGACCTGCCTAAGTCCAGATGGGAGATACCACAAAGGGTAGTCAAGAATGACAGGGCTAAGATCCTGTGGAACTTCAAGATCCAGACAGACAAGCAAGTGCTGGCCAACCAACCCGACATCGTGGTGGTAGAGAAGGAACGGAAGACGGCGGTCATGGTGGATGTGGCAATACAAAGTGACTATAACATCAGGAAGAATGTAAATGAGAAGGTGGAGAAATACCACTACTACCAGTAGTAGTCCCAGTTGTGATAGGAGCACTCGGGTCTGTGACTCCCAAGTTGGGGGAGTAGCTTCAACAGATTCCAGATGGGACATCTGAGATTGCTGTACAGAAGAGTGCAGTTCTAGGAACAGCTAAGATACTGCGCAGAACCCTCAAACTCCCTGGTCTCTGGTAGAGGACCCAAGAATGAGGAATAAACATACCACCCAGGAGGGGGGAGAAAATCAATTGTATTTTTTTATATATATATATATATATACATACATACACATACACATATACATATATATATATAGTTTGCAATGAACAAATCAAAGACAAGCAATTGAAATAGCTCAACACAGTGAATGTTTCAAATGGTTTCCCCAAATTCAATGGAAAATGTATTACTTTCTCCTTCTTTTTGTCTCAAATTTTAATGTTGTTGAACTGATATAAATACTAATTTATCAGGATATGTTTTTTCTATAAACTTTAAAAAAATCATGGTTTGTTCTCGAATACACTATTTTCTGTACAGTTACAATATATTCTTTTAAATTATCCTTTAGAAATGTTATTGAGTCAGGGTGTATAGTGACCATTACTGTATAACACATAGTTATTGGCATCTACATGTTTAAAGTGGTTTATTGTTTAAATTATTTTCTTAATAATAGAGATTTCATGATCAAGAATATATAATATGTTCTCTGCTATACATGCTTGTTAATTGAATACCCCAATCATTTTTGTCTAACTTATCTATAAAAGCATCTACTTTGTCAACAGGGCCTTTTAAAATGAAGTATATATTGTCTATAAACCTACAGTAGGTGACCAGGTTTACTTCCCACTCATTGCTGTCATATATACTCATTTTCACAGGTTGCCAAGTATAAGTTAGCGTAACTGGGTGTGAATCTGGCCCCATAGCATTGCCCTGTAACTGTAGCAACTAAAATAATTGTTGCTAAGAATCCATTAAATTCCATTCACAAGAACATAAATGTGTGTCTTATTATATTCTATGTCATTCAATCGGAAGGAAGCCTACGGTGTTTGATTTTAAATCACATATTTTCTCATTCCGATCATAACGGATTGCATCCAGTAGGATGCACAATCACAAATTATTTGATTATTGAGATGCCAGTCAGCATTAATCAATTTTAACCAGATTGTATCCATTGTTTGTGAATAACCCTGCCAAATACTGAGGTCCAGGACTTCTATTATTATTAAATGATTATGCAAATTCTATTTAAGTGTCACAAAGATGAAATATTTTGTTTTTTAGTTTAACTCATGTATGGCATTGTGTCTCAGGGCTCTTTTGATCAGTGAAAATAATCTCAGACACCTGTGATAATTAGATTGCCAGGTGAGCCTAATTTAAGGAAAAACTACTAAAGGAGGGTGTTCCACATTATTAAGCAGAGCACCATTTTCATGCAATATGGGGAAGAAAAAGGACCTCTCTTCTGCCGAGAGTGAAATAGTTCAATGCCTTGGACGAAGTATGAAAACATTAGATATTTCACAAAAACTTAAGCGTGATCATCAAACTATTAAGAGATTTGTGGCTAATTCAGAGGACAGACGGGTTCATGCAGATAAAAGCACATTGAGGAAGATTTCTGCCAGATCCATGCATCAGATCAAGAGAGCAGCTGCTAAAATACCATTACATAGCAGCAAACAGATATACAGATATTTGAAGCTGCTGGTGCCTCTGGAGTCCCACGGACATCAAGGTGTAGAGTCTTCCAGTGTTTTGCAACTGTGCATAAACCTTCTATTCGGCCACCACTAACTAATGCTCACAAGCAGAAATGGCTGCAATGGGCAGAAAAATACATGAAGACTAATTTTCAAACTGTCCTTTTCACTGATGAGTGCTGTGCAACCCTGGATGGTCCAGATGGATGAAGTAGTGGATGGTTGGTGGACGGCCACCCTGTTCCAACAAGGCTGCGACGTCAGCAAGGCGGTGGTGGAGTCATGTTTTGGGCCGGAATCATGGGAAGAGAGCTGGTCAGCACCTTTAGGGTCCCCGAAGATGTAAAGATGACCTCTGCAAAGTATGTGGAGTTTCTGACTGACCACTTTCTTCCCTGGTACAGAAGGAAGAACTATGCTTTCCGTAATAAAATCATCTTCATGCATGACAATGGACCATCTCATGCTGCAAAGAATACCTCTGCATCAATGGCTGCTATGGGGATGAAAGGAGAGAAAGTCATGGTGTGGCCCCCATCCTCCCCTGACCTCAATCCTATTGAGAACCTTTGGAGCATCCTCAAGCAAAAGATCTATGAGGGTGGGAGGCAGTTTACATCCAAACAGCAGCTCTGGGAGGCTATTCTGACATCTTGCAAACAAATTCAAGCAGAAACTGTCCAAAAACCCACAAGTTCAATGGATGCAAGACTTGTAAAACTACTATCAAATAAGTTGTTCTATGTTAAAATGTAATGCGACCTGTTAAAATGTTTAAAAAGTTAAAATGTTGTTATAAGTTTAATTGAAATAGCTTTTGATTTCAGTAAATATGCTGCAAACGCAACAAATGACAATTTTCAGTTCTTTACAACCTTTAAAGTGTTTTGAAACTTACTGTGCGTAATAATTTGGAACAGTGCATTGTAAGTTTTTTATGTTTAAAAAAAATACTGTTATCATTAGGAGGTTTGTTCAATAACATTTAAATTGTACTCTTATTAGTTGATAAAATGAGAAATATGCTGACTGTTATTTAGATCAATTATTTAGGTAAATGAGAAAAATATAATTTGCATAATAATTTGGAACAGGGTGTAATATATTTGTAGATGCTGTCAAAGAGATTTTCAACATTGCACCAAAGCTATCCCCATGCTGAAAAGCCACACAAAAAAAAAGATTTGACTTGTACATAGTCAACAGTATGGTATTTTCAAAGAAAAGAAAATTAAAGATTGTGAAACCTTGGGGACCTTTGTAATGTTCCTAATTGGAAAAACAGCCTACAGAAATGTGACATGGAAATCTAAAAATCTTACGCTCTGTATGTGAAGCAGGGTATTTGAGGAAATATATTGAAACAATATTTCAGAACTGCTACATGTTTCAACAATTCAAATTGTGGTTAGGCTATATTGTGTTTGGGTTATAATGTTATAGAGTCTAATCACTAAATTAAATATTTGCTTTTACAAATTTGTCTGATTCTAGGTGGCTCAATTCTCTGAACATTTGTTTGGCAAATTTTTTCTAATATGCATTGTACTCATTAAAGGGACACTCCAGACCTCCAAAGCACTTTAGATTTATAAAATACTGTGAAGAGTGTGTCCTCTTTTTTTAATTTCAATAGAAACTGGCACTTTTGGGGCTGGTTTAGAAGAGGAGGGATTGCAAAGGCAGCAAACAGGAAAACTGCAGCTTTTGCAATCAGTTTTTTATATATACCCAATTAAATGCATGCATATTTTGATTCGGGGTATATCTACTAGACTGTTTTTTTGGGTGGAGGGGGGTTTTGTATTTGGGTAGTGAAGTATCCCTTTAAAAACCAAATGGTTACCAAACTAAACTGTATAGATTTCTGCTATTTTACAACTGATCTAATTGCAGCAGTAAGATCGATTTGAAATAGCTCAAACTAATTTTTTATAGAATTGCAGCAATGGTTTGAGAGGATTTAGGGTTAGGCTACATATACAGGGTTGTTCACTAAAGTGAGAAGTCAGGGTGAATTCAAAGTAAATTTCAAATTTAAGGTCAAAATAGCCGAACTGGAAACATTCTCGAAGTCATCTATCTTTTAGCACGGCTACTCAGGCCTTAAATTTGAAATTCATTTTAAATTCGAACTTTAGTAAATAGCCCTAATAGTCTGGATCAGCTTTATTGTGGCTTAGAGTTGAGGATTAGAATTGTGGCCATATAAAGTTGATAAACTCAACACACCACACATAACTACATTTAAGTCATATTTTTTATTTATTATTATTATTATTATTATTATTGTGTTCATAGCATATTTAACTTACCCATTAAAATTTGCCCTATCTTTGCTTGGGTTTTTTTCGGTGTCAAACACTTGAACTAAATAAAATAATCTCACATCAAATTATTAAATGCATTGAGATCTGACAATTTACATAATACTAACTAAAAATGTTATACATATTGTGTTTCTACACTCCAGATGTAAGATTAAATAGAATTATAATTGTGTGCTGATTTTGATAATTAAAACGTATATATAGGTGGCTTAGCACGGCTTCCTGTAAATTACTGATTCAGGGCCTCATATTATTTGTATACCTATCTGTGAAATTGCATATTTTAAAAGAATCCTTTAATATTGCTCAAATCTGACTAGGTCCACAGTATTCTTCTGCATTTGTCCTCTGGCCGCTCCAGAAAAATTAATGTCTTGTCTGACCCCAGCTGGCTAAGCTTGAAAGCCTGAAGCTCCAGTTTATTTATTTTTTTATTTCCCAGATTTAGCTCAAATGCATCACACCAACAAATGCTACGGATATAAAATATATAAATTAAACACATTTAAGGCTAATCACTAAAGAGAGAAATCCAAGTGAATTCAATTTTAATTTCAAAGTTAAGGTCCCAGTAGCCAGAAACAGCACTGGCGTAGAGAATATTTTTTCAGTTTGACTATTTTGGCCTTCAATTTTAAATTCACTTCGAATTAACTTAGAATTTTCACATTAAAGAGACACTATAGGGTAAGGAAAACAAACATGTATTCCTGACCCTGTAGTGTTAAAACAACCGTCTTTCCCCTTGACTCACCCTGACTAAATATAGTAAAATCTTATTTTTATTCAAGTCTGCAGCTGCTGCCTCTGTGCCTATGCCCCTGAAATGCCTGCTGTCTGCTGATATTATCATAAGTGTTTGTCTGAGCCAATCACAATACTTTTACATAGGATTAGCTGAGACTGTCTAGGAAGCAGATCAGGGCAGAGCCAGCACAAGTCAAACACAGCCCTGGCCAATCAGCATCTAAATACAGATTTATTGAATTAATGCATCTGTATGAGTAAAGTTCAATGCCCCCATGCAGCACTGCCCCAGGAAGCACCTCCAGTGGCCATCTGATGAGTGGCCAGTGGAGTTATCCGTAGGCTGTAATGTAAACACTGCATTCGCTCTGAAAAGACAGTATTTACAGCAAAAAGCCTGAAGGGAATTATTATACTTACCAGAACAAATACAATAAGCTGTAGTTGTTCTGATGACTATAGTGTCCCTTCAGTAAACAATACAGTGAAAAAGTAGGTGCTAAGTGGTATAGGAGCATGTGTTTAGAAATCCTGGATAGAGAATGTACTGATTTCATTTTATAAGTCCACTTGTTCAAAAGTGAGGCTGCGATGAATCAATAAATCTAAGTGGTCATTATGGGAAACCTCAATCTGCACTTATGCACTAATAACAATTGTGCTGCAAAATGATACTTCTCATATACTTTAATAATTAACACCTTATTCTATACAATAATAGCATTTGGATATTCTACCTAGTGGTAGTTGCTATTTTCAATTCGTAAAATAATCTGAAATGAATCGTCGTTTTGGGTTCAAAACGTCATTCACTTGGAAGAATATAGCAGAACGGGGTATTTTGTATTTTCAATCTTTCCAGTTTTTAGCAGCAGCTAAGACATAATTATACATTGAATTATTTATAAACAACATCCAAAGATTACATTTAAGATTTACAATCTATGAATACAATGTATGCACACACAAGAAATTCCCCACAAAGGCTTTTGTGGACATAATTAAATACGCTTTTTCCGCTATAGCCTCAGATTTTTAAAAACAGAGCTGGCAATAGGATACCATGATTTAAAAATCCATTCATGTACGCAGATTAATGCATGTAATAGCTACATTTACCACTTACAATTTAGAGCAGTCCTGCTAGATTAATTCTTGCTTAGTTCAATATTTAGTTTCATTGTTATTAGGATTGTAACTGCTATAATAAATCTAAGTGACTCGAGCAATCCAGATGTTTGATAAGGTTGTGTTTTCAATGACTTTCATTCAAAAAAGAAAAAAGCAAAGAAATAAAATTCAAGCAGTAAATTAGGCACAGGGTTTTAAAAAGCCTTTCCGCCCCCTAATACCTCATTGAAACAAACAGTCATTGAATATACTACTTTCCGTGCTACTGCTACATTTTTAATGATAATTGGAATTAATGTAAAATACAGTAATGAAAGCAGACACATTGCACAGAAATAAATCAATGGCAACAGGAAAGCACTAAATGAAAAACAAACAAACAAAAAATACATTTTGCCGTGGCAAAACCAGTAGTTACTAATATGGATACCAAGAGTCTAGAAAAAGACATAATGTATTAAATCGATTAATGTCAGTAGATTAGGCTGAATCAATATAATCCAAAAAGGCAATTCTTATTGATGGAAGTTAGGTAATTTTTCAAGGGATAAATAAGGGATTTGTATGTATTTGCAACAAATTAATTGCACCGACCAAGAGGGTGCACTGTAAATAAGTTCATTATATTATCAGTAAAAACACTGCATTCAATGGAAATGAGAGCTATATGGATCTATATTTTTTTATTTGTTATATTAGGCATTCCCTCTTTAAATAACTAGTGCACCACACAAAAAAAAAAAACATATTCACAATACAAAAAAATAAATTTATCAACATTTTTTACTTTCTCTCCAGATACCCCCTTTCACAAGCAAACGTCTGCAGCACATCGCATTATGGTGTGCACTGCCATCAAAACTAAACTAAAAAACACTAATGTAATAAATGATGAACAACTTTAATAAATGATGTACAAAGGAACAGGGAAATATATACAGAGAAATATATACAGAAAGATATATACATAGGTTGCAAGAGAATGTCTCATGCTTCAAATAAAAGGAGAAAAAGAGAAACCTTCATTAAGGCCTCTGGGGTTTAAAGTGGATTTATAAACTAAGCAGGGGATATATCTACTTACCTCTGTGTCTTCTATGTGTTTTATGTCTTATATTAGGGGATATATCACCACTGGATATCCCCTATAGTTTACACTGCCAAGCGAGACACATTGCCTCGAAGAGAGTCTGCACAGCAGGGACGGCTACATATTCTAACACCCGTTTGTGCTCCACTCTCCATCAGTGATCTACCTCGATATACTCTTTTGAGGCACCGTCAATAGCGACCACAGTTTAGCTCCACTACTATATCGGCATTGTAACTACTGCTAGACACCAACGATCCCAGTTTTATAAATATAATTTACGGATTTTACCATTTTTAGCGCGATTTGGTTTATTATTTGATTTTTGTGCGGAGCAGTCTGCACTTATGCTCCCTCTCTCTCTTATATTGGTCCACATATTGGATGTCCCTATAGCCTATCTTTGTCCTCTTTAGAGGCTTTACTACTATTTATCTTAGTGGACTTTACATGTATGTGCACATAATATATATATTTCTCTATGAGACTAAGGAGCATATTCCCAGGTTTTTAACTCTTTACCCTCACGCGATTTTCACTAACACAATTTCTTTGGTGTCTTTATTCAGGGTAGGTTTCATACCTATTTATTATTTTTTGCTTATTTCTAGTTCAATAAAGGTTATTACCATTTTCTTTGTTACGTTTACTTTAGGAGGTAATCTTTTGGAATGAGATCGAATCCCACTCACTTTTGAGTGAGTGGCTTTCTCTATCCCATTCTTTCAGTTTGTAGTTATTTGACTTGTTGTGGAGTTAAGCCCCTGTGTTACCTCCTGTAACCTATTTTGGGGTTCTGACGTTGGCTAGTCCAACATCACCACTCTCATCTCATATTTATTAATGAAGCAGATATACATGGGTGATATGTGAGAGTTATCAGGAATGAGAGCTGACATCTGAAGTCAATAATAAAAGACGAGCAGGATCCGATGGAGTAATCAGAAATGAGAGCTAAGGTCTAAAAGAAGGTGTGAACGAGATTAACCAGACAAGTCACTTTGGGCCCACAAAAACTGAAGCTGCAATAAATTGAGGTTACACACAAACAAGGCAATTCAAGGGACTCAATAACTGAGCAATGAGAGATACAATGAGCAACAGTTTAAATAGGCATTTATTGATTACAACAACCTAAGATAATTAAGTACTAAAGCATGACATCATTGAACAAGTAATATGTGGCTAAATTAAAATTTACTTGGGAACATTCTGACATATAGTCATAGAAACATAGAATATGATGGCAGATAAGAACCATTCGGCCCATCTAGTCTACCCAATTTTCTAAATACTTTCATTTGTCCCTAGCCTTATCTCATAGTTAGGATAGCATGCTTAAACTCCTTTACTGTGTTAACCTCTACCACTTCCGCTGGAAGGCTATTCCAAGCATCCACTACCCTCTCAGTAAAGTAATACTTCCTGATATTATTTTTAAACTTTGTCCCTCTAATTTAAGACTATGTCCTCTTGTTGTGGTAGTTTTTCTTCTTTTAAATATGGTATCCTACTTTACTGTGTTGAGGTTAAGACTCTATCAAATATTCTGTACTCTGCCCTTGGGTTTTTACGTCCAAGATGCATTATCTTGCACTTATCCACATTAAATGTCAGTTGCCACAACTCTGACCATTTTTCTAGTTTACCTAATACATTTGCCATTTGGCTTATCCCTCCTGGAACATCAACCCTGTTACATATCTTAGTATCATCAGCAAAAAGACATACCTTACCATGAAGACCTTCTGCAATATCACTAATAAAAATATTAAAGAGAATGGGTCCAAGTACAGATCCCTGAGGTACCCCACCTGTGACAAGCACAAGCTTTGGATATACTCCATTGACTACAACCCTCTGTTGCCAGTCACTCAGCCACTGCCTTACCCATTCAACAATATTGGAATCCAAACTTAAATACTGCAATTTATTGATAAGCCTTCTATGTGCAACATTGTCAAAAGCCTTACTGAAATCTAGGTAAGCAATGTCTACTGCACCACCCTGGTCTATTATTTTAGTTACCCAATCAAAAAAATCAGTAAGATTAGTTTGGCATGATCTCCCTAAAGTAAACCCATGTTGTCTCTGATCTTGAAATCCATGTGTTTTAAGATGTTCAACAATCCTATCCTTTAACATGGTTTCCATTACTTTCCCCACTACTGAAGTAAGGCTTACTGGCCTACAGTTGCCCGACTCATCCCTACCACTTATCTTGTGAATGGGCACAACATTCGCTAATTTCCAAACTTCTGGGACTACTCCTGTTAACAATGATTGGTTAAATAAATCTGTTAATGGTTTTGCTAGTACATCACTAAGCTCTTTTAACAGCTTTGGGTGTATTCCATCAGGTCCCATTGACTTACTTATATTTACTTTTGACAGTTGAAATAGAACCTCTTCCTCTGTAAACTCACATGTAATAAATGACCCATTTGTCCGTGTTCCTAAGTAAGGCCCCTGTTCTTCATTTTCATCTGTGAATACTGAACAAAAATATTCATTGAGGCAGTCAGCTAGACCTTTATCCTCTTCTACATACCTATCTTCTTTTGTTTTTAATCTAACTAATCCTTGTTTTACTTTCTATTTTTCATTTATGTATCTAAAAAATGTTTTGTTCCCTTTTTTTACTGACTGTGATATTTTCTCTTCTGTGTGTGATTTGGAAGCTTTTATAACTTGCTTAGCCTCTTTCTAACTCATCTTATAGATCATTCTGTCTTCCTCACTCTGGTTTTTTTTTATAATTACTAAATGCTAACTTTTAGTTTTTTACTATTTTGGCCACATCTGAGGAGTACCACAGTGGTTTCTTGAATTCTTTGCTTTTACTGACAAGCCTAATGCAATTTTCTGTTGCCTTGAGCAACTTTTAAATAATCCCATTTCTCTTGGACTCCATTTAAATTGCTCCAGTCTTATAATGACTCCTTTACACATATTCTAATTTTAGAAAAGTCTGTTTTTTTAAAGTCTAAAACTTTTGTTTTTGTGTGGTGACTCAGTTTCTGTTTGCATATTAAACCCCACTGACTAATGATCACTGGATCCTAAACTTTTACCTACAGTAATATCTGATACCAAATCTCCATTTGTTAAAACCAAATCTCTAGTATGGCCTCTTTACGAGTTGGCTCCCCTAAACGACTTGTTTTAGAGACAATCCAAGTAGGGAGTTTAGAATGTGTGCGCTCCTGGCACAAGCTACTATTTTTGTTTTCCAATTCACATCAGGAAGATTAAAGTCACCCATGATGAGAACTTCCCCCTTCATTGTAATTTTAGCTATTTCCTCAACTAGTAGATTTTCTAACTCTTCTATTTGTCCTGGGGGCCTATAAATCATGACAAAATGTTCAAAAGCATAGCAAAAACACAAATTCACACAAAATGGCCCATATAAATGTAAACAGGGAGAGTGATGAAAATTTGCCCCTCAATAGAAAGGGCCTGAGCACACCTAACAAACCGCTTGTTCATGCCTGTGCTTCATGTTATGTGTTTTGTTTATTTATACATGTATAGGCCATTTTAGTTTTTGGTAATTTAGATAACGCTAGTCTAAAGCAATCTTGTATTTTATCACCTGATGATCGATTCAGGATCAAATCAGATTAGACTTTATCTTCTGGGCAGTACGGGTTGAGTATGGTCTATTCACACTATTTGGCTTACATGTATTTCTTTATAATAGACTTCCTTTTTGTTCAAGGTATCAAACTTGGTAACCAATTGATTTTGCATCCATGTCTTCTAAAAGTAATGTATACATTTATTTAAAATCTATATTTCTCAGTGTAACTAATTATCAATGATCAGTTCTAATTGTTTAATGCATGGGTCTATGTATTGTAGAGCAGATCCATAATCAAACAGTTAAATATTCCTATAATGTAAGTCATGTTTGCATGATTTTACATCCTTTTTGTGAGTAGCACAAGTGTGACTATTGAATAACTCTAATCAAGCTTCCACAATTCATTTACAGCATCCTTAATTTCCATTATCCTGTCATTAGAATGCCATTTACTCTGCAACATACATTATCATTCCTTAGATAACATAATGGTAATTCGTAGCCATTGGTAATACTATAAATTCTAGAAAATGTGCCTTTCTCTAATAGTAATGTAGCATAACTGTTATGAAATGCAAGTGTTGGAATTTTCTCTTTTTTAACTAAAAGAATAGCATTTATGTCTGCCATTTGACTGTTTCTTTGAAAGGTTTATTTTTTGTTGTTTTTTACTAATTATCTTTAAAAAATGTATTAATCATCATTATAAAACAGTAAATTGCAACTTAAAAACATATCTGTAGCAATCTGGATTGTGTTTAAAATTAGCCATTATTCACCACTTCATATATATTCATATATACATTTCCTTTTTGTTCAAAGTATCAAACTTGGAAACTAATTGATTTTGCATCCATATCTTCTTAAAGTAATGTATACATTTATTTAAAATCTATATTTGTCAGTGTAACTAATTATGTGATCAGTTCTAAGTGTTTAATGCATGGGTCTATGTATTGTAGAGCAGATCCATAATCAAACAGTTAAATATTCCTATAATGTAAGTCATGTTTGCATGATTTTACATCCTTTTTGTGAGTAGCACAAGTGTGACTATTGAATAACTCTAATCAAGCTTCCACAATTCATTTACAGCATCCTTAATTTCCATTACCCTGTCATTAGAATGCCATTTACTCTGCAACATACATTATCATTCCTTAGATAACATAATGGTAATTCGTAGCCATTGGTAATACGATAAATTCTAGAAAATGTGCCTTTCTCTAATAGTAATGTAGCATAACGGTTATGAAATGCAAGTGTTAGGATTTTCTCTTTTTTTTTAAAAAAAGAATAGCATTTTATTTCTGCCATTGGACTGTTTCTTTGAAAGGTTCTTTTTTTTTTTATTAATTATCTTTCAAAAATGTATTAATTATCATTATAAAACAGTAAATTGCAATTTAAAACACATCCTTAGCAATCTGGATAGTGTTTAAAATTAGCCATTATTCACCACTTCATATTACCAACCCATAGTGTTTAGAACATATAAAGTCCAAGAGTTTGGAAGTCATTTTAAGATAGAGTATAGAAGCCGGACCAAAAGTTTGGATCTATGTCGTAGACATAAGATGTGCTCTCTACTTTTCTCTTCCTTCTTGACAGAGATGTTGACAATAGAAAATTGGCTACAGCCAAAATTACACACTTCCTTCTGGTCACTGTGATGGGCTGAAAGTGGTTAGCTTACACTCTCATCCAATCACAGCTTTTACTCATTGCTTCCTCATTAGCCCAAGCAGATATGTAGGGCTACTGGGGGCTTGCCTTAAAACATCAAAAACAGTTTAACACTGAATGGAAGGACAGTGCCAGGGGTCTCCAGACACTATACCCATTTACATTTTATGAAGCAGTTACAGTGTCAACGGTGTTAAATCATGTCCTTCTTCATGCCCTGCCTCATGCCTCCCCACTTATGTCTCTATCAACCTTTCTCTCTCTAACAACACACTTAGATCTCTCTTCATGCCATCCTCTCAATGTGTTTCTTTAACCATTCTCTTCTGTTTTTATAAATACTCATTCTGACTTTTCGGGAGATCCTCAGATCCATTTGTGTAATTCCTCATCCCACTTTCTTTGTTTGTAACCATGTTTGAGCATCAACTGCACAAGGTAAAAAAACATGCAATGGACCAAGAGCCAGAATCTAGGTAAAATAGACAATATATCTTAAGTCATAAAATCAGAAAGCTGTAAAATGGAAGATAAAATCCCCAACGTACATAAAGAAAAGAAACTCAAAAAAGACCAATTCAGTATAAAAAATTCAGCAAAAAAATTAAATCTGACAATTAAGATAGCAGGACATAAACCAATACTAATAAACTGTGGTGTCCACAATAGTGTATAAAGTTGTATTAGGTCACTAACGTATAAGAAAAATACAATAGTAGTATAAAATGACATTGTAGCTGGGCATGGGCAAAAAATTTCAGTGCTTTGGAACTTCGTAAGCATCCGAATGGCATGAAATTCATACAAATGTACATTCAGAATGAAACTAATTGCACATGTCTACTTTATGTATCCTATATAATAATTGGCTATGGATGTTTGTCTGATGCAGTCATGCGCAGTAGAGACTACGCAAAACTGCATGGAACAAACATCCGATGCCAGGAGGCGAGGGAGTAAAGTACTTACTGGGCTCTTACAGCACAGCTCCCTCGCTCGTCCTTCAGGGTCCTCTGGCAGCCACGATGTGATGTGTACAGGATACGACGTCATTGCACAAAATAATTAGCTTATTGGTCAAGATTCCTGTCATCATTCACATAATTTTTCTGCCCTCTCTCTTGTTTTGCCACTTTTCAGAAATCTGAATCACTTTGGCACTACTGCACTTTGCACTTTGGTACTTCGGAGCTTCGGAGCTTTGCGTGCTTTAGAGCTTCGAAACTTGCAAATTACTGAACTTTGTCACTTCGGAACTTCTATGCTTCGGGACTTCAGCACTTCGGACATTCGTAAGCATCCGAATGTCCGAATGCCATGAAATTCACACAAATGTACATTCGGTACTAAATGAATCGCACATGTCTAATTGTAGCTACAGTCTCTAATGTTATAAAATTACAGTGTAGCAACAGTCTCTAGCTACCCAATAAGATACCAAATTATAAAATATACAGCATAAATTCACAGTTTACAATGTGGCAGAGAATCTCACAGACTGCTTGACAGAAGCCAAGATTCACAGAGACTGAAACTGCTGAACTATGTAGTACTAAATGAATGCACTGTTTAATACATAGTCCCCTCTTTCTGGTAAAAGCAAAGATCACAATAATAGATCAGAGTGTGCTAATACTTGTGGATAGTATCTAGAAAACAAAAGAAAGCTGAGACATAGTTCTTTAAAAGTAATTATTAGATTTGAGCAAACCTGAACTGTAAAGTTCGGGTTCATACCGAAGATTACGATTTTTTGACCCCAAACCCGAGCCCGGACATTTCAGTAACAGTTCGGGTTTGAGTTCGGTGTTCGGCGATTTAATGGCACATTTTGAAAAGCTGCGGGGCAGCCAAACAACAAACGTTTGACAAAACTGCCGAATTGCATCCTAACAGAATGAGAACAGTTTCTCCATTTGTGTTAGAACGCAATTCGAGACTTTGTTCGTATCGCATTTTCATTCTAATGAATGACATTCCGATCCTATTCATTGCGGCTACATCTTGCAGCCGCTTAGTAGATAACTCCCTAATTCCCACGGTATTAGGGAGCTATCTACCAAAAGGTAAAGATTACTTAGTATTAGTAAATTCAGCCTCTACTCGCTAAACCGCGAGTAGGGGCATGTCTAGTAAACAGTGAGCAGCCAGTGGCTGCTTACTGTAAAAAAATAAAAAAAATAAAAAACCTATTGGCCCCCATCCCTGAATGGTGGATGGAGGCCCTAAAGTAAAATAAGGGGGAGGGAACCTATTGTCCTCCCCCCAGCCCCCACCCCTGAGCGGTGGGTGGGGGCCCTAAATAACAATGGGGGGGACCTACTGTCCTCTCCCCCAGCCCCCACTCCTGCGCGGTGGGTGGTGGCCCTAAGTAACTATGAGGGGGGTGGGACCTATTGTCCTCCCCCCCATCCCCCACCCCTGAGTGGTGGGTGGGGCCCTAAAGAGCAATTATGGGAGGGGACCTAATGTCCTCCCCCCTGGCCCTCACCCCTGGGCGGTGGGTGGGGGCCCTAATTAAAAATTTGTGGGACCTACTGTCCTCCCCCCGGCCCCCACCCCTGAGTGGTGGGTGGGAGCCCTAAATAGCAATTAGGGGAGGGGACTTAATGTCCTCCGCCCTGGCCCCCACCCCTGAGCAGTGGATGGGGGCCCTAAATAAAAATTGGGGGGGACCTAATGTCCTCCCCCCTGGCCCCCACCCCTGAGTGGTGGGTGGGGGCCCTAAAATAGAATAAGGGGGGACCTAATGTCCTCCCCCCTGGCCCCCCGCCCCCTTATTCTAATTTATGGCCCCCACACACCGCTTAGGGGTGGGGGCCATGGGGGAGGACATTAGGTCCCCCACCTTATTCTAATTTAGGGCCCCCACCCACCGCTCTGGGGTGGGGGCCAGGGGGGAGGACATTAGGTCTCCCCCCTAATTGCTATTTAGGGCCACCACTCAGGGGTGGGGCCAGGGGGAGGACATTAGGTCCCCCCTTATTCTGAGCGGTGGGTGGGAGCCCTAATTATAAATTGGGGGGACCTAATGTCCTCCCCCCTGCCCCCACCCCTGAGCGGTGGGTGGGGACCCTAAATAGCAATTAGGGGAGGGGACCTAATGTCCTCCGCCCTGGTCCCCACCCCTGAGCAGTGGATGGGGGCCGTAAATAAAAATTGGGGGGGACCTAATGTCCTCCCCCCTGGCCCCTACCCCTGAGTGGTGGGTGGGGGCCCTAAAATAGAATAAGGGGGGACCTAATGTCCTCCCCCCTGGCCCCCCGCCCCCTTATTCTAATTTATGGCCCCCACACACTGCTTAGGGGTGGGGGCCATGGGGGAGGACATTAGGTCCCCCACCTTATTCTAATTTAGGGCCCCCACCCACCGCTCTGGGGTGGGGGCCAGGGGGAAGGACATTAGGTCTCCCCCCTAATTGCTATTTAGGGCCACCACTCAGGGGTGGGGCCAGGGGGAGGACATTAGGTCCCCCCTTATTCTAATTTAGGGCCCCCACCCGCCGCTCAGGGGTGGGGGCCGGAGGGAGGACAATAGGTTCCCCCTCATTATTTTACTTTAGGGCCCCTATCCGCCGCTCGGTGGTGGGGGCCGGGGGGAGGACAATAGGTCCCCCACCTTATTTGAATTTAGGGCCCCCACCCACCGCTCATGGGTGGGAGCCTGGGGGAGGACAATAGGTCCCCCCTTATTTTACTTTAGGGCCCCCACCTGCCATTTAGGGGTGGGGGCTCAGGAGGGGGGAACCTTTTTTTTGTTTTTTTTTAAACAAAGGCTGCTCACTGTTTAATAAATATGCCCCTACTCGCAGTATAGCGAGTAGGGGCATAATTTACTAATGCTAAGTAATCTTTACTTAGTATTAGTAAATTTGGCTGAGAGACCAATTCAGGTCTTTCAGCCTTTTAGTAGATAGCTCTCTAATACCGTGGGAATTAGGGAGTTATCTACTTATTCATTCCTGTCATTACATTGACTGGCTAAGTAACTAACATTTTATATGAATGTGTGTTACTTGATTGTTGTAAGTGTTGCAAATGCTTACAGCTGAATCCTGGCTATGTTTCTATACTTTTTATTTAAAATTGTATACAGTGTAACATTCTTCTTCCACTGGGTAAGTATATTAGTACTTAGGCAATACATTTTACTTCCTTTTCCAGCCCTCTAGCCCTTTCTAGGACTTTTTTAGAGCCATTTTAGTGCCCATAGGTTTGGGTCCCTATTGACTTCAGTGAGGTTCGGGGTCAAGTTCGGGTCAAATTCAGGTCAAGTTCGAGTCCCGAACTCAAACTTTTTGCCGAAATTCGGCCGAACCGGGCGTACACTGAAAGTCCAGGTGTCCACTCAACTCTAATTAATATATTAAACAAAGATGAAAAATACTGTTGGAAACACATTGTTTAATTTATTGTTTGATTCCGTAAGATATTTTGTCTATTTTACCTATATACCAGCTCCTGGTCCATTACATTTTTTTTACTTCATGTAGTTATTACTATTTTTATTACTATTTTTATTATAAAGGTTTTTTGATGACTTTTTTTTTTTAACAGTTTCGATAGAGCGGTATGTATATTCCTGTAGACTCACTTTTTTTTACAAGAGGAGGATATTTTTTCAACTTTTTTTTCTGTATACTTGTTTGAGCAGGATTCTCACCATCTTTTTCTTGCTCCTGTAAGTATAACTTGTTTAGTTACAATTACCTAATTACCAGACTCAGCCACCAATTTTGCATTTCAATATATTCATAATTTATGAATAATAAATAATACTGTGTTACAAGTTCACAAATACTATTCTGCATCTTCTGTCCTGCTTCTTAAACAACATAAACCAATCCAGTCCACTTCTGTTATCAGAGAGATCTCTTTCACAACTGATATTTTGCAAAAGGGAATGTATTTTCAAAGTTGACAATTAGAATTCAAATTAATTAATTGAATACAAACTTAAGGCAACACATCATTTCATTGAAAAGTCAATGCCTGCCCTTTTTCCTGTCATTTTAAATCATCAATTCTGACATCCACCAAGTGTCTGTTTGTGTATATTAATCAACATCTTCACTACATTAAAGCCACCTAATATCATGTATGTGACCTTTGTGCTGCCAAAACAGCTCTGATGCATCGAGGCATGGACTCCACAAGACCTCTGAATATGTCCTATGGTAACTGACACCAAGACATTAGCATCAAATCAGATTGAGATCTGGAGAATTTGGAGACCCAGACAACACCTTGAACTCTTTGTCATGTTCCTAAAACCATTCCTCAACAATTTTTGCAGCATGGCAAGGTGTATTATCCTGCTGAAAATGGTCACTGCCATCAGGAAACACCATTGCCATGAATGAGTGTAAGTGGTCTGTAACAATATCTAGGTAAGTGGTAAGTGCCAAAGTAAGATCCACATGAATGCCAGTACCCAAGATTTCCCAGCATAATACTGCCTCCACCTGCCTGCCTTCTTTCCATAGTGCATCATGCTGCCATCTTTTCCCCAGGTAAGATGGCATCATGCTGCCATCTCTTCCCCACATATGAACCTAGCCATTTTTATGACATGAGTTATCAGACCAATCAACATTCTTCCATTGCTCCAAGATCTATTTCTGACACTCATGTCCCCATTGAAGGTACTTTCAGCAGTGGACAAGGGTCATCATGGACACTCTGACTCTGATCCATAATCATAAAGAAAAACTTTCTCCTAGATTATGCCACCATTTTAAAGCAGAGAAACTACTATGTTTACATTAGGATTAATCCAGCCTCTAGTGGCTGCCTTATTGACAGCCGCTAGAGGCGCTTCCACGCTTCTCACTGTGACTTTCACAGTGAGAAGACGCTGCTGTCCATAGGAAAGCATTGAGAAATGCTTTCCTATGGACTGATTGAATGCGCGCGCGGTTCTTGTTGTCCATGTGCATTCAGCGGTTGACGTCGGAAGAGGGAGGAGAGTCACCAGCGCTGAGGGAGCCCGGTGCTGGAGAAAGGTAAGACTTTAACCCCTTCCTCCCCCTTCAGCCCAGCAAGAGTGGGACCTAAAGGGTGGGGGGGGGGGACCCAAAGACCCTATAGAGCCAGGAAAACGAGTTTGCTTTCCTGGCCCTATAGTGGTCCTTTAAATGTAAAGCATATTGTATACACACCAACATCATCTTTCATTTGCTTTTAGACGTCTCGATGCATCATGCTGCATTAAAGTAGTTATGAAAAAAACATCTGTATTGACTTGTCATCTGTATCATTTGCAGATAGAAATTGGAGAGAACAGTTAACATTACAGAAATGTAAGTGAAGCATTTAGTACTTACTAGAAGAACATCTGCCATGCTTCATGTTAATACGCTCCAGTGTGTAAATCACTTATAGATTACTTTTGATATTTTATGAAGAAAAAAGTAAAAATGTTTATCAGTACATTGTTTAATGAATGATTAAAACATAACATTTATTGGTCTGGGTATTACAATTATGTAATAAACAGCTATAGTTATAGAGTTATACAATAAAATGAATCTAATGAAAAAAGATCTTCCAGCAGATTTTACTCCTCCTGGTTTCCAGGTTATTCCTCCGAATGATGTCATCGTGCACAGAGCGTGGCAGCATTACTGGTGTCTATCAGATTTCAACCTCTCAGAGTCCATGCAATAAAATGGATGGAGGTAGCAATCGGAAAGTTCTCATACATAATGTATGTAAAAGTTGGGTCAAGAGAAGAAGTTTGGAAACCAGGAGGAGTGAAATCAGCTGGGAGATCTTTTAACCAACTGGAGGACTAATTGGACAATTTGGGGATTTTAAAAGGGAGAGGAGGAAGGGTTTGTTTATATTTGTTGGTGATTTGCACAAGAGCATTCAGTGTCCCTGAGGAAGTTCCTGGAGGGACGAAATGCATAGGACTACAGAACTGACAACAAATCCATGCTTTTGACTTCTACACCTGCTGTTTTAAAATTACATGGAAGCGAATAAAATTATTATGAACTTTATTTTCAAACTTGCACTATAATTTTTGCACTTTCTCTCTCCTTAATGATTCTCAGACTGTCAAGGTTCTGAAGCAAGTAAGTGATCTCTTTAAAGATCATCTGAAAGCTTGAAGTTGGCATTAAAAGTGAGTGGCCAATTGAATTTTCTTTAACACAGGTTTATACACAGTTAAACAAATGTTGTGACTTCCTTATTTCCCCTGGCAAAATCACTGTTACTTTCTTGTTTTATATCTATAGTTGAAGATTAGAGGAAATCTTTGGGGTGGATTCATTGCTGAAGGAAAGTTTTATTGATATTATACAAACAAGTCTACACAATAAAGTGCAAAAAAACACACACAAGTGTGGGGGTGGTAGCTGGAATATAAGTGCAACTCCACAGTGTTTAAAAAACCACTTAAAAAACACACAAATACAAATATTGTTAAAAGATAAAGATAGAGGAGTGCAGGTAAAAATATGTGTATAATATACTTATAAATGCTTGATTGTCCTTTAGATGTTACACTTTGCAGAGCCACATATAGTAGGCTCTGACTTTTGTCGCTCTTTTCAAATCCCTGATGTATTTGACTCCACCACACCTCCAGATCTCTCCACTTTTGCCAGGATACAGGAGATATAAATGATTCCAAAGGAGATAGGGGATATAGGTCAAAAATTTATTTAACATATATAGTTAAAAACAGGGAAATCTATAAAGTGCATTCAAGTGAAAATCAATAAGGTAGCAGCACTGACGCGTTTCGACCGTCAAAACAGTCTTATTCAACATGCACTTTGAAAAAGACTGTTTTGACGGTCGAAACGCGTCAGTGCTGCTACCTTATTGATTTTCACTTGAATGCACTTTATAGATTTCCCTGTTTTTAACTATATATGTTAAATAAAATTTTTGACCTATATCCCCTATCTCCTTTGGAATCATTTATATCTCCTGTATCCTGGCAAAAGTGGAGAGATCTGGAGGTGTGGTGGAGTCAAATACATCAGGGATTTGAAAAGAGCGACAAAAGTCAGAGCCTACTATATGTGGCTCTGCAAAGTGTAACATCTAAAGGACAATCAAGCATTTATAAGTATATTATACACATATTTTATTGATATTATATTCATCATTTTTTGCACATAGTATTTGCACTTGCATAAGTAATAGGTTGTGATTGTCACCACAAATATTGATATATTAAATCAAAATATATACTAATACATCTTAACCCCATAAGATGAGATGCTTGGAAGGTAGCAAAGAGCTACTGACGCGCATTTTGCTAAAATGAGGCTCATCAGAGGGGATCGAGTCTTTCAACTGTTAAACATAAATATGGCATTCTTACTGCTGATTGGATGACAAATTAGAATGAATTTTGATGGATGGCAAATTAAACCAATGAGTGCTTATGTCAGCTAGTAGATCACGTGCATGAGAAATAAAATAAAATAACTTTAAATTCAGAAAAAAATGGTCCCAAAATAAAAAAGAGAGGAACCAGAAATGTTGGAATTTCCCTACAGGAAGAGAGCATATGAAGGATAAATAGACCATAGATTCTAAACATACAAATACAAATAATTATATATTTACATACTGAAGATAGAATTTTGTCACACGAGTTAAAATGGTATAGAAGAATTACTAAAGATAATACCCACACATAGCCAATACAAATATTATTTGGAAAATCCTTTATTTAGTGATAGGACATATGTTAAAAGGTATGTCTAAAAATAGGATTATGTTTTGCCACCTCGTTTGAAAGAAGTAATCTCAGAATCAGTATGTAATTCAATCTAGAAGCCTTGTAGAGGCTAACTGTTCATATAATGATATTGAAACACAATATCTACTTAAATACTACATCCAAATAAAATTGTATATTTCGTGGTAGCGAAAAAATGAATTGTAGCAGTTTAGAGCTGAGCTGGATAGATGGTGAGAGTATTAAGGCATCATAGATCTTAGTAGATATTACCCTATATCGATAAAAATCGCTACAATGAACTAACTCTTAAGTATTACTGCGGATAAACCAACATTCACAAGTAAGACAAGCTCAAACAGACACTCCTACATTGAATTACATTCCGATTTTGAGATTACTTCTTTCAAACTAGGTGGCAAAACATAATCCTATTTTTAGTCATTTAGTAGACATAAAATTTAACATATGTCCTAGCACTAAATAAAGTATTTTCCAAATAATATTTTCACTTGCTATGTGTGGGTATTGTGTTTAGAGATTCATATATGCAATTTTAACTCATGTTACATAATTCTATCTTTAGTATGTAAATACATAATTTTTGTATGTTTGAAATCTATGGTCTATTTATCCTTCATATGCTCTATTCCTATAGGGAAATTCCAACATTTCTGGTTCATCACCTTTTTAGTTTGGGACCCTTTTTTTCTGGTTTAATATTTAGGGTTAGGCCCTTTAGTTGGTGAATCCCATTACAAGACCTTTTCTTCTGTTTCTTTTTGTGTAACTTTAAATTCACATTGCTTCTCTATCAGAGCTATAAATAGTGTGCAAATAAGTGGTTATATTTCAACCTTCAATTTTCAATCTTTAAGCATTGGGGTCACTCCCTTAATATATTCCCTAACCAATGTATAATTAGCTCAGTGTTCCTTAATCCTTTTATATTTTCAAATTAAGTCTACCCAGATACAATTTAGTATAATTAACATACCAATTAAATCATGGTTAGAGATTCAAACCGGAAAGGTATATAATAAAAATTTACCTTGCCCATGTGCCATACAAGCAGCTACCTTAACTAAACGCAAGTTTTTTGTAGTAGTAGTATCATTATTATTTATTTTGTTTTCATCTATGGTGGTAGTCAGGTGAATTTGTAATAATTTGTCATAAGAACTAATCGCATTGCTACTTGGGTAAACAAGAAATCTCTTATATACTGAATAAAAAGCACAAACTGTATGTTATTTGAGAAATCATTAAATGATGTGACAGTGAAGACTGTGATGACAATTCTAATGCAAGAGTTTTTTTTTTTTGCAGCCATATGCATTACTTTGTATTTATTTAAATTATTTTGCCTACTTAGTTCACATAAAGCATTGTGTCGATATCACATGTCATGCTATTTAAGAACTGTAAAAAAAATATTAACAAATACATTCCCAGTGGCTCTCAAAGCTGACAGGGTTTACGATTATCTAATTCTATTAATTCATTAGTCATTACTGGAGCACAGATATCACATGACATGTGTTTTTTTTAAATGGGATGTACCCCTAGTGAGGCTCTCTTGGTAACTGATGTTAGCTTATACCCACACATGAAAAGCAAAGACAAGCTGTATACATTCTACAACACAAACTATTTTGCTAGTTTGGCTGCTTTCGTAAAAAAATTGAGGTTAGCCTCGTCAATTCCCACCGAATCCCTGCTCACTGAACAAAACTACCATTGTATATTTTATTCAAGTGTTATTATTTTTATTAACTTTTGATGTGGCTAGGATCTATAAATGTTTGGAAGGACTGCAGAGAGTGACGAGACAGTATTGTGTTGACTAGTTTCTAAACAATGGATGCTGTTTATATTTTCTTATTTATTTGACTTTAAGTTAAAAACACATTCTCAGTAGTAGGAGACCATTCAACAAATAGTTTCTCCTTTGTTACATAGTTACATAGCTGAAAAGAGACTTACGTCCATCAAGTTCAGCATTCCTCACATTTGTTTTTTGCTGTTGATCCAAAAGAAGCCAAAAAAACCCAGTTTGAAGCACAATTTTGCAACAAGCTAGGAAAAAAAATCCTTCTTGACCCCAGAATGGCAGTCAGATTTATCCTTGGATCAAGCAGTTTGTATATCACACAGAGGGTTAATCTGTTAAGAGGTAGCCAGCTGGTTGCTCTCTCGCTTTTTATAAACTCTTTCCGATGGTTCTTCAAGGATAATGGGATGCAGGGCCGGACTGGCCCACCGGGATACCGGGAAATTTCCCAGTGGGCCGCTACACCTGGGGCTGGGCTGACAGCCCTAATCAGTGATCGGGCTCCTGTAATCCCGGCTGGCTATGTGCGAGCTGTGCGGCCCCATGGGAGCACAGCTCACACATGGCCGGCCGGGATCAAAAAAAAAATTGTGGCGGGGCGGTGCTAGCGTGCGGCGGAGCCTAGTGTGCGGTGGGGCAGAGCTTAGAATGTGACGGGGGCCCTGGTAACTGCTGCATGGGAAGCAGGAAGGAGTCCCTGCTTCCCCAACAACCAGCCTTCAGGAGCTCCAAGGGATGTGGAGGTAAGAAGCAGATCAGTGTGTCTGTGTGTGACTGTGTGTGTGTGTGTGTGACTGTGTGTAGAGCTTAGAATGTGACGGGGGCCCTGGTAACTGCTGCATGGGAAGCAGGAAGGAGTCCCTGCTTCCCCAACAACCAGCCTTCAGGAGCTCCAAGGGATGTGGAGGTAAGAAGCAGATCAGTGTGTCTGTGTGTGACTGTGTGTGTGTGTGTGTGACTGTGTGTATGTGTGTGTGTGTGTGTGTGACTGTCTGCCTGTGTGTGTGTGTGTGTGTGTCTGTCTGCCTGTGTGTGTGACTTTGTGTGTGTGTGACTGTCTGCCTGTGTGTGCGTGACTGTGCGTGCGTGATTGTCCGCCCGTGCGTCTGACCGTGTGTGCGTCCGTCCGCCCGTGTGCGTGACCGTGCGTGCGTGCGTCTGTGCGTGACCTGCCGTGCGTGCGGCAGTCCGCCCGTGTGTGTGCGTGTCTGCGTGACCTGTGTCTGTGTGTGTAGCTTCCCGCCTGTGTGTGTGTGTGTGTGTGAGAGAGAGACCGTCTCCGTGTGTGACTGTCTCCGTGTGTGTCTGTCCGCCCGTGTGCGTGACTTGTGCGTGTGTGTGTGTCTGCCCGTGCTGTGTGACCGTGGCCGTGTGTGCGTGACTGTGTGTGTGTGTGACTGTCTGCCTGTGTGTGTGTGACCGTGTGTGTGTGTGTCTGTCTGCCTGCCTGTGTGTGTGTGTGCGTGACTGTCTGCCTGTGTGTGTGACTGCCAGTGTGTGTGGCAGTCTGCATATGTGTGTGTGTGTGTTTGTGTGTGACTGTCTGTCTGTGTGTGTGGCTTTCTGCCTGTGTGTGTGTGTGTGAGAGAGACTGTCTTCCTGTGTGTGTGTGACTGTATGCCCGTGTGTGTGACTGTGTGTGTGTGTGTGTGTGTCTGCCTGTGTGTGTGCCTGTGTGCCTGTGTGTGTGTGACTGTATGTCTGTGAGTGTGTGACTGTCTTCCTGTGTGTGTAAGTGTGTGACTGTCTGCCTGTGTGTGACTGTCTGTCTGTGTGTTTGACTGTGTGTGTGTGTGACTGTCTGCCTGTGTGTGTGTTTGTGTGGCTGTCTGCCTGTATCTGTGTGTGTGGATGTCTGCCTCGGTGTCAGTGACTGTCTGCCTCTGTGTGTGTGGATGTCTTTGTGTGTGTGCATCTGCTAGTGAGAGAGCGAGCAAGCTTCTGTGTGTGTGTGTGCGCGCATCTGCTAGTGAGGGAGCCTCTGTGTGTGTGCCCCTGCTAGTGAGTTTGTGTGTGTGTGTGCCTGCTAGTGAGTGAGCTTGTATGTGTGTCAGTGAGCTTGTCTGTAGGGATCATATGTGTGTGTGCATGTTAGTGAGCTTGTCTGTAAGGAGCATGGGTGTGTCGGAGCCTGTCTGTGGTGAGCATATATGTACAGTGAGCTTGTCTGTAGTGACCATATGTGTGCCAGTGAGCTTATCTGTAGTGAGCATGTGTGTGCCAGTGAGCTTCTCTGTAGTGAATCTGTGTGCTAGTGAGCTCTTTTGTAGGGAGCATGTGTGTGTCAATGGGCTTGTCTGTAGGGAGAGTGTGTGCACATCAGTGAGCTTGTCTGTAGGGAGTGTGTGTGTGTGACAGTGAGCTTGTCTGTAGAAAGCTTGTGTGTGTATCAGAGTTTGTCTGTACTAAATTTGTGTGTATGCCAGTAACCTTGTCTGTGTGTGTCATTGAGATTGTCTGTCAATTAGCCTATATGTGTGCATCAGTAAGATTGTCTGTGTCTGTGTGTGAGTATGCTTTACTGTATAATTAAATTACCCTGAAAGGACTAATATTTTGAATTAGAAGAAGAAATGTATCAATAATATATATATATATATATATATAAACACCCTACATAGCACAATGACTTATGGGGCTGGCATAGATTTTTTTCCAGGGCTGCTTCATATCCCCATTCCGGCCCTGATGGGATGTCTGTAAAATACATCTTCCATACAACCACAGGAGGATGGTGCTAGCCTGCTGGAGATGTTTTTGAGATCTACCACAAGACAACCTGAGCCTTCTGGGAAATCATTTCAGTCAGCAAAAGGTAAGTGGGATGACGCAATGGCCATAGTCTTCCGGAAATGCAGGGTAGAATGGTTTTTTTTGTTTGTTTGTTTTTTTTTCAGTGGATCATAAGACATCATCTGGATGGTCAGAAAAAAGTAACAGAACAGGTCAGTGGCATAGCTGCCTTCTTGGAACAAATAATTACATCAGTAGAAAACAGTATACAGTACACAATGATTGGGAACATGGCTTTTAACCTCCTTTAATTATAATAGAGGTCACCTTTAGGTATAATAAAGGTCAGCTGATACACATCTGGGCCACTATATCACATGACTGTAATGAAATAATCACTAGGAGTCTGCATCGTGCTGCAAAGAGTTAAAGGACCACTATAGTGCCAGGAAAACTGCTATGTTTATAAAAAAATGGGTTAACCCTAGAAGGACCTGGCACCCAGACCATTTCATTAAGCTGAAGTGGTCTGGGTGCCTAGAGTGGTCCTTTAAAAAAAGGCTTAGCATTTCCTTTAAAGTCTATTTTACATTTTCTTTTGATTGAAATCCTGTCATCTGTACACTTTAATAGTCAATACACTCAAACAAAATGAGAATTTTTCTAAATAATATAAAAAGTTTTTTTTTTTTATATAACAAGTGTGAAATGCACTTCGTTCGTTTTATTTTCTGCACGTAACTTAAAAATGTAATATTGAACCATGACATATAAGCAGAGGCCTCATAAAAGGAATCACCCAAAGGGGATACCCAATACAATGTTTACATGCTTAGCTTTTTAATATATAAAGTATCTTTCCCCTAGCCTTTGATATCTGTAGGTGTAATCTTTTGATATAATATAATCTCAGCAAGACATGTACTGGATACATTCATCTTCTACTTTTAGTAAGCTATCGGAAGGTGACACAAGTGAGAATTCTGCAAGTTACAAACAAACAAACAAACAAAGCAATGCTTTTGATGTGCTTTCATGCAAATGTTTTTTAAATAATATTATGTGTTTGTAGCATAAACTTTGTAGTTTTTTGTAATATACAAGAGGCATTTACTGGGACGTAATTAAGCAAATAAATAAAATTAATCATAGAATGGGTCAACATATTCATTTTGAGTACTAATAGAATGTCTACCGCACGGCATTAGTTATTTCATCTGAGAAAAGCATTATGGAAACATTTAGGCACATTTACTGTCCATTTGATTACAATGCATATATCTAAACCTTTTTTGGGGGGTTATTAAACAGTAGTATTAATAAGCAGTTATGTTTAGTCAAAGAAATATTACATTTCTGGTTCCATTAATATTTAATTCCTTCCCTTTTCATTTTAAAAATGACCTGATTGTCAGACAATTTATGTCAAACCAACTAAACAGCCTGGGACCCTGATAAATGGAAACCCATTGGATTATATCAAGTTAATATGAATTATAACCCATTTTTTTCTTTATATTGTGCTGTGCAGTTATCTGTAATATTACAGCTATTGACAGTATGGGTTCGTTGTTTAACAACTGTAGAGAAACACACCTGTAAATGACCATACTGGATATGAAAAGAAGAAATTGATTAAATGGTCAAACAGTCTTTCTTTTATTTATTTAGTTACTTTAGAGGCTAGGGTAGATGATTGATTAAGCATCTAACACCGTAGGGATTTTGACTATGGCAACCAATTAATTTTCTTTAAAAAAAGTAGATGTGCTTTTTTTGGTTGGATAAGTTTAGTAAATTCTAATTTACCAAATATTAAACAACCACCAGTTACCTTAGCTTGCTTGAAATCTCCAAAATTGTAATTAGGTTTTTGATAAAGGCCAATGATTAAACACATTTTTAATATCATTTTTTTGTCTCCTTGTAAGACATTTTTTAATTACGTTCATTTGAATGTAGCATAGTTTATGTTTCATATTATGTTAATGTGATATAGCTGTGAATGTTATTATATTAATTTTACATGTTGATCCAAAAAATATAAAAAAATAAATTGGGTGATTGGTAATATTCTTCATACAAGGAGTATTGAAATTACATTACATTAGCATTTCAAGTGAAGAAAGACTCATCTTCTAAATACAAATAGGGATTTGAAATATTATGAGTTCACATTAGGAAGACGAATAGGGAAACATTCCTTTATTCATTAAAAACCGGGTTTTCGAAGCAACAGATTTTTAAGTTCCAGTGATGTGAAAGTACCAAGATAACAGAATATGTTCTGCTTTAAGCATTTGTTTGATGATTTTATATATGCTTGGTAGAGTTTCAAAAGCAGACCTGAAACCCACACTAAGAACCATACTGTTGCAAATGCCAAGAGACAGGTTATCTTTACTGCTTTTGACAAGACACTGTATAAAAAAATATATATATATTTATATGTACAAATGCAATCATATGGGTGATACGATGATCGGTATTAAATATGCTGCAAATATCTCTAACGCTATTATTTATTCTTGGAACTTGTCACAATTTAACAAACATGTTTATCATCAATAACAAGCAGACATTTAACCCTTTCATGCACAGCTATGCCCCACAATCCTGCATACATGATATACATGAATAGTGTATACATTCTTTTTCATTTACTGCAAACTAATTTTGTTTGCAATGTCTGTCCAGACAGCAGAACCGGTGCTATCGTTCTAGCACAGACTCTGCTGAGCCTCCCTGCAACTGTAGGAGCCGGTCCATTGCTCTCTGTGCAGGCAGAACTACGAGGTGGAAACAGCTCTCTGCAAATGCTCCTTCCTGGACAGAGACCGTAAAAATTTAATTCAGAGTGGTCTTCAACCACTTGGAGTTGATGATCTGCCTGGCAGCCCACCAGACCACCAGACCACAAAGTAAAAAAACTGCTGGACCACCAGGGAATTAAAGTCTCGCATTGCAGAAAAGGTTAGCAGGACATGGGTTCAGCTTAATAAAATAGTTGCAAATAAAAAAAAAAAAAAAGAAAAAAAAGAACAGCACTGTGTGGGGAGGCTGGACATGTAAATACAACTTCCCACACACAATCTACTCCTTCAATTCACACCAACACCTCCACACAAACATTTAAACAAAATCCCCCAAAATTTGGTCCAAAATTCTTGAGCACCAACAAAATTACAAAAAAATCTGAACATCATCAGCTCAGAACTATTTTATTTCTGCCATGTACATGTCTAATGTTTAAATTGCTTATGGGAAAGTACTGGTTTGGCTGAGATCATCAGTAATATTTTATTTAATTAAGGGTGGGGGAGCTCAATCTAAATAGCTGGTATAACAGTCTAAACAATTTATGTTTGTATTTCTAATGTTAGATTGTTCCTGTAATTAGTTAATGCTAAAATAGTTTTTAACCAACTGGTACATTGAAATAAAAGATGGAGGCTCTATTTACAAAGTGGAAACAATACAGTATTCTGTTTCTTACTGTTTGACACACATGTTTTATCCCCAGCAAATAGAATAATGAAGGATACTGCCAATATCCTTAACCCCTTCAGGACGTCACAGAGGGGAGACCCTTAACGACGGGTGACAGACCTTGTCCGTCACGCGGTAAAATTAACCCCGGATCGCCGCTATCGCGGCGATCGCGGGGTTAATGGTGCTCCCGGTATGCCTCTGTATTAGAGGCATACCGGGAGCACCCGGTCAGGCTGCCCAGCACATGTGCTCGCTCTGACCGCAAGTCAGAGCGAGCACATGTGCTCTGTATACTTACCTACCGGCTCCCTGCACTTCCGGGTTCTGTGTGAAGTGCAGGGAGCCGGATCAGTGCTGATCCTGCCCCCTGCTGTTTAAAAAAATAAAGTTTATTTAAAGTCCCCCCCCTTACCCATTTTAATAAAAAATTAACCCCTTCCCTGCCAATTGATCACTGACTACAGTGATCAATTGGCTGGGATTACATTTTACTATGACCTGATTTTTTTTTTAACCCCTGAGGGTTAATTCTTTTTTTTTTTTAACCCTCAGTGGTTAAATTAATTAAATTAATTAATTAAATTATTTTTTAATTATATATTTAGCTAGCTGGGGTAGGTGGACGTTAGTGGGGAATTGGGGGATTTGGCGTTAGGCTAACTAGGGGTTAACGTTAAAAAAAGTTTTAAAAGAAACTTTAAAAAGTTAAAAATTAAGCTTAAAAAAATGTTTTAATAACATTTAAGTAAAAAAAACACACTTTACCTAGTCCAAATAAAAATTAACCCCTTCCCTGCCAGTCGATCACTGCCTACAGCGATCAAATAGAGATCACAGTATTATACTGTGATCTAATTTTTTTTAACCCCTGAGGATTAACTTTTATTTATTTTTTTTAACCCTCAGGGGTTCAATTTATTTAATTAATTAATTTAAATATTTTATAACTATATATTTTGCTAGCTGGGGTGGGTGGGAGTTATGGGAAAATGGGGAATTTACTGTTAGTGCTGCGTACTGCTAGTTAGGGGTTAACGGTAAAAAAAAAAGCTTAGAAAAATGTTAAATCTGTAAAAAAGTTTTAAGAAAGTTTAGGAAAGTTTAAAAAAAATTTATAAGCAAAACAAAAGTTTAAAAACTAGTTTTTAAAAGTAAAAAAGTTATAAAAAGTAAAAAAATACATTTTAAAAACGCTCATTACCACTACACCTGGAACAAACTAGAGAAAAAATTATCCCACGCCAAGGTTCAAAATATGCCTTTTGAATTACCCCAGGGTGTATTCTTTAATAAATAGTATGTGTTTGTGGGGAAGTTTCAATAACCAACCGTCTAAACTACTCCAAATTGGAACATGGACACAGCGTAAAACTTCAAAGTTAGAAAAAAACTGAATGGCTGCGTCTCAAATGCGCCCCTTCAACATCCACATATACCTGGCAAAGGTACATACGGGGGTATTGCTGTACTCAGCCGACATAGCTGAGCAACATATGAAGTATTATACAGTCATAGCACACATAAGGTTTGCAAAATATGCTGCGCAAACTCACTTTGTATGTCAAAAAGGCAGAAAAAATGCTTATTACCACTACACTTGGTACAAGCTAGCGGAAAAATGATCCCACGCTAAGGTTCAAAATATGCCTTTTGAAATACCCTGGGATGTCTTCTTTAAGAAATGGTATGGCTTTATGGGGAATTTGGATTATATAGCCTGGTAAAATACTCTAAAATGGGACATAGGCACAGCATAAAAATTCAAAGTTTGAAAAAAACTGGAATGGCTGTGTCCCAAATGTGCCCCTCCGATGTCCACACATACCTGGCAAAGGTACATACGGGGGTATTGCTGTACTCAGCCGACATAGCTGAGCAACATATGAAGTATTATACAGTCGTAGCACACATAAGGTTTGCAAAATATACTGTGCAAACTCACTTTGTATGTCAAAAAGGCAGAAAAAACGCTTATTACCACTACATCTGGTACAAGCTAGCGGAAAAATTATCCCACGCTAAGGTGGGATAACTATACCTTTTGAAACACCCTGGGGTGTCTACTTTAGGAAATGGTAGGCCTTTGTGGGGTAGTTTGAATTTAAAACCTGCGAAGATGCTTGGAAATTGCACATAGGCCCAGCGTCAAAATTCAAAGTTTGGTAAAAACGGATATGGCTTGGTCTCCTATATGGCACTGTAGCTTCACAAAATAGTGCCAAAGACATTCATTGGGGTGTATTTTTACTCAAAAGACTTAGCTGAGCATAATTTGGGAGGTTTGAACTTAGTGGCACATATGAAATATACAAAACGCCCAGCAAAAATGCAATCCGTATGTAAAAAATGCACAAAATAATTTTTTTACCACATACTTTGGCATATACTGGTGAAAAAATCGGGGTATGTTAAGGCACAATATGCACCTTATGAGATACCCTGGAGTGTCTACTTTTACAAATGGTAGGCCTTTGTGGGGTTTTTGTGAACAGTCAAACTGTTATAATACCCCAAATGGAAGCTAAGGCTCATTAAATCCATCTCTCAAAATTCTACTGTGAATACTGTAAAGGACAGGTCTCCTATATGGCACTGTAGCTTCACGAAATAGTGCCAAAGACATTCATATGGGGTGTCATTTTACTCAGAAGACTTAGCTGAGCATAATTTGGGGGGTTTGAACTTAGTGGCACATATGAAATATACAAAACGCCCAGCAAAAATGCAATCCGTATGTAAAAAATGCACAAAATTATTTTTTACCACATACTTTGGCATATATTGGTGAAAAAATGGGGGCATGCTAAGGCACAATATGCACCTTATAAGATACCCTGGAGTGTCTACTTTTACAAATGGTAGGCCTTTGTGGGGGTTTTTTGAACAGTCAAACTGTTATAATACCCCAAATGGAAGCTAAGGCTCATTAAATCCATCTCTCAAAATTCTACTGTGAATACTGAAAAGGACAGGTATCCTGTATGGCACTGTAACTTCACGAAATAGTGCAAAAGACATACAATGGGGGTGTCATTTTACTCAGCAGATGTAACTGAACACAAAATAAAACTTTGTACAGGAATAGCACACACCAACTTTACAAAATATACACGAGAATTTCTCTGTTATAAGTTTGTGTGCCAAAAACCAAAAAGAACACAATTTTACTCCAATATTTAGCAGAGGTTGGCGGTGAAATGGCTACGTAGAAAGTGTCAAAACAACCTTAGGTAAATAGCCCGTGATGTCTACTTTATATAAATATATACTTTTGTGTGGCAATTTTGTTTTCTTTTATGGCTATTAAGCTTACAAGACAAACATACCAAATTCTAAAATCGCTCCACATTAAAAGTTTATTTTACTCCTTGTGCTTTGTGACCTGTAACTACCAAAAAAAACTTAAAATCCCAGACACATTATATATTCTGTAAATCAGAACAAATAAATAAATTTATTTTTAATTACTTTCCTTAACCTGCACTAATTATGCACACATTATTATTGCAAAAACTGTAAAAAAAACCAATATTTTTCATTTTTTTTGCATTTTTCTGTATTTTTTTTATAATAAGTAAGCATTTATATATATATATGTTATATCAAATTAAAGCCCTTTCTGTCCTTTAAAAAACAGTATATAATATGTGTCGGTGCAATAAATGAGAGAGATGCAAATTGCAGTTGAACGCAAACAGCAAGAAAATGCAAAAATTGCTTGTGTCATTAAGCGTAAGTCAAGCTTCTGAAGCTGTGTCCTTAAGGGGTTAAATTCACAGTTTTGTGATACTTTAAAAATAAACTATTTATGTGATGCGGACACTCCACGTTCAGAATACCATATGTAGAGATGTAAAGTGCTATATAAATTACAAACAAAAAACATTAGGGCCAAAATAACCAGACTAAAAATATAGGTGTCCAAAAATGTCTCCCTAAAGTCACCAGATTTCCACTATGTCAACACAGTTGCAAAGATTCACTCTCTTGGTTTGATTTTAGTATAAAACCACATCCAATCATACCTACACTGATCAACCACAACATTATAACCACCTGCCTAATATCATGTATGTCCCCCTCCTGCTGTCAAAACAGCTTTGATGAGTTGAGGCATGGACTCCACAAGACCTCAAATTGTCCTGTGGTATCTGGCACCACAACATTAACAGGAGAGTTCTGTTAAAGTTGTGAGGTTGGGTCACCATGGACTGGATTTGTTATTCCAGCACATCCCTCATATGCTCAATCAGATTGAGATCTGGGGGATTTTGAAGCCAAAGAAACACCTTGAACTCTTTATCATATTCCTGAACATTATATGCAGTTTGGCAGAGTGCATTATCCTGCTAAATGGGGCCACTGCCATCAGTGAACAGCATTGACATTATGGGGTGTATGAGGGCGCCAACAATGCTCTGATCAAGGAATCTAGTCACCACTCTTTGGCCCTTGTCAATGTCACTCAGATATTTTTGCTTGCCCATTTTCCTGCTTCAAACACATGAACTGTAAGAACTGACTGTTAGCTTCTCATCCCTTGACAGGTGCCATTATTGTGATAGAATCAATGTGATTCACTTCACCTGTCAGTGGTTTTCATGTTGTGGCTGATCAGTGTATAATGCTATTTACAAGCCTGAGAACTTAAACATGTCTCCCCTGATGTCATCTGCACGCTGACAGGTCCACACTAAGAGGATGAAATGTCCATGTGTTGCATACTAGGGCGTTTCTGCCTGTCATAGGGTATACAGACCAA
>OW240920.1:39646353-39735739 GCA_933207985.1 Pelobates cultripes | reverse complement strand
TCTGCTTGTGGGCTCACCTCATCTTCGACGGACACAACCGGCCTGCTTGAAGGAGCACTTGGGCCGGCAGAAACCTCATCAACAGGAATTCTTGGGTGTATACCACCAGCCTAAAACAACATTTTTTTTTTGTCAAACTATTTTAATCTCCCCAGAAAAGTTCTAGAGGTAACCAAGAAACTCCAGGAACTCCATGCACGGTAACAATAAAAAAAAAAAAAAAAACCTCATGCAAACAAAGGATATACAACTCATACTTACCTTACATAAGTAAAAATATATCTTAACAAAGTAAAACTGATCACTATGGAAAGTCAAGTATGCACACTCCTTGATAATCCATCATGAATCTTAACAAACGTAAAACTTCTTCATGCACATGCAAACAGACTACCGTATATACTCGAGAAATTTTAGTTGTAAGCTTCATTTTAAAACGCAGATCCACGGGTCCATGCTAGTTTCGATAGAATTTAGTTCACATTGAATGCGGGGCAATATCGAGTTACAGGTAGTGCTAGAGTACTTAGCTGTACGTTGACCCAGATACCGGGTACACACACGAACAACAGCAGGCTGATTTACAATACAGTGCAGCGATTGCTGATTACTGCCACCTATCTGTACGCTTTCCACGTCACTGTTGCAGCGGTGGCTGTAATGAGCCACAAGCAAGACCACTAGCTGGCGAGATAACCGAATGTGCCTTTGGAGCTGAGCGTGTGCACTGAGATGCAGAGGAGTAGTTACCATAACAGTTTGATTGTTCCAGGATCTTTGCCTAGGTAATATCTGACAAAATAATAAAAATCCCAGGATTTCATAGCCCCAAGTTTTACCCTCGACTTATCCACGAGTAATTTTACAATTGTTGGTCAAAAAACTGCTCTCGACTTATAGACGAGATCAACTTATAGACGAGTATATACGGTAGATATATTCATTCTTGTTATCAAAAGAGTGAATATACATTTCTGTGACATAAAATGTTAGAACTAGCCTTAACTTTTGAACTTTTAACATACCACCGAAAAAGATAGTTTCATTTGCTTAGGATCCCTTCCTGCTAACTCAAGTTCTTTGGACCGTTTTTCTCTCATTTTCTGAGCACCACCTTTCTCTTTAGATGTTGTTTTACTCTCCATATTTATCAATATGAAACCAACTGTAAAATTTATTTAACACCAAAACACGACAATGAGCTACATAAAAACAGCAAACATTTACTAATGTAGTGATTTAACTCCTAAATGGCAGATCTATACAGGGGCATAATCTATACACCAAAACTGTTCCATTAAGCAGGGGCATGATCTATACACCAAAACTGCTTCATTAAGCTAAAGTTGTTGTTTTGTTGACTAAAGTGTCCTTTTAAGTGATTAATTTACAATCACTTAGCGCACACCTCATCATGAAAGAAGATTGCAGATTTAGTGTCAGCCAGGAGAGACTGGCCAGTGGTCAATATATTTATGTTTAGTCAAAAACATAATGGTGGCACTTTGCAAATTGACATGTTCGGCAATGACACAAACAAAGGGCACGGGGAGAGACAGACGTAGTGCCTGTAATTTACACGAATTCTATGCTCTGGGGACCAATATACAGCCTGCTTGCTGCCAGAGGTAAAAATGTACAAAGCAGCCTGGTGTTTTACACCCAACAGACAGCAGCACCTGTCGGTAAAAGCCAAATTACTCATCTTTATATGGACACAAAAACAAAAATATAATTTCACCTGGGAATTTGACAAATATAACTCAAAAAGACTATCTGCATCTGATCATTAAGTACATAATGAGCCTGACAACCCTGGTTTGAGAATCAGACCGTTTTAACTTGTCCGTTATAGCCATGTGTTTTAAAGAAGGGGTTTCATCTTGTATTAGTAGTGCCACAGCAGCGGCATGGAAGGCTTCAATTATATTTTTGTACTGGGAAAGACTGCCGGCAGTAAGTTAATATTGGTGAAGCACTGCAGCTCTCTGATGACACGGTTTAGGTGGCCGCGAGGCTCTTAACGAGAGGCCGTCTAAATCGCCTAATTAGAGAGACGCCTCTTGCCAAGAGATCTGGTCTCTGTGCAGCATATCAGTGTATCACTGAGCTCTACAGCAATAGAACTCACAGTAATGTGCAATTTGTAAGTATATCACACATCACTTCATCAATACAATGCACAGGACTGGGCAGTGTTTGAGTATATCTCAGCCAATCCACTCCTTTCCTATAGGAAAGCATTGAGAAGCTATTGTGCATGCATGGCAAAATGCTGCGCTGCACCAATCAGCAGCTCCTTACAGAGATGCATTGAATTAATGAATCGCTATGGGGAGTGTACAGCGTGGTGCTAATCATCAGCGCTGCACATTATGCAGCACTGACCTAGAAAGCACCTCTAGCGGCCATCTGAGGTGTGGCCACTAGAGGTGTTCCTAGGCTGTAATGTAAACAATGCTTTTCTCTGATAAGGCACTGTTTACATTAAAATGCCTATAGGGAATGACTATATGACACCAGATCAAAACACATTAAAGGACCACTATAGTGCCAGGAAAACATACTCGTTTTCCTGGCACTCTAGTGCCCTGAGGGTGCCCCCACCCTCAGGGTCCCCCTCCCGCCGGGCTCTGGAGAGAGGAAGGGGTTTCTTCCTCTCCTCCTTCCTAGCGACGTCATCGGGTAAATGCGCATGCGCGGCAGGAGCCACGCGCGCATTCAGCCAGTTCATAGGAAAGCATTTACAATGCTTTCCTATGGACGCTGGCGTCTTCTCACTGTGATTTTCACAGTGAGAAACACGCAAGCACCTCTAGCGGCTGTCAATGAGACAGCCTCTAGAGGCTGGATTAACCGTCAGTGTAAACATAGCAGTTTCTCTGAAACTGCTATATTTATAAAAAAAAGGGGTTAACCCTAGCTGGACCAGGCACCCAGACCACTTCATTAAAGGGAAACTCCAGTGCCAGGAAAACAATCTGTTTTCCTAGCACTGGAGGGTCCCTCTCCCTCCCACCCCTCAATCCCCAGTTACTGAAGGGGTGAAAACTCCTTCAGTCACTTACCTGAGGCAGCGGTGATGTCTCCTCCTCTGCGCCGCTCCTCCTCTGTATTGCGTCGGCCGGTGGACGAGACTGATCCCGCCCACCGGCCGAGGAGACCTAATGCGCATGTGCGGCAATGCCGCGAATGCGCTTTAGCGCTCCCCATAGGAAAGCATTGAAAAATAATTTCAATGCTTTCCTATGGGGAAATGAGCGACGCTGGAGGTCCTTACACAGCGTGAGGACGTCCAGCGACGCTCTAGCACAGGTTTCCTGTGCTATGAAGGAGGAAGTGACTTCTAGTGGCTGTCTAGTAGGCAGCCACTAGAGGTGGAGTTAACCCTGCAAGGTAATTATTGCGGTTTATAAAAAAACTGCAATAATTACACTTGCAGGGTTAGGAGTAGTGGGAGTTGGCACCCAGACCACTCCAATGGGCAGAAGTGGTCTGGGTGCCTGGAGTGTCCCTTTAAGCTGAAGTGGTCTGGGTGCCTATAGTTGTTCTGGTGATTATAGTGTCCCTTTAATATTCCTGTGTACACTACTACATTAAAACAGTAGATTTTATTAGCAGGGATCAGTATTTCTAAATCTACATGGCTCACTTCTTAAGTAAAAAAAAAAAAAATTGTTAAGATTTAATCTGCTAATCAAATGTCACTTTAGTGAGAGAGAATCCTTACAATGATAGAGAAAAAAAATTGAGCAAATTTCTAGATTTTTAGAACACAACTTTAATTTGCAGATTATTTTTTTTATAAATGTGCACATTACAAATATTGTACTGTCCCCCACCCCCCCTTTAAAAAAAAATCTTCCTCATTACAAGATTTTTCTATTTTGCAGATTTTTTTTTTTTTAATATATAAATGTGCACATCATCGCATTTATTGTACTTCCCACCCACCCCCTACACCTAAAAAAATATCTCCCTCATTACAATCTTTTTTTATTTATTATTTTGCAGATTTTTATATTTTATAAATATTCACATTGCATTTATGGTACTGCCCTCACCCCCTCCCCCTAAAAAAGTAATATCTCCTTCAATACAATCTTTTTTTATTTTGCAGATTATTATGTTTTTATATAAAAGTGCACATCCTCGCATTTATTGTACTTCGCACCCACCCCTTAAAAAAATCTCCCTCATTACAATCTTTTTTCATTATTTTGCAGATTTTTATTTTATATATGTACACATTGCATTTATTTTACTGCCCCCACCCCCTCCCCCTAAAAAATAATATCTCCCTCATTACAATTTTTTTTATTATTTTGCAACCTTTTTTTTTATATGAACACATTGCATTTAATGTCCCCCACCCCCTCCCCCTAAAAAATAATATCTCCCTCATTACAAATTCTTTCATTATTTTGCAGATTTTTATTTTATATATGTACACATTGCATTTATTTTACTGCCCCCACCCCCTCCCCCTAAAAAATAATATCTCCCTCATTACAATTTTTTTTATTATTTTGCAACCTTTTTTTTTATATGAACACATTGCATTTAATGTCCCCCACCCCCTCCCCCTAAAAAATAATATCTCCCTCATTACAAATTCTTTCATTATTTTGCAGATTTTTATTTTAAATATGTACACATTGCATTTATTTTATGGTACTGCCCCCACCCCCTCCCCCTAAAAAATAATATCTCCCTCATTACAATATTTTTTTATTATTTTGCAACCTTTTTTTTTATATGAACACATTGCATTTAATGTCCCCCAACCCTTAAAAAAAAATTTCCTTCATTACAACTTTTTTTTGGAGACTTTTAATTTTCTTTTAATATATGAACATATTGATTTACTGCCCCTTCCCCGTAAAAAATAGTATCTCCCTCATTACATAAATTTTGCAGACTTTTCTTTTCTTTTTTAGATGAATGCATTGCATTTACTGCCCCCCAACCCCTCCCCCACCCCCTAAAAAAATATTTCTATCATTACAACTTTTTACTTTGCAGACTTTTATTTTCTTTTATACAGGAACATTGATTGATTTACAGTAAATATAAAAAAAAAAACACTTACACTTCTGAAGATAGTTCAAGACACTGGCAGGCTGGCAGCTGCTCTCTCAGGGCTCGGATGCTCGGTGAAGAAAGGGTGTGAGGGTGCTCCGTTCGGGTGGAGGCTATGCGCATGCGCTGTTACGTCATGGTACGCGCTTGCGTATGCTCGTTCAGGCGCAGGGGAGGTCAAAAGGAGGAGCCAGTTCGTCCTTCACTATGCGGTAATGCCGACCGCATAGTAAAGGATTAAAGGATTGGAATTTTGACCGCACGGCCGGCGGGGCTGAAGAGGCAGCTGCCTTGGTGGCCCACAGGAAGAACTGGGCCGGAGCAGCTGCCTTTAGCCCTGCGTTAAAGATGGCCCAGCGGCCGTTTTTAACATGCTTTAGGGCGGCCTGGGGGGCAATTGCCTCCCTGCCCCCCGGCCCAGCCCGCCCCTGCTGGGACTGCAACTCAGGCAGCAGTGGGACATGTATGTACAGCTCAAGAGTGCAACTCTCACTAATCTCAGTGCTGCATTTTTATAGTAACATCCTCCACTTAATATTAAACCAAGACAATAGATAAACAGAAAGATAGATCATTTCTATCTGTTGACTACGATACTTGAACTGATGACAACATGTCACTCTAGAGACATGAATAACTGTGAATCACAAATTTGCAGGTTGATTTCAGTCTTCCTTTCCCCTGTTCTTTTTAATGTGCAGCTTTATATCTCACCAAAAATAATAATTTATTAATCCCTTAACGCCAATTCCATCATATCAAGTGTTACATTGTCAAGGAACGTCACAATCAATAGTTTTATGTAAAATACTACATAATTGTAACATTGATTTTTTTATTTTATTTTTTTACGCTTCACATGCAGCATTAATTTTATTGGTTCCTTATGGCATTCATTTAAATTCCATGGACATCGCTATGCAGTGCTTGATTCAAAATGTTCCAGAATTAACTCATAAGTTAATGTATTAGCTTGTACCACACAAGGAATCTTGAGAATTTGTTGTCAAAAACAAAAACACTATTAAAGACATTTTTGTGAACCTGGAATAATATGAATTCTTTCCAAGTACTGAGAATCTGGAAAAAAAAATGTAATCGCTAATGCTTATTAAGCTATTTTTGCAAGTTTTATGTAAGTTTAATACAACAGTACACATGGTTTAGTGAATACACTCCTAAGAAACACAATATAATATTTTTAAAATCATTTCTTGTAAAATATATCACTCAGACTCATTGCCTTCTTGTTCATGCGTATGTTCCTGACCTGGTGACGGTCAATATGGAATGCATTTTTTTTAGATCAATGACTACATTGATCTTAAGATACATATAGAAGTAGCCTGCTAGGAAAATATTATTGTTGTTTTAAACGGACACTATAGGCATCCAGACCACTTCATCTCATTGTAGTGGCCTGGGTACAACATCCCTACCCCCCTTAGTTCTGCAATGTAAAACATTGCCGTTTTGGAGAAACTGCAATGTTTACATTGCAGAACTAAGACTGCCTCTAGTGGCTGTTTACCATTGCCTCAATGCTTTCCTTTGTTTTTTTTCTATAATGTTGGATGTCCTCATGTAGAGTGAACTGACACCCAGCGTCCTTTCATGGAGTCAAACTCTGTGAAACTCCAGGAAGTACCTCTAGTGGCTGTCTGGTAAACAGCCACTAGAGGCAGTCTTAGTTCTCCAATGTAAACATTGCGGTTTCTCAAAAATGGCAATGTTTTACATTGCAGAACTAAGACTGCCTCTAGTGGCTGTTTACCAGAGGTACTTCCTGGAGTTTCACCTAGTTTGACTCCATGAAATGACGCTGAATGTCCTTACACTTTGCATGAGGACATCCAACTTCATAGAAAAACAAAGGAAAGCAATACAAACTCCGTGTTCATTGCACATGCGCATTAGGTCCCCCACATCGAATGACATTAGAGATGGTGTAGTTCGATCCAGCACTGACAGACATCAGCGCTGGAATTGGATAAGTAAGTAAAGGGTTTATTAATCCTTTATGTACCGAAGGGGGGGCCGCGAGGGAGAGGTGGACCAGAGGGCACTGTAGTAAATGACTGTCCTCTCTTTTGTCCTTCACAGTACAATGAAGCATGCAAGATTAGGGAGTTGTTAGGGCTTTGACTACACTATCAGGGATATTACTAAAGTGAGAATTCCATGTGAATTAAAAATATTAAGGCCAGAGTAGCCAAAATGAAAGCATATCTGACTTAGATATTTTTTCCAGTTTGAAATTCACTTAGAATTTTTACTTTACTGAATAACCTTTTATGTTACAGGAGTTATTTGAAGGCTGAAAGGGTGACATGGGGATAGTTTGGAGGATCCACGCTCCAGAAGACTTTTGTTAGATACAGCATTCCAGTCTCCATGGGACAAAGTATACAAAGGTTTGAAGAAGATCATGCCAAGGATTGAAAAATTTGCTGGGTCTACACTTGGTAGAGTAAAATTCATGTTGCATTAAAGCAGGGGTTCTCAACCCAGTCCTCAGGACCCCCTACCAGTCCAGGATTTGGGGATTACCTGGGTGTGTCTCAGGTGTTTAGAAAAAGGGAAAAAAACACCTTAGACTCTAAGGTGTTTTTTTTTCTAAACACCTTAGACACACCCAGGTAATCCCTAAACCCTGGACTGGTAGGGGGTCCTGAGGACTAACGTTGAGAACCCCTGCATTAAAGGGACACTATAGTACCCAAAACCACTTAGCTTAATTAAGCAGTTAATGTGTATAGATCATGCCTCTGAAGTTTCACTGCTCAATTATCTGCCATTTAGGAGTAAAATCAGTTTTGTTTCTGTTTATGCAACCATAGCTACACCTCCCCTGGCTGTGACTTACACAGCCTGCATGAAAATAAAATGGTTTAATTTTCAATCAGATGTAACTTACTTTATCTGTTTGTATCTCCTGCTCTGTAAATTGAACTTTAATTACATACAGGAGACTCCTTAAGGGTCTACAAACTATTAATAGAGCAGGAAATGATATACAAATGTTAACAGAATTTGCAATAAACAAAGTGTAAATATTAGATGACTCTTTACAGGAAGTGCTTAGGAAGGCTGTGCAAGTTACATGCAGGGAGGTGTGACATGGGCTGTATAAACAAAGTGATTTAACTCCTAAATGGCAGAGAATTGAGCAGTGAGAGTGCAGTGGCATGATATATACATCAATACTGCTTCATTAAGCTAAAGTTGTCTTTAGCTTAATGAGCTTGCATTCAGAGAATATGCACAATAGGAAACAACTTTTATAATAAACTGCAAATAAATGTTGTGCTTGGTTTACAATATGTTCTTATCTGCTTTATGAAGCTTTATAATGTACTGCAAAACATATGAGTCCATTACACTAATGTATTCCTTTTTGCTCAATCCTATGCAGTATTCTCTCCTCCAGCAGAATATGGAGACAGTAGAACTCTATATCACACACTGCTGCTTAGGTTCTTACGTGTATGTTATATTTCATAAGAGGTGATTGTAACTTCCACACAGTGGGACTAAAAATAGAAAAAAAAAGATTCAGTGCTAATTTCTTATTTTTCAGAGTATTCCTTTTTGCTAGAGGATCACGAGATTATTCATTCTGTGTCATTTTTTTTTTGCATTATATAAGTGCCAAAATGTACATATTTTTAATGTGTCTAACAAATGATTTTTCCCCATAAATAACAAATATTCTATGCAAGCTGCATTTATAACTTTCAATTTACCCTTTAATGAATGAATGACTCTGAAAGTCACATTATGTTTAAGTAGAAAAAAATCTATTACGAGGCTATGTTTAACGACAAGAAATAGAAATGTCTTATTTTTTACTTTATATTTGTAATATGATGTTTTGCAGACCAAGCATTTTTTAATACTTTTCATAAATGATTCTCTTCTGGTTTTTATCATATATCAACAATCTTTTTGTTGCATGCATCATTTTGCAACCCATACACACTGGTCATTCTGCTAATGTTAGTCCTTGGTTGTCTAAGTGTATAATGCAATCAACACGTGGGGAGGTGGGGGTGAGGGGGGGGGGTTTGTGTGTTGCCTAACCTGTGGAATGTGGTGTTTAGGTAAAATTTTTTATTTAAAATGATAAGTATTTGTAATTTTTAATTGCTATAGATATACATCTTGCAGAATTTCGGATGAATTCACAATCTTAATTTGCATGCAAAATAGTAAAGTATTGCAAATTTTGCCACCTATATAGCTGGATTAACATAAATTTGTAGTGACAAGTTTTTCGGTAGGTCCTCGCTTTATCAAGTCAAAAGCATTCTAACAGCTGTGCAAAAAATGAGCAATGAAAAACACACAACGTTGCTGTGTACTCCTATTCAACCTTATCCTAAAGGTGCTCTAAGGGACAGTGATGTGCAGACTGTGCAGATTATTGGCATAAACCAGTTTGGTGTAAATCAAATTAATTATCCCACTGGAAGTGCCTTTATGACAGTGAGTAGTCGTTTGTCATAAAATAAAGTGAAACACACGGTCAGCTATAAAACGTAATTATGCTTAAACATCGAATAGTGTGCTATTGTTATTTAAAAAACAAAACGAAAAAAACATGTCCGAACCACTACAACACCACCATAGTTTTAACAAAAAGCATGGAAGTGCAACAAAAATTTGCCATTCCAAATATATATATTTTTAATATTTTGCTGTTGGCATTATGTATGTATTTTAGTAGCTAAACCATACATCAAATGTTTAAGGGAATTATGAGACAAATGTAGGCTCGGTCAAGCAAATTGCTTGTAAAGGTAATCCCAAACCCCAGTTCATCCAATTTATTACTTAGAAAAGAATCCTTTATTCCCAAATGTACCTTGGCAGTGCAGGCTAAAGCTATGCAGATTTGATTTTATAAGGACTTTATAGACCTTTGCATTACTAGCAGATACCACAGATCAACGAAGGGAAACAACATGAGCTCTGAATTATGAATAGCAAAAAGTAATGCTTATGTAGGCTGAGAAGATGGAAAAACAATGCTTTGCGGACGTAAGCAGAAAAATTAGACAAAACTACTTGATAAAAAAAATTGCTTTTCATTCTTTGTCTCCCTATATCATTACAAAGAAGATAATTTGACGGACTTGCTTTATTAGTCAATTACATAACACCTATATTTTCCCATAGACAACATTTTGCTTTAATTAGCAATTTATTCATAATTTAGAGAGGAAGATTTAGTAAAATACTATGTGAGACATCATTTTGTTTCATTAAATGTTACGAGGAATGAAGGGATTATGGATTCACATAACTACTTGAAGAGTTGGACAAACTCTAGAATGTTTCTTGGTGGTCAGACACAAGACATTGTGCTGTCTGGGTACAAGGACAGAAGAGTCTTCATTGTGAACTCACTCTTACTATTAAAATAAGCTTTCCACTCCGTTATATGGATAGAAAAATAAATTTGGGATTCAGCTATGTATCTAAAGTAGGGATAAACAAATGGTACATGGTGAATTACGTCAAAACATAAATAAATTTTGTGCTGTAGATGTACACACAAGATTTTATGAAGTTTTGTGCCTTGGGGTGCCTCCCCTGATTTAGGCTGGGGTGCTAAAACCTTCCTTGCCTCCTTTACACCAGCGGTACATCCGGGGGCTCAGCAGTAAGATAAGAAGCTACCTTTGTAAAAATATGTGTATTTTATTGCACAGAAAAAAAGACATAAAATAAAAAGGAGTAAAATAAGTCCAACGTGTTTCTTCCACCTAAGTTAACTTCTTCAGAGACACAATTAAATAAATAAAATCAAAGTGCAATAGTGCCAGAGGAAAAAAGCAGCATAACAAATCTTATCTTTCCCCTGTCCTTATATAGGGCTACCCTCAAAGTCCATTGGTGGCCCAGTGGGCATTTTCCATAATCTTCACTTCATTGGATGAAACTCCCCCACTTTAGATGTCTTCCTGGGCTCCCCCTTCCAATTTCAGCTGTTCATGATATGCAATTTGATACCTCTCTCGAAACGCAGGTATGTGTTCCAGCGTCATCTTGGATGTGTTCCACCAACATCAGATAACTTCCGTGATCACATGATCGCACAGTTTTGGCTGGTTGCTTTCCAGCGCCATTTTGGAACACCTCCAACTGATTCAATTTCCTCTTTACTTGTGCATCCTCATTCCAATAACCTAATAAAGTTCTATTTCAGTTCCCCCATGTTTAGAAAAATCCATAGCCTGTCTAATGGGGTGAGCCAAGGATTAGTGAGTCCAGAATTGTATTTGCATTGCTAATTTTTCTCGTTTGACCCCATCTTCATATCCCAGTCCCCAATAAAATATTTCTTTCCTCCTCCACAGCCATTTATCTCTTGCCTTCGCCATAGCTTCATATCCCAATGCACCTCCACAATCCAATCCCCCAAAATCCATATCCTTCTCTAAAACTACCAATTTCCTTATTCTCCTCTACTCCAATTATGACTCAATTTTTCCTATCTCTTCCACAACTCCTGATTACCTTTCTTAAACTTCATATCACCCTCTATCATTCCATACACTTCAATTTCACAAATTCACATCCCCTCCTCTTAACCAGAAAGGTATGCTCAAGATTTTGGCTGCCTGCCCTGGTGGTCCATTAGCGCTGACTGCCGAATGGGTGCTGCATCATCAGTTTCAGCAAACACCATGTGCCTCCCAGTGTCATATAAATATAAACTGTGAAAAATATCACCTATGCAGATATATCCTTGCAGAGACCAACACGAGCTCCATCCTATCTACCACCAATGTGAGTGAGCAAGACAGTTAGGACATGGTCATTTTTCCAGTTTGGCTTCGATGCAACCACAATTTAAAAGAAAATACACCTAGCCAGACTGCAAACATTTCCAACATTATGGTGCCTGCACAAACCTCCCAAAAATATGTGGCTTCAAAATAAAACAGCTGCACTGCCACCCTACAAAGTGCTGTCTGGGTCCAATGGATCCTTCAGGGCCCTTGGTAGGGTTAATTCGGACCAAAAGTATTGGGAACCTTGCATGTTACATCAGATAGGAGGGAGATTGGGTAAATGAAATAGAAACGTCTAGCTTGCTCCCAAAATATACATCCCTATCAAACACAACAATGTATGGAGGAAGAACCAGGTGTCCCACTCTGGAACATTGTTAACGTCTCACCTCCCATGGTTGGGAGAGGGTAGAGGAAAAACCACTGATGCTCCCATACTTTAAAAGGAACTTTACTCTCATGATTAGACAGGGGCCAAGAGTTCCAGTTCTAGCAGGGTGGCTGCCACACTGAGTTTGCAGGGAGATCAAAAGATTTTCTTGCTTGGCCTTGTGCCCCGCTCACCTGCTTAAGGCAACTCTGTGGTCTGCACCAATATTGGGTGCATAAAACTTTAAATGCACCCTCCTGGTCACCTGTGCTCCTTAATGACTCAGAGCACTGCAGCCACATTCACCAATAGACCACCAGGGATTCCCTCTTTCCCACACAAACAGATTCAAACCCTAGGCGCACACTTAGACTCCCCTACCCACACAATACTTAGACTTCTCCACACACAAATCCAACCAACACACATACAAATCTCAACCAACACACATATACACACTCAACATACCTACCACATACAGATCTTGGTCTCCTCCACACACTACAAGCACTAACATAAACAGCACTAAGTCTCTCCCAAACACATACCATACAAAGCTCAGATAACACACATAATGCTCACAAAACAGAGCCCAAAGCTCTAGTAGAGGTTGTCCAATCTGGAATCCTGCCTGGAGCCCTGGACAACCTAATTCTGACTCCATACTCAAAGTGTGGTCCTTTTTGCCAAAATTTTGCAATTTGTTTTTCAATTCACTGTTTATTAACTGAACACTGCTGTGTGATTTATCCATGCCTATTGTAGACTATAGCAGGACCAGGTCTTGGATTTCCATTTCATTCCCAACATCATTACATAGAGTGGGAAACAGAGTTCAAGTTCACAGCTGAACCCTCTTTAAAACCTGATAGGAAAGAGCTGGAAGTATTCATCTGCATCAAATAATGGAAATATTCATGGCAATGTTTCAGAGATGGGAGAAGCAGCTTTCTTTCAGAAAATAAAAACATGAAATATATTTATATTCTATATGTAAACATCAAAACACATTTAATCTAAGTCCTTTGGCACAATACACATTTCTATTGAAAAATAACTATTGGACATCTTTTTCTCAGAATATCCCTTAATAATTCAATCGTTTATAGAAGACGTACATTTCCGTTGTTTCATGGGATTAGACTAAACTATGAAGATATAGAATAAAAAAGGTTGACATAAAAGGCTGTCTTAACTAAAAAATATGTTATTTTATACAAGGCATTGCTGTACACTCCATTCCCTAATGCTTGCACAACAAAATGTTTGTTGTATTCATAACACTTAAATTCAAGATCGGTCAAAGAAGTATTTTAGAGGGAATATTCCCTTAAGTACAATGTGCACACAAGCACAAATAGATGTATAAAGTCATGGGAAAAAGAAAGTGCATCCTTTTTGAATTCTGTGGTTTTTATAATCATCTGCTCCTTGTCTTGAAATTAGGTAAATACAAGCTCAGATGAACAACACGTGGCATACTACATAGTGTCATAATTTATTGATCAAAAATAAAGTAAAAATGGAGAAGCTATATGTGAAAAACTAAGAACACCCTTTAGTGCTTCCATAAGAATTAAGTAGCAGACAGGTGCTTTTAATCAAATGCCCTTGATTAAGTGATGATCAGCAAATGTGACTCTATAATAGCTGAAGTTTTAGTGGTTTGATGGTGTGTGTTAACATATTGCCAAAGAGGAAAGACATTGGCAATGATCTTAGAGAACCAATTGTTGCTGCCGATCAAACTGGTAAGGGTTATAAGGCCATTTCCAAACAATTTAAAGTCCACCATTCTACAGTGAGAAAGATTATTTAAAAGTGGAAAACACGAAAGACAGTTGCCAATCTTACCAGGAGTGGATGTCCCAGCAAATTCACTGCAAAGTCAAACCGTCAAATACATTTGCAAAAAGCCAGTATTACATCTCAGACTTATGTCATGATTCTGTTTGCTCTCAGTTTGGTGCAGTACCTCACAGTGCCACTACCTGTCTGTGGTGCTATTGTAGACTGCTGCACCCAGACTAAGATCTCTGTTCCCAGTTGACCCTACTTTCCAATTATATTCTCCCTATTTAGTTTAACCTCAGCCCTTCTTGTTTGTAAGTGCATTAATAATAATAATGTTATTGTTGATCTGGTCATTTTGTCCTGTGTAACAGTCTGGGTTTCTGAGCATGCTGCCTCCCTGAGTTCATGAGCTAGCTCCCTTTCTGAGTCCCTGAGCTAACTGCCTTCCTGAGTCCCTGAGCTAGGTGCCTCCCTGCGTTCCTGAGATCGCTGCCTCCCTGCATTCCTGAGATAGCTGCCTCCCTGAGTTTCTAAGCTAGCTGCCTCCCTGAGTTTCTAAGCTAGCTGCCACCCTCAGTTTCTAAGCTAGCTGCCACCCTCAGTTTCTAAGCTAGCTGCCACCCTCAGTTTCTAAGCTAGCTGCCACCCTGAGTTTCTAAGCTAGCTGTCACCCTGAGTTCAAGCTAGCTGCTTTCCTGAATTCCTGAGCTAGTTTTCTTTCTCTGTTTCCTGTATCCAGAGGCCCTGATTCCCTGTATACAGAGGACCTTCAGTCATTATTTTTGCAGAAATTTCTATTTCAGAAGACTGACAAATTTAGAGCACAAAGTTATAGCAATAATAACATAATTTCAAAGTTGCTCAGTTGAAATTACATGTGGTAAATTTGTAATAGTTTTTAAATTGAGCCCAAACGAGAAAATAATGGAATGTTTTCTGATAAAGCTGTTTCAGTCTATTTGTTTTAATTGCAGGGTCATCTGCTAAGTCTTGAATGTGCATTCGAATAGATAAAATTGACTAATATAACCATATTGGCTTTGCAACCAGTTTTGGAGTAATGAGTAAATAGACATCATAATGAAACTAGCAATTATCTGTGTAAGAGGAAGTAGAACAATGACGAAATATAATAATAATAATAATAATAATAATAATAATTAATAATAACAAAACAATATGTACAAATTTTTTTATAAATTGAGACTTCACAGAAAAAAAGTTCTTAGAAGCAGTATAAGAAGGTAATTGCACTGTTACTATTCAATAAATGTTTACTTAAATAACAGCAAATGCAAGACATTGCAAAGCATTGTTGGTGTATACCAGTTCACTGTGTGTGGATACATAAGAGCAAAAAAAATATTTGGCCAATTCACATGCTGAACATATATGATGAAAATATATCATGTGATATGAGACACGTGGTAAAAGGTGGTGGGGCCAGTGACTCACATCATGCATTGGATTTGCACAAATGGGGAGGGCGTACCCATTAAGGAGAATTGGCAGGCCAGCCTGACAGGAATGCATGCCATGCTACCTTCCCATTAGCCAGGTCAACTCAGTGAGGGCAAACCATTTAGAGAGTGCTGTTTTGGTGCTCTCTGCATGGTCTGAGTGCCCTGAGTGTAGCACACGCATGCCCAATGATGCCATCATGCTACGCTTTTTGAGGATAGTTCCCTGGTGCCTCGCAAAGTGGGAAAGCAGAGAACAAATTTGGGATGGAAGGACAGGACAATGACATCTAGACTGTCCTGCCAAAATCTGGAATGTTGAGGGCCTGATGTCATGTACATGGATAATCCCAATCCAATCCTCCATCTTAAACGTTTATTTAGTTGTCTGTTGTCGGGAATCCAAAGTGAATATCATATCTTAGACCTTGGAAGCTGAACTGAAAGAATAGACAACTTGAAGAATTTTTAACAGTTTGGATATTTTAGCCTAAAATTTTAAATTCACTTTGAATTCACTATTAATTTGTGACAGTTCACACTTTAGTGAATAGCCCCTGAAGTTTTAAGGAATACTTTACTTTTCTTCCATCTATGATTTGAATAATACCTTGTCCACTGGGGATCTTCAAGGCCCTTGATTTGTAAATGTTTGAGTGGTTTAGACCTAAAAATTTATGAAAATGAGGATTTTAGCTGGTGTCATGCAAGATTCCAAACGTGATGATAGCCAAAGTAACTGCTTATCTTTAACTTGACCGTTACTACAATGTTTAATATGAAGAATAATTATAAGCGTGTATTTTAAAGACACAGAAAATGTATGGATTTGAAGTGAATGGAAATATTGCAAAGAGTGAGACACTTAAACCCAGCGCATTTCATTATCATAATGTATGCCACTATTAAACACATTAAGGTGCTATATAAACATCTTATCATAATGGATTCCTATTACATTGACAAGAAGTAAAGGAAATGCACGGGTATAAGATTAGCACATTACAAAGCTGCAAAGCTGCAAAGTATAATGGCTTTCATCTATATGTTCATTGGGTTACATAGCATGGGTGACATTTCATTTACTGAGTTCTTTGATCTGTTATTCGAACATCATCTAAGGGTATTTAATATTCTCATTTGCAGGTTTGTTTAGCACTGGGAATTTAGGTTTGTAAAACATGTGGTTTGACTTGCAGAAAATTAGCTCCGAATTAGCTACAAAGACAAGGATCAACTTACCGGAGCCTGACGCCAGAATAAAAAATGGTATAGCGGAGAATTCATGCAAAAAAATCTATTTACTAGCAAGCATATCTCAGCCACAAGGATAAAAGAAAAATATTCCAGTTTAAACCATTAAATAAGAAACAACAGAAACAACAGATTACTTTAGCTATTTACTATACATTGTTGCGATATTACAGGCATAAAAGCAACCCGCTATTCACCTGTCAATGATAGTTATTTTTAAAAGTTTTTGGACCCAGAACTAGAAATATCCCCGTTCTTTTAATGGGAACATTGGGGTGGTGTTTATTTTAGTGTCAAAGGCAAAGTGATTAGGCTGCCTCGATTTTATAGGTCTTAGGACCACAGGTTTGACACTCCACTGTTCCCCCCTCACTCTGTCATTATTTTTTCCATCACCTTGGAAAATTGGTTTGAACTATAATAAATTAAGTGTCAAAAAAGTTACCATTTCATAAAGTGTATTTGTATCCTCAATGGTGTAGAAAATACTAAATTATATGAACCCATTAAACTGTAAAAGTGCTAATTATTAAGATATTAAAAACAAAAGTTGGCCAAATTCGACACCAAGGAGAATGTAAACCAACAGCAACAGAAACTGAATCGATGCCTGAGGAAGTCTTCAAAGGTGAAACACGTTTCAGTGTTCATCTATGTTTTAATTTATAAACTTTAGTATTTTTCGATCTAGCTATTTGTTTTATTAATAAAATTAACATTTTATACTTGAGCATATTCATACGCCAATTCTATTTGGAATACATTGTGGGTGCTGTTCTCTGAGAGTTGAGTGCTACCCTTAATATAGACTTAGTATAGTGTTTAAATATAGACAATTCTAGTGCTCTGATACATGTGAGTGCAACTTATAAGTTTATCTGTTGGTTTTGTTACTTAATGGGTATTTCACTATATATGTTACTCTCTGTTTTCTTTTCCAGGTTGCATTTTTTGCCTGAGTGTTTACTCAAACACATTCATTGTGAATTTTGCACAGATATAACATTGTACATTTATAAACAATACAAAAACTGATAAGAATAGGATTATTAATCATAATAAAGAGGGCAGCTACATATCCCAACAAGCGTCTTAGGTGAGTGAAAGCTCATAAAAAAGGGGGGTTTATGTGCACTCCTTAGTAAATGTACAAAAATTATTAGATCGATGTAGATAAAAGTACAAATTTATTAGTATAAAAAAACATGCATATAAATCTAGGAAGTCAGTATTAAATCGTGAATATAAACGTCACCACACTGATCTAATACTAGTCTGTCATGAGCTATAAAATTTAAAAACAATGTATACAAATAGTGTATGAACAGGCACTGAGACAAATCTGCCACACCGGAAAACAATGTGTCTACGGACTATCACACCTGTAAAACATACACAAATACAATTAAAACCAATTAAAAAGTACTGGCAAAAAATGTATCCCTTATCACATATAAGGAAAACAGATAATAAATAAAAAATACCTTGCCTCGGTGTGGGCCCCCACCGAGGTATAAGCAAAAAACGTGTCCCGGGAGATGTATCCTCAATGGGTAGAAAAAACGATAAAGGGTGCCAGATGAAATGACGACAAACCCAGAGAGGAAAAATACGGGAATAGGTGGATATATTTTACACCGCGGTCGGAATCTTCAAAAAAGACCGCAATGTAACTTGAAGCAACTTGCAGATGGATAAGCGAAGAACAACCACATCCAGACTCCGGGCACAATAACTGTAGTAGGATACACACGCCAACGTGATAGTAATCTTCGTTAGAAACCGTAGAAAAACTAAACGGCAGCTCACAGACACTCCAAACAATCAGGAATCAGGAGATCAGCTGGGACCATGCGTCTACGCGTTTGATCCCTCCCACGGGACTTTTTCAAGACAACATAACTGCCAGAAGTCCGGGTTTAAATACCCCATGTAAAACACGGAGTAAGAACATAGAAACTCCGTATTGGATTCATAATACAACTAAATAACCGCATGGAGATACTTAATGTTATGTTAATTCATATCTGATCTATTGAAATAAAATAAATATATACACAATAATAATAATAACACTCTATTAATGTTAGGCAACAAGCTTATACTTACTAAACAAGATAAGAGGAGAGGTATCACAAACCTCATGTAAGAAAAATTGTATAAATGGGCACAAGCAGTAGTAATAAATAGATGTTACTTATATAAGCATATATAGATTTAAAGAGACAGGCTCCATTCTTCAGAACGGTATGTAAACTTAGTTAAACCAAAGGTTACTGTTAAAACAAACCCAACATATCGTTCTTTATCATTTATGATTTACAACTAAGGTTCTAATGTAGCTATCTCTTTCATATGAATCGACTCCTCCATAACTGGTATACCAGAATACAAGATAATATTGGAATCTAAAGTTATAAACAAAGAATCAATTCAAGGACTAGATAACTAGAGGACAATCAATAATAATTATTAGACATAAATAATTGATTCTAACATAGTGGAATAAGGGATAAGTAAACTAACTCAACTTCGCAAGGGTGAACTGCAGCAGCAATCTTAAAACAATTCGAGCTCCTCATTGAGGCCTTTAGGTGCCATAGAGTTGAGCTTGAAGATCCACATGGATTCTGCCTGTATCAATTCCCTATTCCTTTTAGCACCATCCTGATTAGGTGGAATATGGTCTATCCCCATTACTTTAATACGAGAGGGATCTTTATCGTGATAGACTTAAAAATGTCGGGCCACTGAAGATCTCATATCGTTATGCATTATGGCTAGTCTGTGTTCTCTGAATCTGCATTTCAGGGGTCTGGTCGTTTGACCCACATATTGCAGCCTGCAAGGGCAGGTTAAATGATACACAACGAATATAGCGCGATGCAGGTGATTTTAAATAATGCAGAAAATATTTTCTTGCCATTATATGGACTAAATGTGGAGATTTGATGACAAATATATCCACATGTAAGGCACTTATTTCGACCACAACGCTTGTTCGCTATGCCCTCATGTATGCCCTATTGTACATTTATACTTTAGTATTTTCCGCATTGTTGAGGATATTATTACAATTCCATTGTTCTCATAGTAAATATACCTCTTACGCTATTTGGTATACATCATCCTCCATTTTATCATCTTTTTAATGTTTGTGACTGAAGCCAATTTGTTTCTAGTACTTATGTCCAAGTACTCAGTAACAGTATTAAATAATAAGTCTCTGATTATATTGCTGTCTTGGCTATCAGCCTGGATACACATAGAAGCTGCTACTGGACTTACACTTTAGTGTAAATCGTTTGTATGAGAACCATTTTTAAATCAATTTGCATTGAGTGCATCACATCGTTTTGTTTGTCAATGTAATTTTGAAAAGAGTCAAAAGAATTACTCTTTCACATTATTTGAGATGTGTTATTAATGCTTTTGAGATCAAGTTCAAAGCTATTCCATGACAAACATATAACAGGTAGTTTGCTAAACTGGAAATTACTAAATGCTGGCACATTAACCAAATATTATAAGAGATATTTAAAGAGAACTGTCAGTTTCAGGTTAGTTACACAACCCAATAGCTAATATTAAGGCTATCACAGAACATAGTATAAGCAGATGTGGTCCATAAGGGGTGGGTCTATTGGAACCAGGTGGCATTTCGAGGGAGTGACCTTTTAGCTCTGGCTCTTGTAGGAGGGCAATGGGGAGATCTGGAAGGGCATCTAGAGAGATACAGGAAATGGATCAAAAGACACAGAAGGAAATTAGGTAAAGACTAGGAAGAGGAGATATAGGTTAAAGGGACTCTATAGTCACCTAGACACATTCATCTCATTGAAGTGGTCTAAGTGCAGTGTCCCAGTCTCACTTAGTCCTGAAATGTAAATCATTGCAGTTTTAGAGAAACTGTAATGATAGCCTTACAGAACTAAGACTGCCTCTAGTGGCTGTAAATCAGTCAGTCAATAAACGCACTTCCGGGATCCTAACAGACTCTAGGGCCCCTAAATGATGCTGGATGTCCTTAAATTCTGAATGAGGACATCCAGCGTCAGTGAAATACCCGTATTAAAGCACTGAGGCAGAGAGCACTGCAAGCACATTAGGATTTACCATCGGATGACGTTGGAGGAGGCGGAGTGCCAACTCAGCACCGAGGGACATCGCGCTGGAATCGGGTAAAAGAATAAATGTTTTGTTAACCCTTTATGTCCCCCATTGGAGGGGGGGGCATGAGAAAGGAGGGACTGGAGGGCACTATAGTGTTAGGAATACAGATTTGTATTACATAGAAACAAAGAATGTGACGGCTGATAAGAACCATTTGGCCCATCTAGTCTACCCAATTTTCTAAATACTCTTATTAGTCCCTGGCCTTATCTTATCCCATACAGGTTTAATCTCCTTCACTGCGTAAACCTCTACCACTTCAGCTGGAAGGCTATTCCATGCATCCGCTACCCTCTCAGTAAAGTAATATTTCCTGATATTATTTTTAAACCTTTGCCCCTCTAATTTAAGACTATGCCCTTTTGTTGCGGTAATTTTTCTTCTTTTAAATATAGTCTCCTCCTTTACTGTGTATTCCTAACACTATATAATTCCTTTAAGGAACACCGATGGATAAGGAATAAACATAGGGCAGAGAGATAGCATAATACAATTGGTGCATGTATGTATACTCATATATGAACAAATGCCAACCAGATATGCATTTGTGTAATGTATTGCAATGTATACAGAATACCAATAAAATATAGATCTGCTGGTTGCACAATGAAAATAAAGAGAAATTATCAGGTTTTTTTTTTCAGAAAAAGAAAGAAAGAATAGTACGATTAGCAAATTTACAGACAGAACCGTCCTTTCGCCTCTAGAGATTGCTCAGTCCTATTTACAGCGCAACAGGAATAAAGGACCCTGTATGAAAAATTGTTGCAAACATTAATCCACTCTGAAACTATTTAATAGGTTTCACATTTGCGTTCTAAATGTAAGAACATTAAAATATATTTTGTATCATTTTTTTTGTATTTATTCTCATCTGAGTATTAATGTACATGTTTGCTCTGCCGTTTGTGCAAAGAAATCTAATTTTATGCTGTTTTCTTCTTTTAATTAAATTAGTGACTTTTCATAGGAATTTTCCACCCCAGGGCATCTGTATTTCATTAATGTTATTGGATCACATTCCTCAGAATGTGATATAATTATGCCATGACAAATAAGGGAGATATATTATTTCATGACATTGCAAGATAAGGTTCATAATTCAAATTGGCTCATATATATGACTTTGACTAGCTAGCATTCATGTAAACCACTTAAAAAACTAAAATCCATGCCGCAACATTATATTAATTTTCATCAGTTACATATTTAAAATGTTCAAGATAAGTAGGATCAAAATCACTATAAATAAAAGTGTTGGAAAAAAAACATTGCACTGCCTTGAAGGAAGCTTACTTTGAAATAAAATGTGAAATTGAGAAGTTCTGAAAAACACAGGCATTGTGCATTGTGAATTTTCTGGAATATAAAGTGAATTTTAAAATTAATTTCATATATTAGCTCAATGCTTCCAAATTAGAAAAAAAACTCCATGAGCTATAATTTCAGTTTGGAGATTTGGCCTAAAATATGAAAGAATTCCTCTGCCCTCTCAGAGTCCTTATCATCTATACCTCACTGACGAGACCCAAAGAAGGCCGAAATGATTGTCGTTGGTTGCTATATCTCTTGTGCAGAGAGAAGTTGCTGCCATTTCAGTTCTGGACTGCCCTTATGGGTGGGATCAGTTGATGTGCTATGGAATATGTTCTCTTTGTAATGGCACAAGTGAACAAAAACTATTTTGAGACCTGTGCGGGGATTTTCTGAGTTTCTCTAAGCTTTTGTTCATTCTTAGAGTTCTCATATTCTTTTATTTTTTTTTCAATGCATTAACTTGGCTCTCCCCAAGTTAAAAGGATAATCCAGATGTAGACCCAATGCTCATTGGAGGGGGTATCAGCTACACCTCAAAGTCCCAAAGAAGGCCGAAATGATCATCGGGGGTTGTTGTATCTCTCGTGCAGAGGAAACTTGCTGGCGTTTCAGTTCAGGACTGCCCGTACAGGTGGAATCAGGTGGAATCAGTCTGATATGCTTCAGAATATTGTCTCTCTATATTGGCACAAGTGTGCAAAAACTATTTTGACACCTGAGTGGGGATTTAAGCAAGCTACTGAATTTTTCTAAGCTTTTGTAAGTTCTCAGACTTTTTTGAGACACATTCTTTGTTTTTGTTTCTTTAAAAAAATGTATGTTATACTTTACACTCCTTCCTCTATAAAATTAAATTAAGAATAAACTGCCAGAACTGAGGTCTGTTTACTCAACTCCGTTTAGCACTTAATCCTAAAGGTCTATTCATTACACAGTAAGCTGACTGCTAGTAAACCTTTCTGTCATAATAAAATATATATTTATTAACTTCAAAGTGTGATAAGGCAATTTATCATGCAGTGTATCATGTTATATACAACCACCATGTGTCAGAATCACGTGATTCAAAAGTCATGTAAGTAAATCATTAAAAAAATAACAGATCACACTGATGCTTAGTATAATCATGTAACAACATATTATCACCATGCAAAATCACAAATTGTGATGATTTTACTTTTATATTAAAATTAATTTCTGTGAATTAAAATAAACCTTGATATACACTTAGCAATGCAACATAAGTGTAATCATAAATTATACAAATAAGTGCACTAGTGTTACCCAAAAATCTCACCTGATGGTTGTATACCACATGAACCATTGATCAATCGCCTAATTGATTGCTTCACATGATATGTGTATTCATGTCAGATTCAGATAAATTTAATGTAAAACCTTACAAATAAATTATCACTGTATTCTGTCAATAAACGTCTCTGTCCATGTAATATTCTGTGTCAAATGCATTTTTTATGTGTCTCGAAATCCTTTACATAATCAAATTTTCTAAAACTAATAATTTACTTACCTTATTCCAACACCGACATCAGTTTTCTCATGGTAGTTAACTTTGCCCCTTTTGACATCTTCACTGTACACAACATCAATCCAGTCAAATGCTTCTCAAAAGAATGTACATTGTCCTTGACAGAAAGTCTGAAGTCAATTTGTTAAATAATATGCAGAGTGAAGGTGCAAGTTGTTAGACAGTCAAAGAAAATGAGATATAAGAAATTCCAGGGTGATTTCATGACTTGTTTGATTTTGGAACCCACAGGATGCTTTACGGTGAAAGTAAAAAAATATGAGTTTTCTATGTATCAGAATGCATGAAGAGAGTGGCCAAGATAGAACTCGTCTTCAAAGTAGAGGGAGGAGCAGCAGGAGTGGATGCGCGCTTCATGAACGTAACCAATGTTTTAACTGTAGTCAGACTGTCCCCCATCCCAGAAGTGGACCAAAACAACTCTGCCCATCTTATGACCCACACTTCCTATGAACACAATCAATGCCTATTGAGACACTGAACAGGCATTCCTTTTCTGTATTACTAGATTGTCCAGTCAATTTATTAGGCAGATATCTGATGGGGATACTGTTTATTTCCATGGATATTAACCCTAAGGTGGTGTGATTGTGCATTCTCCTTTCTTGTCAGGTCTTTCACCCACTGCTGAAGATACTCAGGATGTGCAAGTTAATTGTTCACTTTACAACAGCTATTATGGTTCGAATTCATTGCAGATAATGATGAGATTAAAGATATTTTATGTGCTCTGTTGTCTTATATGACTGACTGACTGCCCTGACATTACAGAATTGCCCTGCACCTCTACTGGTGCATGACCAGACTGATTTGGTATTCAGCAACTCCAAAATGTGTCACCCAGAGTTGAGGGCAGGGAAAGAAGGGTTGTAGCTGGCAATGGACCAGGGTTTGTTTAGTAGACGGAAGGGAATGAAATGTTTTTTGTGAGGGCAAAGAATCAGAATTTTACTTAGTCGACTACGCTCAGTTTCAGATGACATCTACTTCACCCAAACCTCCCTTCTCACTTCTACTCCCATCAGAGAGGGCGACTCCCCACACAGACTCAAGCTACATTGACTGCACAACATGAAACCAGGTGCCCAGCCAGTTCACATAAAGCAATATCTACTGGCAACAGAAAAGGAGAAGGGAATTGCCCAGCTGATCCAGGAATTGTTGAGTAAGGGCATTATTTTACCTACTCACTTTTCATGGAACACCCCTATTAACCCAGTGAACAATTCAGGCAGAAAGTATTACAGGTTCACATAAGATCTGAGGGTAGTAAATACCTTTGACCTACGTAGTTTCAGATGTCATTCATCACTGCCATTTCTCAAGAATCCAATAGCTATAAAGTTATTGACCTTTGCAGTGCTTTCTTCAGCATTCCAGTAGACCCTGATACCAGACCTATGTTTGCTTTCACTTATAAAGTGAGTCATTATACGTGGAACTGCCTTCTCAAAGCTTCTGTGACTCCCCAACAATGTACTCTGCCGTGTTATATTTGTTATAATTTCTTTAACATCTTTTTATTAAACATTATCTTTTGATGCACTGTTAGTGATTGTCATTAGGTCTTTGCGTTAGGATATAACTGTGCTGAAATACCTTATGCAGCTAATAATCTAAAATTATAGCTGTGCAAAATAAAAGGGTTGGTTTTGAATGCTTGCAAATATATGAGGACTTCCATTAACTCTATTGTTAGTGTAACTAGGTTACACCAGGACACATGACTGCTGGCCATCTTGATGCTCTTTAAAGCACATAGTCGGCAGCCATATTGGTTCTCCTAAAAGTTTAATACAGTAGTTATTGTGAAACCTTTTGAATTGCGCAAATGAATTCATCCAAAACCACGAACCACAACACATGGCCCTTATCGTTCTCTGAACGTACTTCTTTTTTTGGTCTGTCATTGATTGTCCCCGAGATTTTGAGGCATGGTACAGTCTGGATAGAACTATAAGGCTATGGCAGGAGAATTCTGGTGATCACCAAGGACAGATGCTCCAACATCTACATTAGGAACTATTTCAGGTATACCCCATTTATGTGTGTGTGTTGTTCTATTCTAGCCATAGGTTTCAACAGCTTACATCTATTAATAGCAAATAAAGACTCATGAAAGTAGATGGGAGTTCCACAGAGATAGTGATACCATGAGGTTAAAGAAACAACTGCACCTTTACAGCCTAGAGTAGATATTCTCTGATCTCCCACCGTCATAGCCTTGAATAAGGAAATAAGATGTAGCTCAGTGCACTGCAAAGGGGCCAGATAGAGCATCTCAGAGTCACAGAGAGGTTGTACTTGGATAATAACAAAAAGCTAAATGTTTTTATTTAAATATTTGGATAATATTATTAATAATGATTATACCCACTAAGAAGGTTCAAAAACCATCCTTAAGACTTTGTAGTAAGTTACAGTCATTAATCACCTGAGCTGCTTGTCAGTTGAGTCTCATTTGGCCGAGGGCATGTAGCATTCTATAGGCCTGGGAAAGGCAACTTGTTGGCTCACAAATGTAGATGTGCATCTCCCATAATGTGGATGTGTATATATCTAGAATTACTATATTCACCATATCTATATCTATATCATATCCACTCAGGATATGGTAACCCTATACATCCCAGTAATGCCCTTACAACCATAATGCTGGCAAATCATCAGAAAAAAATAACCACAGGATCTATAGTAGCAAAGATTGTCTATTCCTCCATCTAGACTTGGCAGAGGCAACCTTTAGCACTCCAAATGTTGTGCATTGCATCTTCCATAATACTCTTGCAGCCAACATGTTGGCAAAGAGATAGGGGAGATGTAGTCCATAACATTTGGAGTGCTGAAAGTGCCTACCCCTGGTCTAGGCCATTTAATTAATGATTTATCTTAAAAGACATAGAGTGTGTATACTTCACCACTTGTTCTGTAGTGACCCTTCATGGTGGGCCTATGCATTACATGTCATGGGTACTCCACTAAAAATGTGTCATAACCAATACATTTGCAGTTGGTCACCTATTATATTTAAAGGGACACTATAGGCACCCAGACCACCTTAATCTCATTGAAGTGGTCTGGATGCAGTGTCCCTGTCCCCTTAATCATGCAATTGTAATTATTGCAATTATTAAAATACTGCAATAATTACTTTGCAAGGTCAACTCCACTTCTAGTGGCTGTCTACCAGACTTTAGGTCTGCTAAATGATGCTGGAAGTCCTTGTGCCCTGCATGGGGACCTCCATTGTCAGCAAAAAAAACAAAAACATAGGAAAGCATTGAATTCTTTCCTATAGAGAAGTACTAATACATTCGCTGTTCATGCGCATTAGATCCCCCATGTTGGCTAAAGTCGGTGGAGGAGCAACAGAGCCCTGAGAGACATTGCTGCTGTAATTAGGAAAGATTTTAACCATTTATTGGCTGCTGTAGGGAGGTAGAGGGTACTATGGTGCTAGGAACTTTGGATTCCTAGCACTATAGTTTGCCTTTAATGTATTTAATGCATTTTAAGGTATTTCTGTTTGCTTTCAGTGCTGAGGTTCAGATATGGACTTTGCTGTTCCCAGCTGTAGCACTGAATTGTTAAATTAGCGCTAACTAGAGAGGGTTCCCCATTCAGTGAATTTTTAGGGCGTTATTTAAGCTCGTTCATGAGTGTTTTAGCAAACATCTCTCATACTGAGTTGAGGCAGATTATCTTTGTTGTACTGTTCAACATTTATAAGATTTTATAAGGATTTATAAGGATTTTATGTTAGACAAACTGTTATTTTACTTACAGTAAATTCATTTTTCCTTAGTATAGTGGCAGTGCTGCAAACAAGTGGATTGTACCTTCTGCTGTGGAGAAGAAGCTCCCCCCAAAATGTAAATATTTAATTGAGATCCCGCTTGCTGCCCTTATAATCCCTGTACCTCCAAGGTTGCCCAGTCATTAAAAAGAACAAAACGGTGACCATAGATTGCTTTATAATTTAATCCATACAAAAAAAGAGGAAGGAAACGGCCGTACTGCCACTATACTAAGGAAAAAGGAATTTACGGTAAGTAAAATTAAAATGTTTCCCTCATGTATAGTGGCAGTTCTGCAAACAAGTGGGATATAGCAAGATAACAAAATAGAGTGCCAATTCAGTAAGCTACTGCAAAGCACCTTTCGCCCAAAAGCAGCTTTAGATGAAGAGAATATGTCCAGCCTATAATGCTTTGTGAAGGTATGGAATGAGGACCAGGTAGTCGCCTTACAGATGTCTTCTGGAGAATCTGCAGATCTTTCTGCTGAGGAAGTAGCCATCGCCCTCATGGAGTGTGCTTTTAATGGAAATTTGAGGGGAACACAACGTGCTACATAAGCCATCGTAGTAGCTTCTGTTAGATGCCACTTTTATATAGAAGATGCCACTTTTTTCCACCTCTGAAGATTGGAACTGGCAGAAAGAAGGCAAAACAATAGATTGGCCCATAGATTTCCATGAAAAAACCTTAGGTAAAAAGGAAGGCCTGGGATGCAAGACCACTTTGTCTTGGTGTAAAATTGTAAACTCAGAAGCTGAAGAAAGAGCCTGTAGTTTTCAAATCCTATTTGTGGAAGTGATAGCCACTAAGAAGACCATCTTGAGTGAAAGCATCTTCAAGGAAACATCCTGTTATGGTTTAAATGGAGTTTCACAAAGAGCCTGAAGGACGACAGATCCCAGGTAGGAAAAGCTGAAAGCTTAGGAGGTCGTTTCAGCAAGATTGACTTAAAATATCTGCGGATAAGAAGGTTGGAAGCTAGATCATCCACAAGGAAGTGACTCAATGCTGAAATCTGGACCTTAAGTGTTGATACACCTAGACCAGCTAGAAACCTATCCTGCAGGAAAGACAGAATATTAGGGATAGAGAGATCATCTGGACAGCAGCCTTTCAGAACACACCAGTGCAGGAACTTTATACAAATCCTAAGATAAATCTTAGATGTTCATAAATGGACAGATGCCAGAATAACCTCACTCAAATTGTCTGAAAGCCCATGCTCACAGAGGATCATCCTTTCAGCAACCATGGAAAACCAGCTTTAGTTTGGCCAGAAGGGAACAACGACTAGAAGCCTTGCTTTGTCCCATCTGATCTTTTGAATTATCCTTGGTATCAAGGCTACCAGAGGGAAAACATATCCCATGTTGAAGTTCCAGATGAGGCACAAGCCGTCTAGAAAGCCTGGAAAATTCTCTGCCTGGAGAGAAGCAAAGCATGGGACTTTTCTGTTTCTTCTTGTTGCCATTAGATCAATGTCTGGTAAGCTGAATCAGATTACCAGTCTCAAGACCAATCTGCTTGATACCAATGTTGTCTGTTGAGGTCGTCTGCGATGACGTTCTGAGTACCTCTGATATGAGTTGCTGAAAGTGAGTTTACTTTTGACTGTGCCCAAGACATGATATGGTAGCACAGATCCTGTAGAGATTTTACTTTTGTGCCTCCTTGATGGTTTAAGTAAGCAACTGTGGTGGCGTTGTCAGACTGAATGCTTACGGCTTGGTCGGCAATGACAGGACTGAAAGCTACCAGAGCATTCACAACTGCCTTGAACTCTCTGAAGTTTGAGGACTCTTTTGCTTCTTTCGAAGTCTATTTCCCCTGAATGAACTGTGAATCTAGATGGGTGCCCCAAACAGTTTGGGAGACATCTGTTGTGATGGTAATCCACCTTTTCTGTTCGAATGAAAGGTCTCTGGAAAGATTGTTTGCATTTTTTTCACCAATTTAGTTGTTTTCTTACTGTTCGTGACAGGCACATAACTACATCCAAATCTTAAATTTTTCTTGAACATTCCAAAAGAATGTTCCATTGTAAAGGTCTGATTTCTGCTTTTTCCTACCCAACCACTGGGATCTCAAAGGTAAGAAATCCCAGGACACTCATGGCCTGTCTGATGATGCAACCTTTTTTCTTTTGCAAGCTTGAAACTGCCTTTATAATTATATTTTGCATTGACATTGGAAGGAAAAGAGATATGGAAGGAAAAGAGGAAGGAAAAGAGAAGTCCCAGGAATTCAATCCTTGTTGAAGGAATCATCTGAGATTTGTGTAGGTTCAAAAGCCAATCGTGATCTCTTAAAAACCTCCTGGTGATCTTGAGGTCTAAAAGCAGAAGATGTTCTGATTCTGCTTTTAAGAACCAGTGGTCCAGGTAAGGAACTATTGTCACACCTCTTATACGTAAGGTTGCTGCTAGAGGAGCCAGGATCTTTGTAAAGATACAAGGGGCTGATGATAGGCCGAATGGTAGGGCTTTGAATTGAAAGTGAAGAATCTTTCATTTTCCTGCTAGTACTGCAAACCTTAGGAACTTCCGAGAAAATACAGATATTGGAACATGGAGGTAGGCATCCTTCAAGTCTAACTTTGCCATAAATTCCCCATTCTGCAGGATGTGCGTGACTGACAAAATATTTTCCATACGGTACCTCTGATAAGGGATGCATGCGTTGACATCTTTGAGGTCTAGGATAGGAGGGTAGGACTTGTCTTAATTCTGAACTAAAAACAGGCGAGAGTAAACCCCCTGGAACTCTTGGCATCTGGGTACTTTTTTTTATAATGTCCTTGCGTAAAAGAACCAGGGCTTCTGCTAGGAGGGCCTCTGATTACTTTTGTAATGGATACTTTGAAAGAAGAAAAAAATTGTTTTGGCACCATTGAAAAACATATCCTGTATCCCTCTGATACGGTCTTTATTATCCAATTGTTTGATGTTGTCTCCTTCCATTTCTGATAAAAGAACCGAAGACGACCTCCCACTCTATTGGCGTCAATATCTTTTCTTTTTGTCTTGTTTATAGAGATTCCTGAATCTGGTGTCTCTATTCTATTTGCAAAATCTCCAAAATGTTTCTTGCTAGCGAAAGGAACGCTGTCCTGTGAACTGAGATCTTTTATTGGCTTGAGATCCTGAACTTCTGGAATCCTGAGGCAATGCATTTTTGGTTTCAGACATCTCTAATTATTTCTTCCAGAGGAGTGCCAAATAATTTGTTCCTCTTGAAAGGTAGTTCACATAAAGTAGATTTTGTAGCTGAATCCGCAGTCCATGTGTTGAGCCATAAGGCTCTTCTGGCCACCGAGGATAAACACATTATTCGAGCAAATAACTGAAGCATCTCATCAGAGACATAAGATAGAAATCCATTAGAAAGTTTCAGAAGAAACAACAGCTGGACTGGGTCTTTCTCTGATTTTCCCATAAAGGATTCTTCTAAGACTTGTAACCACATGCCTTGTGCTTTTAGAATGGCTGAACCAGAGATTTTGGCTTTGCCTTGATAACCTGCGGCCTGATATATTCTTCTGCTTGATGTTTCGGCCCGCTTGTCCATGGGATCTTTTAAACCAGAAACCTCACCAGTTGGGATCATGGTTTTCTTTGATGATTGTGCCACCTGGATATCGACTTTTGGAAGTTCTTCCCACTTTTCCTCAGTCTGTAGTTTAAAAAGTAGTTTGAAGTGCTTAGAAATGAAAGCACTTGTTTCCGGGTTTATCCACTCTCTCTGCAGTAGTTCCATAACCCTTGTGTGCATAGGAAAACCTTTTTCCTTACCCCTGGTAGGTTCATTTTCCTGAACAGCTGCTGATACTTCCCTGATAAATTTCTCCAACTCCTCTGGTGGAAATCCTTTTATCCACACTTGAGACCAGACTGGAAACTTCCAAAAGGGAAGAAGATGAACATTCACCTGATGAGAGCTCAGACAGGGATGGGGATCTTTTTCTCCTTTGTTTCTTTACCTGTCTGTCTTGAATATTAACAGACCCACTGTGTTTTTTAATTGTATCTTTAAACGACTCGAAGGTCTTGGATAAATTCTCCTGAAACCAGCACAGGAATGAGGTAATTTCCAGCAATTCCATTGAGCATTGATTTCAGGTCTTTTTCCAACATCTGTCAGGTAGAGGGACTGCACATTCTGAACAACACAAGTGTTTCATTTTGCGCATAATCTTTTAGGGATAGGAGCTGACATCTTATCTTTCTCAGATTTATCCAGTGAAGCAGGACTGGACATATTCTGTAGACAAATGAGAAGAAAAACACATTTTTTTCAAAAGATTAGGAGGCATGCAATAAAGGTTAAGTTTTCAAGGGAGGTTTAAAGTAAATTCCCACCTCAAAAACCTCACCACCGTGTAGGAGTGCTGACATGGAGTACCTGTTCTGGCAACCACCCCTGGGGTCAGACAGGTCCTGCACAGCTTTTAAGCCAAAATAATTATAATTTTGCACCAAGTTTACAAACCTCCATTCTGCACATGCACAGTTGTGCGATCGGAAGTTTAGTGAAATGCAACACCGCTGTGCACATGCGTCCATCCTGCATAGAGGGAGGCACCCGGCAACTCTCAGGATCTGGCCACATACGCCGGCTTCTAGTTGCGTTCCGTAACACAATAGAATGGAAAAAGTTAATGGCCACCTGCCATATGATTAATGTGCATTAAACTACTGTCATTCAGTGGTAAGAATTGTGTCAGTGCTATTGCCCATGTGTAAATCTATGTATGTATTACTGCTATTTTTTTTTAAAGTAAATAAATGTTGGTAGTCAAGAGGTTAAAGTGAGGGGTTAAAGTGCGGTTCCTGGATGGTGTTAAGCTGGGAAGCACTTCATTGCAATAAAGATTTTATGTTTAACTATCAAACACAGGAGAGGATTTTTTTTCTATTGATTAAACCATGTTGGGATATAAACAGTTTAATTTTTTAAAGGATTTTAAATTAATATTTTACTTTTTATATTCATTTAGATCAAATTTCTACTGTTTATAAAACACATGTAGAGATTAAAGAAGAATACAGTAAACAGTAAAAATAAAATTGGAGCTAAACACAGCAGATTCACAGTGGGCCACTTTTTAACAGTTTCTGTGTTAAAAGTAAATTTGAAAGTAATGATTTTTGCATTGTAAGGAAACCAAGTATATTTAACCCCTTAAGGACCAAACTTCTGGTATAAAAGGGAATCATGACATGTCACACATGTCATGTGTCCTTAAGGGGTTGAACCTCCTACGGTAGTTTCCTCCTGAACCGCCAGAGCCTTAGTGATTATATAGACAAATAAAAAGAAGGGGGTTGGGGCTGCGCTGTATGGATAGTAAACTAAAAGTCAATGGATATAAAACATACGTTGATAAGTACTAAAACACTGATAAATAGGTATAGTATAAAAATATATAAAAGTGATGTCCGTATAGATGTATTAATAAAAATGGATAAAAAGTAGAGAAATTCCAAATGGAGTAAAATGAAGTAAAAACAGTCTCACTGATATCAGGTATGTTTGTGGTCCTCGGGGATGATTCCGTCCGGATTAAAAATCGTCCATTTATGTGAAAATAAGAAACACAAAAAGAACTGCCGATAGTGAAGTATTGTCAATCCAAGGATAAGAAATTAAATCAGAATCAGGATTTTGAACTCACATTTGGTGGAGCTATGTCCAGCTCTGAGATGGAGGGCACTTAGTGGTATAATCCACACTTCAGGATATACTGGGATAGTTGGTCCGTCCGTCCGACTTTGGTTCCGTCGAATCCCACAAAATATAGGAAACAGCAGATAGTGCTCTCAGTAGGAACAATTAAAAATAAAATAAAATAAATGAAATAATACTCACAGAAATAGAGCAGGGAATACTGCTCTATTTTCACAGCGCTGGTGGAATTATCCCCACCTATGGATTTCTTTGCTGTAGTTTAGATCGTCTCTTAATAGTATGTTCTCCACGGATGGGTCCGTCTGTTGGACTGGGTTCCGTCGGGTTCCACAGAGTGTATGAAAAAATAGTAATAGTGCTCTCAGTAAGAACAAAATGAGATAAATAAATGAAATAAGATATACTTACAAAAATAGAGCAGATGGATACTGCTCTATTTCCACAGCATGGGTGGAATTATCCCCACCTAAGGATTTCTTTAAGACAGGATTCGGTGAAAAATGGAGCAAAAATGTTTTAAAAATAAATAAATAAATAAATAAAATGCCAGGAAAAGTACTAAAAGAAAAGTGGGTTGCAGCTCCCTTGTTATTAAGCGCAGACTCTTCCCCCTCCATTTTTTACCTTAGTGATTATAGCCCTCCGTTCGGTAGTTAGGGTGGACGAATCCTATAGCAATTCCAATAGTCTCACCAGATAATTCCCTCAGTGAAACACACGAATCCCCAAATATCAGCCGAAGTCAAGAAGAAGGGTACAAAATGAACTGTCCTTTAATGGGTTCACTCAGCTTTTATGCAAGTCCCCATGCAAGGGGACAGCCCTCAGGGAGGGACAAACAGTAACCAATCACAAACAGTAAAATGTTTACATACACCCACAATTCCCTCCCCTAGCCCAGGAGATAATTTAGTCTGATAAGATAGTAACTTAATTATCTCCAGGCTGAAAAATCACTTTTTCCCCAACTTTCAGAACACCCCTTTATACTGGGGGTATCCCCATAAATTATGTGTAGTCCTGATAGTCCTGATCTGGGTGACCAACATATTCGAATTTCACCCAGATCGGTTCAGGGGTTCGCAAATTTTATGGAAGTCTTGTGTGACCGGCTCACCCTGGGCTGCATGCCCAAAACAGTTCCACAAATTTGGTGGGTTTTGCCGGTCACTTTCGAAAAAACATAAAAACAAATAAAAATACTGAATGGATCCCTCTGGCTCCTAGCAGTGTTCGTGCCCCTCTGTCGAATGCACCAAAGTACCGAATAGCACTCTTCTAGCTATTCGGTAAATAGAGTTCCAGCGTTCAACTGTTTGGGACTGGTGTTCGGGAAGTCGAGTGTCCGTAAAACAGTTCCATGCACTCGACGACCAGGTCCCGCTGCCTTTGTTCGCATGAACAAAGATGGCTGCGGTTTTCTTTGCCACGTGGCGTTCGACTAACGAACGCTGGCCGCACAGACAGAGGTAGCAATTTCACCTAAACCTTTGATGTTTAATGAGCCAGAGGGTGGTCCTTGTTCGGTAGTTCTATCTACTGAATGAAATAGGCAGCAATAGAGGATAAAAAGGGAATGCAAATAATACATAACATAGGGAACAGGGGGGTTTCTTCACATGCATCACCTAGAAAAAGGAAAAACTCAGGGGTTGATGATTGTCTTTAAAGCAGATTTAACTTTCTGGTAATTACAACAATGCAGGTTTATTAGTACCTAAATGTCAATTTAGAATCACATTTTGGTAAACATGAGATGGAAAAACAATCACTATTCTTTATTTTTATATTTCAATTCTTTTCATCTGAAAAGCATCTTGAAAGATTGTTCCTGTTGTGATACACATATAGATGAGACATTACTTGCCTCCCCAATCTCTTGCCACTCTATGCCCTCTAATTCCTCTCATATGTCCCTCTCCCACTGGTCTATATATGTCAGCCGTCCTCATTCTTTCGTCTCCGAGAAGAGGGGAGCGTACAACAACGTAATCAGTCCCTTGAGTGTGGATACATTTAAGCACATTCTCTCAAAGAATGATAAGGATTTATGTGCTTCCTCTTTAATGTGTGGTTGTTTTACGAAATCTTAAATTTGTAGTTATCGAAAGAAATCCGAAGACAAGCAAGCTATGCGGGAGTGACAGTATCTTAGTTTTCAAATTCCTCCAAAAATCTTCATCCGGTTCATTAGGTGCATATACATTAATGAAGTGGATGGTATGTGAATAGAGGGTACCCGACAGTACAATGTACCGTCCTTTCTGTCATCTGAAGGGGGCATTGGTTATGTATAAGGATTGCCATTCCTTTGCGTTTACAGTGTGTTTTAGCCTCCAATGAGTTGTTGTAGGTATGGTCCCTCACCTTAAATGTCGTCTGTTTTGAAATATGGGTTTCCTGTAAGAAGACTACATCTGACCCTGCACTTTTCAGTTCTTGGAACACAAGGCAACACTTTTGGGGGGTTTTAAGGCCCTTGGCATTTAGTGTAGTGATTTTCATAGCATTGTCCCTTTCATATATAGCTATTGTCGGTGCTCACCCCCTTCAGAGAAGAGTTTAATTCTGTATTCTATTGCTGAGTCTGGCTTTTCTTTAGATGCTTCTTGGGGTTTCTTTTTTCCATTACTCGTTTTTGGCTCGGTTTTTTAGCTTATATTAGTTCCATGCAGGGTGTTCATGCAGTGTGTTATATCCATAGTGCGTCTGTTTAATATATTGCAGTTCCTGTTAATAGTTTTAAAAGAAACTAATATGTTCTTTATTGGACTAACATAAATTTGTAATGACAAGAGTTCCTCCCTCAATCAAATCTAAATCATTTATTCTTGTAACAAAAAATCCCACCAGAAACTCTCATATGAAAAATATTTACTAATTTCTGCTTGAATTATTTGATACTTAATCTGTTAATTAAATTAAAAGAGGCAATACCTGTGGGACGCTGGAAACTCCATCTGTACTGCAACAGTTCTCGAGTAATCTCTCCAAATACATTTTCAATTGGTTATGGATGAAACGGTGACTTTTCCTTGTCCTCAATTACTGTGGAATTTCCCCTGTAAAGTGTATACCTTTGGAATTAAAGATGATAACAGCCAACCTTTAATGTATGACAAGATCATTCAACCATACATGCACCTTGGCTCAGAGAGGGTTTGAAAACCCTAAGGTTAGTCTTTATGGTCTTGGTCCTGCTTCTTTGACTATAGAGACTAGCTTGGTTTACAAACAATGTCTGACCCAAGGTGCATGTATATGGCTGAAGTAATGTCATATACTAAAGATAGGGATGCATTTTTCTCTCTCTTTTTTTTAAAAATAGTCTTCATTTAAAAAAATATTTCCTTTGAAAACCTGATGAAAGGATTACTGTATTAAACATTTTTGAGCTGACAATTGTCCTGTAAAGTGAACAAAGTAAGCGTTGGTATTCATATGGAAATTGCTCATCAATCGTGGAATAAGTCAGCAGAAAATAAGATATGCTACTGAGTCATGACTATATTTAGAGCATTTTGTTAAACTGTATTCATACTAGGTTTGAACTGGTGTCATTGTGCTCACATTAGAGTTAAAATGTTCATGTGTGGTCTTTTGTCGGGAACACAGCTGTAACTCAGGGACATGCCCTTTCACGGCATTACAGAATCCCTTATGCAGGGAGTTGTCCCTAGTTTCTCAGTTACCAGACCATACATTGGATTAGATTTATTCAATATGCATCTGGATCATTATCCATTTGTGTGACAAATGTTGAGCTCTGATCTTAAATAATGATTGTACTTTGCTTGCACTGTAGGTAGAGTTGGGTCCATAAATCAGTTTGAGACTGTCTGAGCCTTCAGTTTAAGATAAAATAAGATATTCAGGTTCTCTATAACTCCTCCAACTATGTTCTGTCTTATGATGTTAGAATATGCAATTTAAGCATACAATTTTGATTTGCTTTGTTTTTAATGACAGACCGTCTGAGCTTGCAAATAAGTAAGATTTTAAGGATATCCTATCTTGTTAATGTCTGTGTTGAGTACAAAAAACTAGTTTGCTAGAAATACTTACCAGAGAATGGATCTGACCAGCAAAACTAATCTATATCCCACTTACTGACAGATTCCATTTTTATGGCTACGGTTTATTTTATAATTACGATTAACATTGCATACTTCATCAATGGCGCATTGCTCTCATTTTGACAAAAAGAAAAATATTTTTTTCTGTTTATTGTTTTTACAATATCTCATAAGTGACCAACAAATATTTCAAGTAGAAGTGAGGTTTATTGATCTGCTGTCAAGGCAAAATTGTACTTTGCAGACAAAAGCACTTCTGAGCTTCTGCTGATGCACTTTGTTAAGCATTTATGCTTGGCAGAAAATACAATCTTATGTTCTGCTTTTAAGGGAATTTAAAAAATATATATTTTTCATTTTTTGTAATTATGCTGCATAGAATGTTTGCTCTGCCAATGATTTAATTTGTCATTATTTGTCAAAGACAATACAAAGATGAAATATAGTATAATTTTCTTTCTCTTCCTTGTGATTACTTTTCTAGGATTCTTGGAATGGAACTAAGCATTTGCAAATATGCAAATAAATATGTTATCAGACATACATATTCTTTTCTTTTATTTGTTTGTTAAATTCTGGGTTTTATTAACAGCTTAAAAAATATTTCCTAGTACTCACATATATCATGCCTGCTGGGCTCCCATGTTACTACCCCACAGTACTGGGCATCTGATAATTATTGTATGGTGCCCTAGTGATCAAATGCATGACATAAACTAAGAGTGCTGTGTAGCTGTAGCTGTACTCATAAGGCATTGTTAGAGCTATAATTATTTCCCAGACATTCTAATTGACTGCAGTCCGTCCTTGGAATTCCAACCAAAGCAACACACCTATGAGCTTGGGGGAATGACTGACACACAACACCATAGAGTGAGGTTTCATATACAATCCCAATTTATTGGTTTCAGTTTAGAGTTTAAATAGGAAATTGGCTACTTGCATTGCATTACGTCACATTATACAGAGTCAGCAATTATTTTGGATATTTTACAAAAAATATTTTATGGTCTTAGGGTAGACAGGTCATGAACACAATGTAGACATTACTTTATTAATTTTGGCAACCAGCTAATATCTTAAAATATAACTGACCATCTTGCAAGTTTAATTGTAGATATTGACTCATAATATAAGTGACCATCTTGCCGTTTTATTTATGTTACTTCCACAAAGTAAAGGAAACAGCTGTCTGGACTTGTATCTGGATGCAAGTGCCCTTGCAAGTGATAGATTACATTTAATATTTCATACTGTCTTTATATAAATAATTAGTTTAGGCAGCTTTGTACAATAAACAGAAAATGCACTTTGGTCACATATTGGCACCTAAATCTAAAATGGTGGTTCATTACAAAAATGGTGCCCTATTACAAAATGGTGCGTTATTATAAAATTATATCATACAATAATACCCTAGCTTTTCTTTGAATGGAAGACTTTGAGGTGCCAATGTACATTAATTTGTTAAAAACCCACTTCTTGATAAAAGCGTATCAATTAAACTGTTAATAGCTCCTAACTGATTCCTCTTCTGCAACTGTCACTAATCTAATACTATCCTTACCTTTTTGTGTCATTTTACCCCACTCCCTCTAGCATGTAAGCTCATTGAGCAGGGCCCTCAACCCCTCTGTTCCTGTGTGTCCACCTTGTCTGGTTACAACTACATGTCTGTTCGTCCACCCATTGTAAAGCGCTTCGGAATTTGACGGCGCTCTATAAATATCATAATAATAATAATAAATGAAAGCCCTGATCAAGGCAGCAATGGACCTTATACATCCACTGTCACCACAGGAGAGTTGGCAAGTGGGACAGAGGGATTATTGTCTCCCCCTAAGCTGAGAGAAATGTGGGCTGCTTTTTCACAGAACAAAACTAAACTATATGATTTATTAGTATTCTAGTTTTTGCAATATTACTTTAAAATAATTAACACAAAATTGATAAAATTGATAAAGAAGTGAAATTTGTCCCAAGCTGGGCTATTTGCTGTAGTTTCCCATCCCAAATGTGGCCTTTACACATTGATAAAGCATGAAAGAAGAGATACAGAGATCACTGCATCTGTTCAATCATTGGCTCCTTAAATGAAAGATATCTGAGAACAGGCTTCCTATTTTATGGTAAAACTATTTTAGGAAAGTGGGGAAGGTGCTACAGCAAGCATGTCAAACTCAAAGGCTAGCACAAGCCAAATAAACAAGGTTTACGTTTATGTGGGCAGCAAAAAAAACCCAACTAAAATGTTCATAGAAACTTTTTTGTTTAACCCCTTAAGGACCAAACTTCTGGAATAAAAGGGAATCATGACATGTCACACATGTCATGTGTCCTTAAGGGGTTACAAGTACAGTATAAAAAGAAAAACAGCGTTCCCCTCTTCCAAACCCAGCCCCCCCTCTACTAAACCCTAGTATCCCCCTCTATACTAAATCCCAGCCCCCCACTCTACTAAACACTGGCCCCTGTTAAAAAAAAATTAAAAACAATATTAGCCAACAAGCAGACTCCACTCACATTGCTGCTGCCAGTATGCAACTCTGAAGTCCAGCCTCTGGTATACCCCCAGTGGCACCGTCCACACCTTGTGCCAAAATGGATCCTTCCGCTACTCCTTGAAATCCTGCGAAGGTGGAGCACGTTGACATCACATCAGAATATGACGTGGCGTTGCGTGCCTCTGTGCACTTCCAGGTCCTCCACTGTCCAGCTGCGGCCATCGCCACACTGACCAACACACACTTACTGACAGACACACACACTTACTGACAGACACACACACTCACTGACAGACACACACTCACTGACACAGACACTCACTGACAGACACACAAACACTCACTGACAGTCACACATACACACTTACTCACTGACAGACACACACACACACACACACTGACAGACAGACACACACTCACTGACAGAGAGACACTCACACTGACAGACACACACATTTACACATTTTTGCACACACTCACAAATCACTTTATTTATTGCTCCCTACCTTTGGGAGCTGGTGTGGTGCCTCTCCCTGGAGTCTAGTGGGGACCTTCTCTTGGGAGCCGTTCCTGCTCCTCACTGCTTCCTCACGCGCGCAGTTTAGTGATGCCTTGCCGGAAGGACATCATATTCCAGCACCCGGCATCACTACAGAGGAAGCGCACAAGCAGTGAGAAGCAGGAAAAACAGACTGAGCTCCCTCGCTGCCGCCAGCTTCCTCTCCCTTCGCCCGGGTAAGTTTTAGTAGAGTAGGCACCTGCAATGTGGGGAGAGCTGGTGCCTACTTTGCAGTAAGGATGTCAAACTTGCGGCTCGTTTGGGCCGCAAAGATATTCATTGTGGGAGGCATGCGATCCGTGGGTCATGAGTTTCACATGCTTGTGCTACAGTATATTTTTCAAGAACAAATATGTTTTTAAGGCTAACCTCAAGGTGCTCCTCCATTATTTACTTATCTTTCAATACATATGTACTATTCCTAAATGTACTAATATTTGTTTTTAATTTAAATGTTGTAATTTGAGTTTAGCAAAGAGCAGAAATGCAATCATTACTGTGAGTTAAATTTACTATTGACAACTGGACCTTAAAAATGTTTCAAATAATAACATTTTAAGGTTTATTTAGTGAGACTTCTTTTAGCGGTTATATGGTTACTTTAGCATGCAAAAGAACACATTCAAATATTACAGATTTTTAAATGTTTATAGTTTTCAAATTATACCCTCTCAATTGCAGCGTTAAGAAATCCATTACTTTATTTTTATTAACTGTGATGATGAAAATGTGTATTTGAAAATAAAATATAATTCTTAAGGATTAATCAGTTGCTTTTGCAGGAGATGTTGTGATGGAAGGGAAAACTATTTGAGGTGTCTACACTAAATGCATTTTTAACGATACTGTATGTCAAATAAAACATTGGCAAGTCTCGTAAAGCTGGTAGATGTTACCATAGCAACTTCAATTACTCATTATTTAACATTCTAAAGTGGAAAATAACAAAACAGTTACACACGAACAACACCTACTTGACCTGACAACAGCAAACATAAGTCCTTGATCTTACTTGATGATGACAGACTACAATATGAAATGCAAATCAAACAAAATAATACAGTCTATATATCCATAAAAAAACAGTTAATGTATGTGACAGGTAGAGAATTCTATATGAAAAGAAAAAAATATATACAAATGGGCTACTAAGCCAAAAATATTTCTATATGTGTGGCAAATAACAGAAATATATATGTGATACAAATTATATTCAAATGAACAGCCATGCCAGAATAATATCTTAATCTAGCACCGAAACAATGAATCTAACATGTGTGCAGGTAGTGGTTACCATGTAGTTCGACCAAACTTCTTTACCAACCATCAGCCCGCCTCAGGATCTGAAATACATATAAAGCAGATTGGGGGGTATAATATATAAACTCTGTCTGGTAGTACTAGCCACTTACAAAATAAAGAGCCTAGACTCAACTCTATATATGCAGTTACGCCCAACAAAGGAACTTCCCAACTGGAACAAGATGGGGTAACTAGGGATGCTTATGTATGTATAAGGAGGTAGTTGGTATGCAGGAGGGTGAAGAAAGTAAATTATATTTTATTCTCAAAACAAATAGCACCATAACAGAAGTGTTCATAAAACCAGAGGGTACGCTGTGGCTGCAAATCAGTATGAAGACTCCAAGCACTCATGGCTAATCAGCATAAACCACATCTCCTCCTCGGATCTGTTTGATGACGCGTTTCTCACTTAGTGCTTTCTTTCTTTCCTATGGAAAATTTGATAATCTCATCCACAAAGTCGAAGTGGCCACATAAGTAGCCACAGAGGCTGGGCTAGCCATGGCAAGATCAGCTCGACATTGGAAAAAAGGTAAGTAAAATACTTTTTTAAAGGAAGGCAAGGGGGGCCAGGCACCAGAAGAGTGTTTTTAAAACTGTAGTGTCAGGAATACACATTTATGTTCCTGACACTGTAATCTTCTTTTCATCAGTATATATGCATCTGAAAAAAAAAATACCATTATTTATTGTTGAACCTGAAGTCAAGTGAAGCTAAAGACAAACAGGGGAAATAAGGACAAAGAGATAACATATTATGCATTTCGTGCTACAAGGAACCTATTTTTAGTTCTAAAGTGATAGCTTTTTGTCACCTTGTGCATTCACTGTTTGTTTTCAGCACTTGATTCAGTAATAAATGTTGGTATATTTGGTTCTTTTACTCAGAGACTGAGGTTTCCTTTCCTACTGTCAGAAAAGTGCTGACAGTAATATTTACCTGACAATAGCAGCATCCTTTTATTGTATGCATGTAAAGTGAGTGCTTCTTTGTAATCCATGTATATATATATATTTTTACATATATATATATATATAATGTAAAATGTATTTTATTTTAAACAGGCTTTTATTGTAGTAAAGATTTATAATCACAATGGTTTAACGAAGCTGTAATAGCGAACTTGGGACTCGCAGGTCCCATAACCGTGTTTGAGTATAACAAAGGAGCATTGATATGCAATAAACATTTAGTCAGGGGACACATGTAGTGGTATATTGTTTCAACGTGTGGGTCTTGTGGTCTAGCTTGGTTGTCAGTACTTGGTGTGTATAGTGCTTTCACCCTCCCAGGACTATACTAGCGTGTTGCCCGGTCGCGGGTTACATTATTAGTGTGTCTTGGTTTGTGGATGGGTCCGTCCAGGTGGGTCTCCCCGGTTGGGAGGATCGTCTGATTCCTCAGTGTTAATTATCTTCATGGAAGTTTATGAATTTAGGTGCAGTGTATTCACGTTATAATGTAAAATATATGTGAACATATATCAATTAGCATGACATTCAAATATCAATGTGTGTGGGCACACGTGTGTTTGTGTGTGTATGTCACACTGTGTATAAAATCTCATCAACCTAGGGTAGTCTGGGACATTGTGTACTTAAACACTGAGCATAAAAAAAATGTATAATATGTAATAATATTCCTGGAGAATTTATTGAAAAAAATAACCCTTTTTTTCTTTTTCTTTTTTTTTTTATATTTCTGAATATTTAAATATATCATCCCTTAAATTGTCCAGCAAGCACGGAACATGTTTACTTCAATAGCTTATAAAGAACCTGTTCAAAACCCAGGTGCACAGATAATGAACTGAGGTTTAGAAAGGATGCCTGGGAAGATAATTGCTCCTTCTTTTTAAATTGTAGGTATGTAGGTAATCTGATTAGGCTCTATATCTATATGTGTGTGTTGAAAGAAAAGTGTCTTTTGTGACTGATGAGTAGCTGTGCTCTGCAGGGTTAAGGATCATCTTGAAGCACTACACTTGAAAGGAATTATATAATTCCTGAATATTCTCAGTGTTAAACTAGATGTTTAAAATGGAATGATTGGCAGAGCTAGATTAACAAAGAGCATAGAACCATGAAGCAGAGTCAAGAATATGAGGGCTATTTACTAAATTTATTGAGAAATGTCGGGAATTCATAGAGAATTCATAGTGAATTTCAAATTTAAGGCCTAACTAGCTGAATGGGAAAAAATTCAGCTAGGCCCCCATTTCAGTTTTTTTAGCCTTACATTATAAATCCACTTTTAATTAATTCCAAATTCATGTCAATTCTCACTTTTTGATCATCTATATGTGCCTGGGGGAGAGTTTTCACATATAGCATATGGAATATACTGCAAAATCCAGCGGTAGGCAACCTTTGTTATTCCAGATGTTGTGGACTGCATCTCCCATAATGCCCTTATAGCCATAATGCAGGCAAAGCATCAGGGGAGATGTAGTTCACAACATCTGGAGTGCTAAAGCACTCTCTATTTACAACGTAAATGCTATTGTAACAATAGCATATGTTACATTTCATTTTATTCCTTTATGTTCCTTTTCATTTAAGCATAATTATTACATACTAAAACATATAATTTTGTTACTTTATTCCTCTATTAAAAATAAAAAGTTACCTGCGCTCTCTCCTTAATCCCTATGTATATTTAAACAAATGGAGGTCATTTAGTTGCTCCAATGGCCACTGGAGGGAATGCCCGCCTGCCAACGTCAAGGCAGACGCCCCTAAATGGGTCCTACTCTGACCCTTCACCTTGCTTCCTTGAGCTTCTGGCAAAAATATCTCTAATGAGACAGAAAGAGGTATTTTTTATATACACCCCTATATACTTATTAACCCTTAATAGGGAACACATGGGATGGGCGGCAGCATTGTAACCTAGCTGTGTGATACAAAAAATGAATACAAATACAAAAAGACTAGTCCTGCGCTCACTCCCAACACTCCTGGTTGGCAGCAACGACTACAGTACACATCAGCTAATACATATAGTAAAAACCAAAGAAAAAAGTTACCTGTGCTCTCTCCTTAATCCCTATGTATATTTTAACAAATGGAGGTCATTTAGTTACTCCAATGGTCACTGGAGGGAATGCCCACCTGCCAATGTCAAGGCAGACCCCCTGTTCCCTATTAAGGGTTAACAAGTTTATAGGGGTGTATATAAAAAAAATACCTCTTTCTGTCTCATTAGAGATTTTTTTGCCGAAAGCTCAAGGAAGCAAGGTAAAGGGTCAGAGTAGGACCCGTCTAGGGGGGGTCTGCCTTGATGTTGGCAGGTGGGCATTCCCTCCTGTGGCCATTGGAGTAACTAAATTACCTCCATTTGTTTAAATATACATGGGGATTAAGGAGAGAGCACAGGTAACTTTTTTCCTTTGGTTTTTACTATATGTATTAGCTGATGTGTACTGTAGTCGTTGCTGCTGCCCAGGAGTGATGGGAGTGAGCACATGACTTTTCTTTTTGTATTTATATTTCTCTATTGCATATGATATCCACTTTCTATTAATGAGCTAGATCCAAAAGCATTTTTCCAGTACAAAATAATGGTAGTAAAAAATTCTGATGTAATTTGGATTGGCGATGGGTGCATAGATGGATATAGATAACTGAATAATAGACTCTTTCAGCATGTTGGAGGGGATAGGGTAACCAAGATACCATGATCCATATTGATACCATTGACAAAGTCAGAGAAAAAAACAAGGGCCGTAAGGAATGAGTTCAGGGACTTAGGAAGTAAACTGAAGAAAAGGACCTCCAACGTAGTATGATCAGAAATATTATCTGTGCCGCATGTTGCAGTATAAAGGCAGTGGGAGATTAGGGAGGCTAAAGTCAAGGTGTAGGAAGCAAACTTTTGTTTTAGAGCACTGGTTTGATTTTGCGCTTGGGTAGAATCTGCATAGCTGTGATGTATTGAACCTAGTTGGTAGAGAGTCTGCAGTGCTGGAGGACAGGATGGCTAGAAGGTTGGAGGAGATTTTAAACTAGGAAGTGGGACACACAGAAATGGAGATCAAACAAAAAGGAGATGAGCTTTAGCTCAGCACAAGTGGGGTGGAAACAGGGGACGGCAAAGGTCAGTTCAGAGGAGGTTTGTAATAGTAATACAAATTCACATGAAGTAGAAGTGACTCATGATAATATCAAATGTATGCTTACTAATGCAAGGAGTCTTAATATCAAAATGGAGGCACTAGAGGCAATAGCATGCACAAAGCAATACAACATAATACACATAACAGAAACATGTTGGAATGAGACACATGGCTGGGCAGTTAGCGTAAATGGTTACACATTATTTAAGAAGGATAAAAAAATGGAAAGGTGGTGAGGTATAATTGTATGTCATTCATGAGTTAAAGCAAAATATTAAAGGACCACTCTAAGCACCCGGACCACTTCAGCTTAATGAAGTGGTCTGGGTGCCAGGTCCAGCTAGGGTTAACCCATTTTTTCATAAACATAGCAGTTTCAGAGAAACTGCTATGTTTATGAATGGGTTAAGCCTTCCCCTATTTCCTCTAGTGGCTGTCTCATTGACAGCCACTAGAGGCGCTTGCGTGCTTCTCACTGTGATTTTCACAGTGAGAGCACGCCAGCGTCCATAGGAAAGCATTATGAATGCTTTCCTATGTGACCGGCTGAATGCGCGCGCAGCTCTTGCCGCGCGTGCGCATTCAGCCGACGGGGAGGAGAGAAGGAGGATTGGAGGAGGAGAGCTCTCCGCCCAGCGCTGGAAAAAGGTAAGTTTTAACCCCTTTACCCCTTCCAGAGCCGGGCGGGAGGGGGACCCTGAGGGTGGGGGCACCCTCAGGGCACTATAGTGTCAGGAAAACAAGTATGTTTTCCTGGCACTATAGTGGTCCTTTAAGTAAGTGGAATGTGACAAGGACAATATGGAAGCTTTATGGGTAGATATATACTTGCGGCAAAAGAAGGGAAATCAATTATTGGTTGAGATATGTTATAAGCCATCTAATGTTGATATCGATAGTTAAGAATAGCTGTTAAAGCAGAAAGGAGATTTAGTTTAATCCCTTAAGGATGACACGCATTCTATGCCATCCTTTTTGTGGTGGCTCTAAAACGCCGGAGGGCAGCATAGAACGTCCCCGCTGTCCAGGGCACTTACCGGGTCCAGTCGATCCCACGCCACCAATCACCCTCCTAGGATCTGCCTGGGAGCTCAGGCAGACTCCCTGTGCCAAATCCAGCCTTCCTTGGCCATGTGATCGCAAGGATCCTGTGGACGGAATAGCTGGCTATGCAATGCCTGCATTGGGACTATCTCACTCTCAGGCTGTCCCCCTCATGCCTATAAAAAAGTTTAAATAAAGTTATAAAACAGTTTTTAACTTCAATAAAAAATACTTAGATCATATATATATATATATATATGAATATATATATATATATATATATATATATGTATATATATATATATATGATCTAAGTACTTTTATATACACATACGTACATAATTATTAACCCCTTAAGACCGCAGCCAAATGTAAAAGTTGTGATCAAAACAAAACGTAAACCAAATCTGGCATTTGCGCTATATGTCTGTCGAACCGTAATTCACCTCTTTCATATTAAATGCACCCACAATTATTATATTTCATTTTATTCAGGAGAAAAATGGGCTTTCATTTAACATTTAAGATTTATTCATTTAAGATTTTTTTAAATTTTCTTAGTTCTACGTGACATTTTAACAGTGAATACATATATTTGTATTAAGCGATATCTCACGTGTAAAACAGTACCCCCTATGTACAGGTTTTATGGTGTTTTGGGAAGTTACAGGGTCAAATATAGCATGTTACATTTTTTATTTTTTTCACATTGAAATTTGCCAGATTGGTTACGTTGCCTTTGAGTCATATGGTAGCCCAGGAATAAGAATTACCCCCATGATGGCATACCATTTGCAAAAGTAGACAACCCAAGGTATTGCAAATGGAGTATGTCCAGTCTTTTTTAGTAGCCACTTGGTCACAAACACTGGCCAAAGTTAGTGTTAATATTTGAAAATGCAAAAAACTAATTTGAACTCCAATTTTGGCCAGTGTTTGTGACCAAGTGGCTATTAAAAAAGACTGAACATACCCCATTTGCAATTCCCTGGGTTGTCTACTATTGCAAATGCTATGCCATCATGGGGGTAATTATCATTCCTGGGCTACCGTACGGTCTCAAAGGCAACATAACCAACCTGGCGAATTTTAATGTGAAAAAACTGAAACGCAAGCCTTATGTTTGACTCTGTAACTTTTGAAAACACCATAAAAACTGTACATGAGGGGTACTGTTATACTCGGGAGACTTTGCTGAACACAAATATTAGTGTTTCAAAACAGTAAAATGTATCACAACAATTATATCATCAGTGTAAGTGCCATTTGTGTGTGAAAAACGCAAAAATGTCACGGACGATATCGTCGTTGTAATACATTTTACTGTTTCAAAACACTAATATTTGTATTCAGCAAGTCTTCTGAGTAAAACAGTATCCCCATGTACAGGTTTTATGGTGTCTTGGAAAGTTACATGGGTTAAATATAGTGCTAGAAAATTAAATTCCCTGAAATTTCGGCCTGGGTTGTCAGGCAGGTCCTGCAAATTGTAATTAATAAAATGACGCACTAAGTATGATGCACCAACTAAAGTGCTATAGTAGTGCAGATTATACAATATATTTACACACACATTGTGAACTTTCTAACCTTTGTGCACTCTGTAATAAAAGGTTAATAATAATAATAATAATAGAAAATTGAGCACTTACTCCTTTATAAATAGAGGAAAGGAATTTAGGCAATATAACTTTCCAGATTTGGGTAATGCAGTTCAGAAAATAAATATGAAAAAAAGGGAAACAACTTTTTGGATTTGGAAATTTACGTAGAACAAGACACTTTGAAAACAAAAAAAATCTTCAAAAAGGTAGATGTGAATAGTTATATCCTAACAGTGGACATTACACACCCTGGTTAAATAATATACCAAAAGGGCAACTACAAAGGATAAGAAGAAATTGTACTGATAAGGAAACATTTGAAGAACAAATGTAGTCCTAAATAAATTTTCGCAGAAAAAATACCCCAGTAAGTTACTTGAAAAGGCATTTGAGAAAGTTAAAAAACTGGATCAGCAAAATTTAATTTCTAAACATAACATTTCTAATAATAAGTGTGTGGACTTCGGTTCAGTACTTTTGGTTTTTGATTTTAACAATGACAGTAGGAAGGTTAAATCCATCATCAGAAAGCATTGGCACCGTCTCAAAAAAGATAAGGAATTATCAAAGATAATCCCAGAAAAAACTTTTGTTACATTTAGAGGAGCACCAAGCCTCAAACGGATTTTAACTTTCAATCACCCCAAAGCAAAATACCAAATACTTTTTAAAATAGTAATAAAAAAGGTTTTTATTTATGTGGAAAACGTGTGCGCTCTGAAAGATATTAATAAATATAAAACGAAATATAAGGAAGACGAATTTTTTATAAATTCATTTATAACATGTTTTAGTAAAAATATTATTTATCTTTTAATCTGTCCGTGCAAATTACAATATGTTGGCCGTACCATTCGCCCTCTTCACAAAAGAATATATGAACATGTTAATAATATAAAAAAGGCTTTGAACAGCATAGTGTCTCAGCACATTTTAAAAGATATCATTGTCAAGATCCAAGCGGTTTAACATTTTTAGGCATTCAGATGGTAAAAAAATCCTGGCGAGGTGGTAACTACATTTTAGACATAGGGAAGGAAGAGATGAAATGGGTTCACAAGTTGGGTACCTTAGAAACCAAAGGACTCAATATCAAATTTGATTTATATAATTTTCTATAATGACATTTTATGAGGTTCCCTTTTGGATCTCTATTAGTATTACTATCACGTTACCTTTTTTATTGAGATATATATATTCGTGTTTACAAGATACTAATGTGTACCCTTTTCCTCCCCATCTAGTAGGAATATCTTTAGGCTATTTTTAGCATTCTTTAGTACTTGATTATTTTATCCTTTTATATTTTTTCTTTTATTCTATTTTTTTTCCTTTTATACTGTGCATTATTCTGCTTGTTTACTGATGTTTATAATATATTCAATATTATATGCAATATTTATATTCATAAGAAAATGTTAAGACAATATGCCCCCTTTCTTATGTATCTAAGGATTTATTTGATATTTGGACTAATTAATATGTTGGACACTAATGGTTTATTTTGAAATGATTTACATATGTTTTTGATAAAGAGATTTAGGCGATATGCCTTTTATTTTATTTACATAAGTACAAGTTTTAACCAGGACCAATCAATATGTACTTTCAAATTACCACGCCCATGGAGCAGGATACAAATTCAGATGGACGGCAAACCCAAGACATGATCTGAGGAAGCCGTACAGACGAAACGTGTCATCATGCACGTGCCATACGAATCCCCTACTCCCGGAAGTGTTTAGCCACCTGAGGACCGCAAGTGCTAGTCGCCTGTCAGAAGGTTGGAGGACTAACACTATCAGCATTCCAGGAGAGAGATCATTTTTATTTATGTCAAATAAAGGTGTAATACTTCCTATGGATTTGGAGTGGAACTCAACTGCAGAATTATAATTAGGAGAACCATTACGTTTTAATAGAATAATTAGAAGAGATAGAATAATTCTTAAATAAGGTTTATTTAATAGTGGATTGATGAGAACAGTCCCTGTAATGTGAAGAACACAATATGAAGATAATTTGAGTTTGATGAGAAGGGTTCCTGTAGCCTTAAGGAACACGATATGTAGAAAGTTTGAAGAGAATAGTTCCTGTAGCTTTAAGGGAACAATATGAAGATAGTTTGATGAGAAGAGATCCTGTAGCTTTAAGGAACACAATATAGATGTAGTTTAATGAGAAGAGTTCCTGTAGCTTTAAGGAATGAGACATGCAGATGTAGGAATGCGATGAGTTCCTGTAGCTTTAAGGAACACAATATGAAGATGGTTTGATGAGAGAGTTCCCGTAGCTTTAAGGAATACAATATGTGCAGGAATTCTTTGGTTATGCAAACGATTGTTGCAGAAGCTTTCCGGGTGGCTGGTCTCAGGTGATCTTGGAGGTAAAGATGCTGGATGTGGAGGTCCTGGACTGATGTGGTTACACATGGTCTGTGGTTGTGAGTCTGGTTGGATGTACTGCCAAATTCTCTGAAACGCCTTTGGAGATGGCTTATGGTAGAGAATTGAACATTCAATTCATGGACATTCCTGCAGTCAAGATGCCAACTGCACACTCCCTCAAAACTTGCAACATCTGTGGCATTGGGCTGTGTGATAAAACTGCATGTTTTAGAGTGGCCTTTTATTGTGGCAGCCTAAGTCACACCTGTGCAATAATCATGCTGTCTAATCAGCATCTTGATATGCCACACCTGTGAGGTGGATGGATTATCTCGGCAAAGGAGAAGTGCTCACCAACACAGATTTAGACAAATTTAGATTTGTGAACAATTTTTGAGAGAAATAGACCTTTTGTGTACATAGAAAAGGTCTTAGATCTTTGAGTTCAGCTCATGAAAAATGGGGGCAAAAACAAAAGTATTGCGTTTATAATTTTCCGTGTATGTTTGCGGATTTTGTGTGCACCAATTTCTTTTGCCTAAAATGTTTCATGCTTTATTGACTCACTTGGATTACATTATCAAAAGAAGAAGACAAATACTATTTTTGGGGGGGTGGGGGGGAGTGCATTCACAGTTGAAAGATTATTATTTTTTTATATTTACCAAAAAATGAAAGTGAAAGCTGTTGACATGTCACAGAAAGTCCACTAATCTGAAAGTAACAGGAACATTTGACACTGAAAGTGAAAAAAAAATGTGTGAACCAAAGCAAAAAAATAATAAGAAGGATGAAATTGGAAAATAAAATGGTGGTAAAAGTGAAGAATATTTTAGTGCGAATAGGAAAAGTGGCAGAAAAAAATGCATAAAAAATGAATACAACATTCTTTATTCTTATCGCCCACTGATTTTACCCGGCTGAGACTCAAATATGCAGTGGAGAACCCTCAAGGGGAAAGACAAATAGAGAACTGAACTGCAAACAAAGTAGGTATGGGCTTATTATTGTATTAATCAAGAGTATATAATCCGTAACAATCTGTAATCCATTCATATTATCATTTTATACGTGTCCTCAAGGGCTCGGGAGCTGTAAAGCAGAAACAGACAAAGTGCCTTAAAGGGGCTGAACAAATCACACTTGCAAAGCTTCTGTTATACACATCTCTAATATTCATAGCATGGTTTAATTACAGTATTCTACCAGTAGAAGAACATCAACCGTTTCCAAGCCTTTCTCAAAATGTCTCTTCTATTCTGGTTTTCTGTAATTGTATTAAGAAGATCAAGCAGGCGTATGCAGTTTTTAAATTACTTTCCTTGAAATAATAAAGTTAATCCACTAATACTTAATTGGTTTTAAAGTCTTGTTTGCATTCCACAACTGTTTTAAGCTTTATATTTGTTTGCTATGTAGCAAAGTACTTTTATTCCCTACACTGCGGCTAGGTTGAAATGCTTTGTAAAAATAAAAGTTTAGTGCCTTGTAATTCTTTTTTATGTAAAATCATTTTTCACATTTTCTTTCCTTTTAAAAGTTTTACGTTATCAAAGCAAAATAAATTAGTTCATTGCACATTTTAAAGCTAAGATGTTTTGTACATTTTGCTGTCTCTGACGTCCATCCTAGGTCCTATGAACTTTAATTATCTCAAAAGGACAGAGGGTTAAAGTGGAGAAGAGTCCAAAAAATATAAAAACAGTAATTCTTTATTAAAACAAACAAACAAATATTAGGTTGCACAATGTTTACACCTCCACTGGCTAAAAATCATAAATTCTGATGAAATCACCAACGAGGCAGATTGGGAGTGGGCCAGCGCCGGCGGACCCACGTGGTGCTGCAAATAAGGTGAGTTTTAACCACTTATAAGGGGACTGGGGGGGCAATCCACCTAAATGGTGGTTTTAACACTATTGGGTCAGGAATACATGTTTGTGTTCCTGACCCTATAGTGCTACTTTAACCCGTTATGGATGGCAGGCATGCAGTGCCGTCCTTGGGGACCCGGCTCTAAACGCCGGTGGGCGGCATAACACGTCCACGCCATCCAGGGGACTTACCTGCTTTCTGGGGATCCCACGCTGGCGATTGCAATGTGGGGACTTACCTGACATCCCAGAGAGTGCCCCTGCTGTCGATCCGGCCATCCTGGGCCATGTGATCGCGAGGTCACATGGACGGAATTTTTATATATATATGTATATATATATATTTTAATTCTACATATATATTTATGTAATATTTTTACATAATTAATTCATTTTATTAATTACAATTTGCAGGAAAGTCCAGAGAATTTAATTTGCTAGCACTATATTTAACCCTGTAACTTTCTAAGACACCATAAAACCTGTACATGGGGGTTACTATTTTACTCGGGAGACTTTGCTGAACACAAATATTAGTGTTTCAAAACAGGAAAATTCATTACAAGGATGATATCCTGACATCCTTTTTTCACACACAAACAGCACTTACACTGACAATATAATTCTTGTGATACGTTTTACGGTTTTGAAACACTAATATTTGTGTTCAGCGAAGTCTCCAAACACTGGCCAAAATTGGCGTTCACATTAGTTTTTTTCATTTGTCACACAAACAAATATTAACGCTAACTTTGGTCAGTGTTTGTGACAATGTGGCTACTAAAAAAAGACTGGACATACCCCATTTGCAATACTTTGGGTTGTCTACTATTGCAAATGGTATGCTATCATGGGGATAATTCTCATTCCTGAGCCGCAATACGGTCTCAAAGGCAAAGTAACCAATCTGGCGAATTTCAATGTGAAAAAACTGAAAAATTTAACATGCTATATTTGACCCTGTAACTTCCCAAAACACCATAAAACCTGTACAAATATGTGTATTTTATTGCAGTAAAAACAAACAGTATTATGATATTCACAGTTAAAATGTCATGCAGAACTACAAAAATAACAACATTTCTTAATTTCTCAATTGTTTTTATATTTTATTCATATTAAATTATGTTTTATAGCTAAATATTTGATGTTAAATGAAAGTCCTATTTCTCCTGAATAAAATGATATATAATAAGTGAGGGTGCACTTAATATGAAATAGATGAATTACGGTTGAACAGACATATAGTCAAATTCCAAGGTTTGTTTACATTTTATTTTGATCAAAACATGTACATTTGGCTCAGTCCTTAACCCCTTAAGGACTGGACTGTTTTTGCGACCAGGCATATTTTTACACTTTTGTGGTGTTTGTGTTTGGCTGTAATTTTCCGCTTTCTCATTTACTGTTCCCATACAAATTATATATTGTTTTTTTCAGGACAAAAGGGGCTTTCTTTACATACCATTATTTATATAATCTCATGTATTTTAATTTAAAAAAAATAAAAAAATATGATGAAAAATTGAAATAAATACATGTTTTTTGACTTTTACTTGAAAAATCTTTTACTCATCTACAAAAGCGAATGAAAAAACTGCTAAATAGATTCAAAATTTTGTCCTGAGTTTAAAAATACCTAGTGTTTACGTGCTTTTTTTTGCATGTTATAGGGCTATAGGTACAAGTAGGATATTGCGGTTTCAAAACATACATTTTTAAAATTTATCAATAGTGACATTGTAACACTATTATCTGTCATAAATCTCTGAATAACACCCCACATGTACATATTTTTTTTAAAGTAGACAACCCAGGGTATTCAATATGGGGTATGTCCAGTCTTTTTTAGTAGCCACTTAGTCGAAAACACTGGCCAAAGTAAGCATTCATATTTGTGTGTGAAAAAAGTAAAAAAACTAAATTGAACGCTAATTTTGGCCAGTGTTTGTGACCAAGTGGTTACTAAAAAAGACTGGACATACCCCATTTGCAATACCTTGGGTTGTCTTCTTTTGCAAATGGTATGCCATCATGGGAGTAATTCTCATTCCTGGGCTACCATACGCTCTCAAAGGCAACGTAACCAACCTGGCCATTTTCAATGTAAAAATATTTGACCCATATATTTGACCTTGTAACTTTCAAAAATGCTATAAAACCTGTACATGGGGGGTACTGTTTTACTCGGGAGACATCGCTGAACACAAATATTAGTGTATAAAAACTGGAAAACGTATCACAACAATTATATCATCAGTAAAAGTGCTGTTTGTGTGTGAAAAATGCAAAAAAAGTAACTTTCACTGACAATATCATCGCTGTGATATGTTTTACTGTTTTGAATCACTAATATTTGTGTTCAGCGAAGTCTCCCGAGTAAAACAGTACCCCCCATGTACAGGTTTTAGGGTGTCGTAGAACATTACAGGGTAAAATACAATGCTAGCAAATTAAATTCTCTGGAATTTCGGCCTGGGTTGGCAAGCAGGTCCCTCAAATTGCAATCAATAAAATTACTGAATTATGTAAAAATATTACATAAATACGCACGTAGAATTTAAATATATATGCATATTTATATAGTTTAAGTCTACGTGTATATTTATATAATTATTTATGTAATTTTGTATATGGACATATGTATATTTCGTATTATTTATATTTATTTATATATACATAGATATATATACAAATTCATTCTAAGTGTATTTTGATATAAATATATATATATTAATTTTAAAATACAGTTAGAATAAAATTTCATATCGATATATAATTTTTTTAAATTTTTATTATTATTTTTAAAAAAATTATTTAATTTAAATTACTTATTATTTATATTTTATAATAATATATATATACAATATATATAGTTATTATATATATATTATATATATACGTGTGTAATTTAATTATAAGTGTATTTTTATATTAATATAAGTATGGCATTATATATATGATATATAGACCTATATAATTATTATTATTTTTTTTTATTAACATTAACTTTATTTTTTTTTCTGATTTTACACATGCAGGGAGACTGCCTGTCAGCACAGACAGTCCCCCTGCAGGCAGACACATGGACACCTATTGTGACCATGTGATCGCTGTGTTAAGCGATCACATGGCCACAGGGGTCCTAATTCAGTGTGGGGAGACTGTCTGGGCTGCAAGCAGTCTCCCCACAACCGGAGCCACGCTGATCGCCGCCGGGGGAACGACGGCGATCAGGTAAGTAGCTCAGACCGTTAGGACGGTTCAGGACCGTCATCGGTCGGCAAGCCAAAAATGCCGATGACGGTCCTGAACCGTCCTCGGTCGGAAAGGGGTTAAGCGGTTAATAAATAGTGTATACGTGCAGTATTCTATACCTTCATAAAGCCTAACAATGTAGCTAGTCTTTACTTCGAGTGTAATTTCCCATATTGACTAAAACAGATAAAGAATATCCCAAGAAGAAGTAGAACCTAGAAATTCAACTAATGTTAGTATCATTCTGCAATATGCTGACAGCTAAATCCTATAAAAAGGAGATTGGATCTAAAATTAATAACATTAAGGAAAGTTCTGGGGAAAAGATTGTGTGATCTGCTATCTAGACCTATGTATGGTAGTGTTGTTTATCAAAACATAATAATAATAATAATAATAATAATAATAAACTAAAACAGTTTTGCTGTTGTTTTTCAGTAAAGGCATTTGTTGGTACACCAAAAATATGTGCAAATACAATGGATTCTAGAAGTTCATAATAATTAGGGACCTTAGTGATATTCCCTCTCAGATTACAATAAATTTGGACAGTTCTTGACTTTAATATTAGTAAAAATAACAATATAGTTCTAATTCTGCGTTAATTTGTTACGTTTCAATGTGTCTCTGTTTTGTGTACAGTATTATTACAGTGTTCCTTATTATGTTTATTCAGTTTATAAACTAAGAAGAATGACATTGGAATCAACTTGAAAACATTGTATCATTTCTGATAGGCAGTGAATGTGCACTATATTACACGCATTCACACAGTGCCCTTAATGAGAAACCTGAATGCCATTTAATTTATTAATAAAAAAACTGTGCTTACTTTCCTCGGTGTATTGTACATTTCAATTTACTGAAACAAACCTTATCAAGCAGGATTCAATTTCGTCTGCATTTAGCGTAACACATTCCAATATTTCCTTTGGTCAGTTCTTTGGAAAACACATACAGTTTGAGAAGTAACCTGTTTATGCTCTCGTTATTGTAGTTTATTCTGCTTAAGTGACTATAATGAGAATACCAGCCCAATAAATACAATTGTTTATTCACTAAATAGTGAATTGTGTTGAATAGTCATTGAAAATGGAACTGTAAAAATGCTAAAATACATATATAAATCCTTTAAAGATTTTTTTCATGTTTGTTTTTATTTGGCCTGGCATTTGCAGTTTTGTTTTCAAACCACAACAACACAATACAACAATTTAGTGAATAAACACAATTTTTATAATTCCTACCATATTTTAACATGTTGTATAACATACTATTTGTTTTAGGTAGTGAAGTATTTAAAGGAACACTATAGTCACCAGAATAAGTATTGCTTAATATAGTTGTTCTGGTGAGAATAGTCAGTTCCTGCAGGCTGTTTGCAGTAAACACTGTCTTTTCAGAGGAACTCAGATGGCTACTAGAGGTGCTTCCTGGGTTAGTGATGCATATCAGTGTCTCCACCCTCTGCATGGAGACACTGAACTTTCCTCATAGATATGCATTGAGTCAATCCATCTCAATGAGGAGATGCTGATTGGTCAGGGCAGAGTTTGGCTCCACCCCTGGCCTGCCTTCTTGGCTGAGATCATCAGAATTGACAATCTCATCCAATCCAATCCTTTCCTGTGGGAAATATAAAAACAAGTGGCAGCGCTTAGTGAATTATCCCCTAAAATAGCATTTAGAGGTAACAATTAATATTGTACAGAGACATTATTATAGAATCCAATCAATAGTAGAGTCCTGGGTAGTGTAGTATAAAACTGGGTACTTGCCATGTCAGTATTCACTTCCAATTTGATACTTTGTTGCACACAATATATCCTTTTTCAATTATATTGAAAGATACAATAAAACATATATAGTGTAATACTGTTTAATCAGATATCCCAAACCTTACTTCTCATAGGAATCCTTACAGGACAAAAATGTGGTTACTGTTCTATTAACCACAATATAAGCATAAATAGAAATAGCAGTACAATAATTACTATATAGACATGTACCTATAGCAAAAATAATAATATTAAAATATAGATTTTTTTTTTTATGTTTGGTATGCTGTTGCTGAATTATGCACCAGATACTTTTTTGGCATCAATGTACCTTGCTGTACAAAATTTTTCTTCCAGTATATATATATATATATATAAATACATAATGCTTTATTTAGCTCTATCCTGGAACTGAGTGTTCCCATCTTGACTTCCTATTAATTATTGCTTTAAGCTTTGCCTTTTTATGTGATTGAGCATAGTACATGGAAACATTGAAAAAGTGTTCAGTTTGTACCCTGATGGTGCCTGGACTGAACTGGACTTTTCAGTCTTGCTAAATACTTAAAGGGACACTACAGTCACCAGAACAACCACAGCTTCATGAATAGTCAATCCCTGCAGTTTTTGTGTTGAAAACACTGCATTTTCAGAGAAAATGCAGTGTTTATGTTGCTCCCGAGGGACACCTCCAATGGCAGTCACTCAGACGGCCACTAGAGGTGCTTCCTGGGACAGTGTTGCACAATGTTCTGCACAAAGCTCTGCATGAACTTTGTATACAATTTGAAAAGAATGATAAATAATATATAGTGCTGACCATCTGAAAAATACTAAAAAGAAAATATAAGAGTTTCTGGGGGAGAACTCGCATGTACCAGAGCCCTATCACTGCTGGCTCTGGGTTTGATAAGCTCCACTTGCATCAAGACAGGTGTTTCCCTTCTATCAAGTATAATGCCAGGAACATCTGTGCAGTATAAGAGGATAGAGAGGCAAAGGATCCCAAATTGAATAGAATCTAAGCACAATGAATTAATAACAAAGGTCAAAAACACTTACTTAAAGTAGTGGGTTTGCCAGCAATAAATCCACAACTTGATAAGTAGAACTCAAATGTAAAACGGCAGCAGCTTATAGTCACTTATACTTAGAAATACAAACAAATCCCCGAAAATATGTACATGCACACCTACACATACATCCACACACAAACATCAATGCATGTACCTATAAATATACCAATGTGCCTATACATAGATAGACCCATATATATGTATATGTACACATACACCTATTCACATATACATACATTTATGCATGTTTATATACACTAATACACACACACACAAATAAAAATATATATATACGAATACACATAAACACAAACACATATACATACATGCACATGAACTTATATACACAGATATAAATGCACAGTCGCATATATAAGCATGCATGCATAAGAATATGGGAAAGTGTAGGTCTACACATAGTACTTTGTATATTGATAGAATTAACATATAATTGGAATGCATTTTAAAATGTTGATACATATGACAGAACGGTAAAATAATGTGGGGGAGTGTTCATGTAAAGTGTTGGTAATGGGACAGGCATCCCAAATCAATATTTAGTCCTCTATTCTTGCTGTTAAACATTTTAATCATTCTGGCTTAAAAAGTTTTTCTTTCTTGGGTATTTTTAAAACCTGCTTTCAGTACTTTGATTTTTAGGTCCTTCAGTGAGTGGCCAGGCTGGGTAAAGTGGTGTCCCACAGGACTGCAGTACGATCCTTCTTTGTGGTGTTTAATGGAGTGTCTGTGCATATTCATTCTGCCATTTAATTTTTGGATGGTTTCCCCAATGTAGCATCCTAGGTGGCATTTGGTGCATTGAATCATATATACCACATTGCTGGATGTGCAGGAGTATGAACCTTTAATGCTGTAGGTTTTATTGTTGTGTGTGGCTGTGTTGTCTATGCATATGTGCTGACACAGTTTGCAGTGAGGTTTTTTGCATTGACTGGTCCCGTTTTCTTTATTCTTCCCATCAGTGGGTAGCTTCCTGTTGATTAGTTTTTGTTGGAGGTTTGGTGGTTGTCTGAAGACCAAAATGGGTGTTTCAGAGAAAGCGTCTAGAGTCTCATCTTCTGTTAACATTGGTTGTAGGTCTTTAATGATTTTCCGTATTTCCTCAAGAGCTGGGTTGTAGGTGACCACAAGCAGCACTCGTGTAGATATTTTTTCTCTCTGAACTGTAGCAGGCGCGTGCATGGAGTTTTTACAGTTGATTTATTTGGTAATAGTCTTTGATTTGTAGCCTGTCTCATAGATTGGGAGAGTACATTTAGATGGGAATTACCGTCACTAGGATCAGAGCATATGCAATGGTACCTAGAGGCTTATCTGTAGATGATGCCCTGTTTAGTATGGGAGGAGTGGAAGCTGGATCTGTGAAGGTAAATGCACCTGTCTGTGGGTCTGTGGATTGTGCCATTGTTACGTCACAGTGGTGTCCAGAAAATTCACAGATGTTTTGGAATAGTCAATTTTTAGTTTGATTGATGGATGGAATTAGTTAATAGAGTCATAGAACTGTATCATATCATCTATATAGTGATATGTGTATGGTTTGGCATGCTGTATTTCTAGGAATCTCTGTTCAAGATTTGCCACATCTGTATGTACATGCATACATGTATGTATATGTGAATAGGTGTATGTGTACATATACATATATATGGCTCTATGTATGTGTTGGCATATTGGTATATGTGTAGGTACATGTATAGGTGCTTGTGTGTGGATGTATGTGTAGGTGTGCATATTTGGGCATTTGGTTGTATTTATATGTATATTGTATGCACTTGTGTATAGTGTGAATATACTTGTGTATAATTGTACATATACACTACTTGTGTATATGTATATGTACATGTGTGTAAGTGTGAGTGTGTGCGTGTGTCTGTGTATGCTGGATATAGACCTTCATGAATATACTGCAACTCTTGGATGGGAATTCATGCATTCTTAATATAAGTAAGTATTTATTTTTTAGTCTCCCCTTCAAGCACCATCTTTTACACTGTTTGCATGTTTTTTCTCTCTCTTTCTATCTTCACACAAAATATTTACGACCCTCTGCAAGAATGTTGTCTATTTTCTAACAAACCTGTGTCTTATCTGCACTCATGTTGCTTTAATCCCTGTATCACAACTCAACTTTGAATTCTATGTGTCATCTTGCTCAGAAATGCTTTAGTCTTGAGAAAGAGAGGTTCTCCCAAAAGCTTGTCATTAAAAAATTCCGTTAGTCCGATAAAAAAGATATTACAAATTTTATCTGTTTTTTACATCTACATCACTGGACTAATATGGCTACAATCTCTACTTGAACACTATATATATATATATATATATATTTATAAATATATATATATCATATTTCCGAGCTTCAGTTGCTGTCAGTCTGTCCTTGAGTAGAGAAATTTGTGAAAGCTTTAAATTAAATGGTCTTTACTATTATTGTGCCTCAATCCTATTCAACCTTTGGTAGAAGCAAGTTCAATGTTTAATCTGTGAATTGGTTCTGAAATGACTTTAGTTAATACCTGATTAGATGACCTGATTTATCTGAGAATTATAACCAGGCCTATTCTCATGCGTCCCACTAGATATGTCATTCTTTTCCAGCTTGAAAATTAATCCTTATAGAATCACATAGGAACATTTCCTAGAGTCTTCCATTTACCATACATATTGCATATTTAAAAGTAATTATTAATATTTGATCTTGAGCTTTGAATTGTTTAGGCATGTTCTGATTCTGAATGTATGTCTAAAAATTTCCAGAAATTTTCCTTAGAGCTGTTTACATTAATAATGTTTCCGTAATGAATAATCAATCGTTACCTTCAAACATTTCTTTTAGTAGCAGAATAATTATTAACATATCAAAATATACAAAAAGTATATAGTTGTGTAGGCGCTTCCAACCTTAAATGCAAACAATATGAGTGAGTGTGAAAAAAGGTGTAATCCCTTAACACCCAAAGACAAAATAGAAAGATAAATAGATAGATTCACACACACTCCAAAAAAGTATATACAAGATATATACATAAATAGGTATACCACCTATTGTAGACGTAAATATGTTGGTTACATCTGAAAAACAAATGGAACATACATAGTGCTTTCCATATAGATTAAAATAAACAAGTTATAATATATGTGGATTGAACTCACAAAGGTGGAGCCTCATAGGCTCTATGCACATCACTCTTGGGTGCCTATTCAGGCTCTCGATAGATTCCTGTTGGAAGAACTCGAGGTCCACAGTAGTAGATGTAAATACAAATTTATTGAAATAAAATATTGAAATAAAATATATAAATAACTAGGGACAAGGCAGGTATAATCATGAAATATAATACAGTATTGCACCGCAAATATGGCCAAAACTTTAAAGCAGTGGAACACTACAATACATAAACAATAAGAAAATACCGCCAGAAAAAAGTCCCAATAGAGAAGTCCAGTAAAGTGCAAACGCGTTTCAGCCCCTGATAGGGCCTTCCTCAGTGCTAAGTTCCTGGAAAAAACTTCAGGGCTTAAATAGCCCCCTTGATATGTTCAAATAGGTCCAGCTGTAGTCTCCAAATACCGCCGATCGTATCACTTCCGGTTTCGGCAAAACGCACGTGACTTCCGGTTAGATGCGGTCACATGATGTTTTTGCGTTCCACCATGCGTTCCACACTCAAGCATGGTGTAAACAGTCCCAAGGATGTCCATATTGGAAAAGGGCATATGCCCAAACAAACTTAATCCACATAATGTAGAAACAAAGAAAATAACAAGTAGTGAATTAGTAGATCGGTACATACATATTCTTAAAACACAAGGCACAAAAAATTGAAAAATTATAAAATTGTGTATTGAAGAGGGGAAATGTCCAAAAGAAAAAACCCATAAAAGTATATAAATATTAATAAAAAAATTTTTATATTATAAAAAATGGACTAATTCGAAATCTATATTAAGACCTTTAGGGCACATAGTGTCCAAGGTAAAAATCCATTTGCCCTCTAATTTACTTAATTCTCGGACATTATCCTCCCCTCTCCAATTCATACGTTTTTTCCCAATCACCATGAAACTTAAAAGAGAAGCGTCACCATTATGGTATTCTAAAAAATGTGCTGATACACTGTGTTTGGTGTATCCCCTCCGTATGTTACCCATGTGCTCCATAATGCGGGTTTTCAGACTCCTAGTGGTCATTCCCACATACTGGAGCCCACAGGGACACCAGAGGAGATACACCACATTAGTAGAATGGCATGTAACAATATCACGTATCTTAAAACAGGTTCCTGTGACATTGGATTTAAACGTAATTTGTGTATCTTTCTTAAAAGTAGTGTTTTTACATGGCAAGCACATTTTACACGGATAAAAACCTGGTTTTTGATTAAAAACGTTCTTATCTCCCTGTTTACAATTGACGAAACTTTTAACTAAATGGTCTTTAATATTTTTAGCACCTTTAAAAATAATTTTCGGCTTATCACTTATAATATCCTTAAGATCCTCATCTGTTTTCAAAACATGCCAATGTTTGTTGATTATATGTTTAATTTGTTTAGAATTAACATTATAGTCCAAAATTAGAGGTACACATTCTTTCTCTCCTATTACTGTATCCTTCTTTGGTTTATATTTAAGTACCTCAGTTCTCTTCATTTTTTTAACTTGAGAAACTTGTTCTTTTAAAACTATAGGGTCATAATGTTTTTCTTTAAAAAAAGAGGTTAGGGTATCAGCTTGAATATCAAATTGATGAGGATCAGTACAATTCCTCAACATCCGTATGTACTGTCCTTTTGGCATATTATTGATCCAAGGAGCATGGTGACAACTGGTCGTGTCAATATAACTATTGACATCAACCGGTTTAAAAAACGTTTTCGTTTTAATACAAGAATCCTCTATATAAATGACTAAATCCAGAAAATTAACATGGGAAATACTATGTTCACTAGAAAGGGTAATATTCCTGGAATTGTCATTCAAAAATTGCAAAAATGAAGTAAGGTGCTGTTCTCCCCCCTTCCAAATAAAAAAAATATCATCTATATATCTGCGATAGAGGACCAAGTCCGCACTCCAGGATACATCCCCTGAGAGGAAAGATTCCTCCCAGAAGGACATAAATAAATTAGCGTAACCCGGTGCGAACTTGGTCCCCATCGGAGTCCCAATAAGTTGCAGAAAATAAGAACCTTCAAACCAGAAAAAATTGTTGTGCAAAATGAGTTGAATACCCTCTACAATAAAATCTCTTTGAGTTTCTGGAACTGAACTGTCTGATAAAAAATGTCTAACAGAATCACACCCTAAATCATGCTTAATAATAGTATACAAACTATTGACATCACAGGTTACCAATATATAACCCTCTTCCCATGTTATATTTTGTAATTCTCTAATGAGATGGGATGAGTCCTTAAGATAAGTAGGTCGTGAGGTGACTACTGGTTGCAGCAGTCTATCTATATATTCAGACAGCCGACTCAATAGTGAATTCACCCCAGCCACTATTGGTCTACCCGGTGGATTTGTATTATTTTTATGAATTTTGGGGAGGGTGTAGAACACAGGGATTTTTGAAACTTTCACATTTAAATAATCATACTCATCCTTATTCAGAATCTTAAGTGTCCGTCCTTTTTCTATTAATTTCAAATATTTATTTTTAATAGACTCCATAGGATTCCCTGACAACTTGGAATAGGTGTTTGAATCCCCCAATTGTCTATAAATCTCCTTTATATAATCTTCCCTATTTTGAATTACCACAGCCCCCCCTTTATCAGCGGGTTTTATAATAATCTGTTCATCTTTACTTAGTTCTAAAAGGGCTCTTCTTTCTGTTAGTTTAAGGTTATTTTCACATCTTATATTTTTATTTTTATTTTTAGGAATTTTCTTAATATCTTCTACAACTAGTCTTTCAAAAACCTGCATGGCCCCACTAGAGTGATATTTAGGAAAAAACTTTGACCTATTTTTTAACTTAGTATGTACCATATCATCATTCTCATCATGATTTTCTTTACAGTCCAAAAAGGTTTTTTGAGGATGTTTTAAAAAAATTTTTTTTAAACACAATTTACGATTAAACTTCTGTAAATCAATGAAAGAATTAAAAGCATCATTGAAACACGTAGGGGCAAATTTTAGTCCCTTACTTAACACTCTCAGTTGATCTCCAGTAAGGGTTTTATTTGATAAATTAACTACACCTAAGTGTTGATCTTTCCTCTCTTCCTTTCCTTTAATGGGTCTTCCACTTCTAATTCCCCTTCTTCTTGAACCCAATTTCTCTTTCTCATTAATCGTTCGGTTCTTTGTGGGGGATGCGACCCTAAAAAAGGAGCAGTAGATGAAGGGAAAGATGAAGAGTTCTCTTGATACTTGTCTCCTGTGGAATCCTCTGACAAGATTCTATATCTATTAGTCTGAGAAAACCTGGGTGGCAGTGGAGCGACATAGGTTCTGGAACCATTTCTATTTTTACTCTCCTGCCAAACCGGTGAAGAAACAGGAGCAGAACTAGTTCTAGAACCATTTCTATTTCTATTCCTGCTCCTCTGCCAACCCGGTGAAGAAACAGGAGCAGACAACTTCTTATTCTGATATTGGTAAGAAGGATGAATGGGTTCTCTAAATTTTCTAGACATAGGTGATGCACCATTACGAGTTTTCCCTTTAGGCATACCTGAGAACCTACGATCCAAATTATTAGAAAATTGATTAGACTTATTACGGTAAGAGTAATCCTGATGATAATTCCGGGAAAAGGATCTAACTTGATTCAAAGCGTAATCATTTTGATCCCTTTGGAGCTTCCTCTTTTTAATGATTAGTGTATTTTCCTCCACTTTTTCCACATTATTTTTCACCATTCTTAATGCATTATCAATTTCTGTACAATTAACTACTGGTTTAAGTTGTTCTTTAATATTATTAATCTGGATATCCAACTGCATTAAATTACGCTTTTTTTGTTGTACAATAATGGATATCATCCTAGCTGAAAAGGACTCCAAAGCGGAGTTCCAAATCTCCATAAAATCTTCATCTTCCCTATCAAACGTAGGTGTTTTAAAAAAAACGTAAACCTCTTGGACTAATTTTTTGTTCTAAATAACGTTCTAGAGTGAAAATGTCCCATTTAGTTTTAGTCTCTTTAATTAACAATTTTTCAAGCTTTTTGCAGGCAAAATCTAAATTTTCTTCAGATTGAATAATGGGACCTTGTGTATTATCAAATTTGATGGCAACCATGTCCTGCCAATTTTCCCTGGCTTCAAATACCTCCATTATAAATAGATCTCAATAGATGGATCAAGAATTAATTTAAATATGAGCAGCCCACAACTTTAAGGGATACTATAATAACAAGACAAAATATACAAAAAGTATATAGTTGTGTAGGCGCTTCCAACCTTAAAGTTGTGGGCTGCTCATATTTAAATTAATTCTTGATCCATCTATTGAGATCTATTTATAATGGAGGTATTTGAAGCCAGGGAAAATTGGCAGGACATGGTTGCCATCAAATTTGATAATACACAAGGTCCCATTATTCAATCTGAAGAAAATTTAGATTTTGCCTGTAAAAAGCTTGAAAAATTGTTAATTAAAGAGACTAAAACTAAATGGGACATTTTCACTCTAGAACGTTATTTAGAACAAAAAATTAGTCCAAGAGGTTTACGTTTTTTTAAAACACCTACGTTTGATAGGGAAGATGAAGATTTTATGGAGATTTGGAACTCCGCTTTGGAGTCCTTTTCAGCTAGGATGATATCCATTATTGTACAACAAAAAAAGCGTAATTTAATGCAGTTGGATATCCAGATTAATAATATTAAAGAACAACTTAAACCAGTAGTTAATTGTACAGAAATTGATAATGCATTAAGAATGGTGAAAAATAATGTGGAAAAAGTGGAGGAAAATACACTAATCATTAAAAAGAGGAAGCTCCAAAGGGATCAAAATGATTACGCTTTGAATCAAGTTAGATCCTTTTCCCGGAATTATCATCAGGATTACTCTTACCGTAATAAGTCTAATCAATTTTCTAATAATTTGGATCGTAGGTTCTCAGGTATGCCTAAAGGGAAAACTCGTAATGGTGCATCACCTATGTCTAGAAAATTTAGAGAACCCATTCATCCTTCTTACCAATATCAGAATAAGAAGTTGTCTGCTCCTGTTTCTTCACCGGGTTGGCAGAGGAGCAGGAATAGAAATAGAAATGGTTCTAGAACTAGTTCTGCTCCTGTTTCTTCACCGGTTTGGCAGGAGAGTAAAAATAGAAATGGTTCCAGAACCTATGTCGCTCCACTGCCACCCAGGTTTTCTCAGACTAATAGATATAGAATCTTGTCAGAGGATTCCACAGGAGACAAGTATCAAGAGAACTCTTCATCTTTCCCTTCATCTACTGCTCCTTTTTTAGGGTCGCATCCCCCACAAAGAACCGAACGATTAATGAGAAAGAGAAATTGGGTTCAAGAAGAAGGGGAATTAGAAGTGGAAGACCCATTAAAGGAAAGGAAGAGAGGAAAGATCAACACTTAGGTGTAGTTAATTTATCAAATAAAACCCTTACTGGAGATCAACTGAGAGTGTTAAGTAAGGGACTAAAATTTGCCCCTACGTGTTTCAATGATGCTTTTAATTCTTTCATTGATTTACAGAAGTTTAATCGTAAATTGTGTTTAAAAAAAATTTTTTTAAAACATCCTCAAAAAACCTTTTTGGACTGTAAAGAAAATCATGATGAGAATGATGATATGGTACATACTAAGTTAAAAAATAGGTCAAAGTTTTTTCCTAAATATCACTCTAGTGGGGCCATGCAGGTTTTTGAAAGACTAGTTGTAGAAGATATTAAGAAAATTCCTAAAAATAAAAATAAAAATATAAGATGTGAAAATAACCTTAAACTAACAGAAAGAAGAGCCCTTTTAGAACTAAGTAAAGATGAACAGATTATTATAAAACCCGCTGATAAAGGGGGGGCTGTGGTAATTCAAAATAGGGAAGATTATATAAAGGAGATTTATAGACAATTGGGGGATTCAAACACCTATTCCAAGTTGTCAGGGAATCCTATGGAGTCTATTAAAAATAAATATTTGAAATTAATAGAAAAAGGACGGACACTTAAGATTCTGAATAAGGATGAGTATGATTATTTAAATGTGAAAGTTTCAAAAATCCCTGTGTTCTACACCCTCCCCAAAATTCATAAAAATAATACAAATCCACCGGGTAGACCAATAGTGGCTGGGGTGAATTCACTATTGAGTCGGCTGTCTGAATATATAGATAGACTGCTGCAACCAGTAGTCACCTCACGACCTACTTATCTTAAGGACTCATCCCATCTCATTAGAGAATTACAAAATATAACATGGGAAGAGGGTTATATATTGGTAACCTGTGATGTCAATAGTTTGTATACTATTATTAAGCATGATTTAGGGTGTGATTCTGTTAGACATTTTTTATCAGACAGTTCAGTTCCAGAAACTCAAAGAGATTTTATTGTAGAGGGTATTCAACTCATTTTGCACAACAATTTTTTCTGGTTTGAAGGTTCTTATTTTCTGCAACTTATTGGGACTCCGATGGGGACCAAGTTCGCACCGGGTTACGCTAATTTATTTATGTCCTTCTGGGAGGAATCTTTCCTCTCAGGGGATGTATCCTGGAGTGCGGACTTGGTCCTCTATCGCAGATATATAGATGATATTTTTTTTATTTGGAAGGGGGGAGAACAGCACCTTACTTCATTTTTGCAATTTTTGAATGACAATTCCAGGAATATTACCCTTTCTAGTGAACATAGTATTTCCCATGTTAATTTTCTGGATTTAGTCATTTATATAGAGGATTCTTGTATTAAAACGAAAACGTTTTTTAAACCGGTTGATGTCAATAGTTATATTGACACGACCAGTTGTCACCATGCTCCTTGGATCAATAATATGCCAAAAGGACAGTACATACGGATGTTGAGGAATTGTACTGATCCTCATCAATTTGATATTCAAGCTGATACCCTAACCTCTTTTTTTAAAGAAAAACATTATGACCCTATAGTTTTAAAAGAACAAGTTTCTCAAGTTAAAAAAATGAAGAGAACTGAGGTACTTAAATATAAACCAAAGAAGGATACAGTAATAGGAGAGAAAGAATGTGTACCTCTAATTTTGGACTATAATGTTAATTCTAAACAAATTAAACATATAATCAACAAACATTGGCATGTTTTGAAAACAGATGAGGATCTTAAGGATATTATAAGTGATAAGCCGAAAATTATTTTTAAAGGTGCTAAAAATATTAAAGACCATTTAGTTAAAAGTTTCGTCAATTGTAAACAGGGAGATAAGAACGTTTTTAATCAAAAACCAGGTTTTTATCCGTGTAAAATGTGCTTGCCATGTAAAAACACTACTTTTAAGAAAGATACACAAATTACGTTTAAATCCAATGTCACAGGAACCTGTTTTAAGATACGTGATATTGTTACATGCCATTCTACTAATGTGGTGTATCTCCTCTGGTGTCCCTGTGGGCTCCAGTATGTGGGAATGACCACTAGGAGTCTGAAAACCCGCATTATGGAGCACATGGGGAACATACGGAGGGGATACACCAAACACAGTGTATCAGCACATTTTTTAGAATACCATAATGGTGACGCTTCTCTTTTAAGTTTCATGGTGATTGGGAAAAAACGTATGAATTGGAGAGGGGAGGATAATGTCCGAGAATTAAGTAAATTAGAGGGCAAATGGATTTTTACCTTGGACACTATGTGCCCTAAAGGTCTTAATATAGATTTCGAATTAGTCCATTTTTTATAATATAAAAAAATTTTTATTAATATTTATATACTTTTATGGGTTTTTTCTTTTGGACATTTCCCCTCTTCAATACACAATTTTATAATTTTTCAATTTTTTGTGCCTTGTGTTTTAAGAATATGTATGTACCGATCTACTAATTCACTACTTGTTATTTTCTTTGTTTCTACATTATGTGGATTAAGTTTGTTTGGGCATATGCCCTTTTCCAATATGGACATCCTTGGGACTGTTTACACCATGCTTGAGTGTGGAACGCATGGTGGAACGCAAAAACATCATGTGACCGCATCTAACCGGAAGTCACGTGCGTTTTGCCGAAACCGGAAGTGATACGATCGGCGGTATTTGGAGACTACAGCTGGACCTATTTGAACATATCAAGGGGGCTATTTAAGCCCTGAAGTTTTTTCCAGGAACTTAGCACTGAGGAAGGCCCTATCAGGGGCTGAAACGCGTTTGCACTTTACTGGACTTCTCTATTGGGACTTTTTTCTGGCGGTATTTTCTTATTGTTTATGTATTGTAGTGTTCCACTGCTTTAAAGTTTTGGCCATATTTGCGGTGCAATACTGTATTATATTTCATGATTATACCTGCCTTGTCCCTAGTTATTTATATATTTTATTTCAATATTTTATTTCAATAAATTTGTATTTACATCTACTACTGTGGACCTCGAGTTCTTCCAACAGGAATCTATCGAGAGCCTGAATAGGCACCCAAGAGTGATGTGCATAGAGCCTATGAGGCTCCACCTTTGTGAGTTCAATCCACATATATTATAACTTGTTTATTTTAATCTATATGGAAAGCACTATGTATGTTCCATTTGTTTTTCAGATGTAACCAACATATTTACGTCTACAATAGGTGGTATACCTATTTATGTATATATCTTGTATATACTTTTTTTGAGTGTGTGTGAATCTATCTATTTATCTTTCAATTATTAACATATGTTACCAATGGTAAATGACTAGAGATATTCTTTGGGTAAAAAGATGTGTAAATTAATATTCACTGTTTATAGTACATAAAGAACATCAAAGGACCACTATAGTGCCAGGAAAACATACTCGCCGGGCTCTGGGGGGAGGAAGGGGTTAAATTTACCTCTTTCTCCAGCGCCGGGTAGGGAGCTCTCCTCCTCCTCTCCGCCTCCTCCCCTCCTCTTCGGCTGAATGCGCATGTGTGGCAGGAGCCGTGCATGCATTCAGCCAGTCCATAGGAAAGCATTCACAATGCTTTCCTATGGACAATGGCGTCTTCTCACTGTGATTTTCACAGTGAGAAGCGCGGAAGCCCTCTAGCGACTGTCAATGAGACAGCCACTAGAGGCTGGATTAACCCTAATATAAACATAGCAGTTTCTCTGAAACTGCTATGTTTATAGAAAAAAGGGTTAACCCTAGCTGGACCTGGCACCCAGACCACCTCATTCAGCTGAAGTGGTCTGGGTGCCTATAGTGGTCCTTTAAAGCCTGGCTCAACAGTCTGTCTTCATTGATCATATTTAATAGCTAATAGAATTGGAAAATGTAAATATTAATGATATGCAGACTATATTTATGCAGTTGATAAATTTATGAGTAAATGATAGATTTCAATATGCCAAAAACATATTCTTCTAAAGCTCCAATAATATTAAATTTTCTTTTATGCAACATGATAATATAACTAAGCATGATTGAGGCTTTAAATGAAAACAATTCACAGAGGACTATAATACTCTTAGGCGGATTAATTTAATCAGTGGTTAAATTGATTTGTTAGGCTAGGACCTCTATCATAGATGTCATAAAGTAATTCTGCTTCGCATTGCTTCTGTTGTCTGTTTATTCATTGAATATATCCCCTGTTTCAATGATTTTATTAACATTACATGAAAAGATTATCCAGTATTCCTTTATAATTCTTATAAAGATAGTATAGGGAGATGTGAATAAACATTTTTGGCCTGCTGTACAAAATTAATGCAACAATCTTTAAACGTAAAAGTCAGAAACCTGCCTTTTAAAGGGGCGCTATCAGATCCGTTTATAACATGGTTATAACAATGTAAATCACCAATAAACGCGATCCAGAACAGCTGAAGAGCCACAGTTCAGTCAAGCAGTGCAAGAAGCCCCTTGGACTAAGGGGAACGGCTCTTGCTAAGGCACAGAGAGTTGTGTGGCGGCAGCACAGTGGACTGTGTCCTATTTACCACCATACCTCACCACCACCCTTCCAGTCACCTAGGGGAGGCCCAGGAGTTCCTGTGGCTCGCACCAACCTTGCCGCTCATCAAGGTGACCATCCACCAGAAACCCAGCAATGCATAACGAGATTGACCTACCCAGCAGCTGCCCTGCGGTGAACTCCTGCAAGCGCCAATAGTCTGCCCATGCTGGATATAGGATAGAGGGGGAATTTCAATGCATACAGGCCGTGAGCCCCAGCATAGAGACTCTTTCGCTGGAATGACCATCTCAAAATACTATTTTTTAATTACTTTTGGCACAATGTCTTTTGTTTTAGCATATTTTCTTTACTAATTACTATTGCGGTCCACCTTGACAAGCTGGCTATCCCTGAGGCAAGCATGTGCTAACATGTATGTTCTGCTAGTTCTTAGCATTCTGGTTTAACACATGGCGGCTAGCTTGTTCTTGGTTATTGATATCCAGTGTCACAAAAGCTACTCTTTTACAAGTTCAGCATGTTTAACCCCTGTCCCTGTCTAACCTGAATATGCCAATGTACGCTGTTGTGGCATTTGATGATGATCTGTACCTACCTGCACAACAAAAAAAGAAAAAATTTAAAAAGAAATAGATTAAAAAAAACTTACGACAAAAAACAGTCAAAATCATGGTTCATACCAAAAGGTTGCACAGTGCCTTGAGTCTAAAATATGTATTTTTGTCTTAACTTTAATCTGTTTTCCCCTCTTTTCAACTCTGGTAGGCTGTCTATAACCTGGAATTTTAGTTGTGTGCTGGGACCGGTAAATCTAACTTTCCACTCCTCATAATGGATCTATACTTAGAGTCTGTCCCTTTTCTTTTGTACTGTTTCTCCAATATATAGTTTTCCTCAAGGATATTGAAAAGCATAAACAACATAGAGGAATCATATGTGTATAAACAATGAAAAGGATAAGGTTTCCCTGTCCTGGGATTCATCATTTTGTCACTTTTAGTGACACTATTACACAAAACACACGCATGGAAAAGTGTAATCCTATTATTTAAGAAACAGTTTTGGCCCATTAGCTTGAATCTCTGATTTTTCACAAGTAAATTCTGTTAGGGAATAATTGGCACATTGCTAAATACCAAAACTGGATTAAAGGCTACAGAGAACCATTCCAAACATAGACCTCTTCTACTCCCATCATACATAAAAACATTTCACATTTCTCCAACGCTTGTCCTCTAGAATGAGAGTGTCCCAGTCTACAGTTCTATAGTACTGGATCTTCCCACTTACACATTCTACTCTGCTGCCTAAATCAATGGGTTCCATCATGGTTGAGCAAGTCATTCATTAACTCCCATGAAAGAGAAATGTATCTTTGTTAATCTAATTGGAATTTAGATCTAAATATTGCATTTTTTCAGATACAAGAGCCTGAAGTCAATGATCAATCATTTTCCTAACTTGTATCATGTTATTGCTATTCAGGAAGCCATGTTCAGTAAAAATGCACAATAACTTTAATGTACGCTTGCTTCTTTTTCAGCTCCTGAACCATGAAAGTTTACTCCTTCTTGCTGCTAGATTTGTTCAGCCATATTAAAAGAGATCTTAAACGATCATTAGTGAAGCTGTCCAGAACTGATTTTGGGAGAAAATTCTTTATAGTACAATAGCTTGTGTTGGTAGCAATAAGTAATCAATTCAAATAAATGGCTACAAGAACAAGTTCTTGCAATAATAAAACACAGTGTACTAATACTCTTTGTTCCTTCTCGCCTCAGTTGTAAATTTATCTTTAACCTGTATGTACAAGGTTACTGGTGGAAACCGTAAAACTTTATTACATTAAAAAGCATTCCAGTAAATAGCATTGAGTAAATATTTAAATAGAATTACATTGCTATATGTACTATATAAAGTGAGAAACAGAACCTGAGTTTTGAGACTAAACAGAAAGATTACATTTCTACGTTAGCACAATGCACAACAGTTAGATTTTTATATTCTTTTGATATAGCGAGTGGATTCTCTTGAAAGAAAAACAAACACCAAGACCTCAATTCTTTTAGATTGCTTTAACCAGCGAATAATGTATTTAAAATTAAATAACCAAACCTTGTTACCATGAGATTGTTTAATGCATTTGAATTGAAATAACCAATCTATGAGAATGTTTAAAGACATTTAATAACGTGAGAAAATAAAGCTGAAGTGGTTTATATTGTAGAAATGGTGCATTTCACAAGTATTATACATATTCCAAGATCCAAGAATAAGCCGACAGATTGATCAAAATAAAAAAATATACTCCAAATGTATTGACTGTGTAGTGTTTATAATATGTTTGGCTGATTAACATAGGCCTTAATGTAATAGTATTGGACACACTTTACAAATAATGTAATATTTTTGGACAAACCTTTAAAATTATTTTTTCAAAAATTAAAATATCAAAAAATATATATGTTGGAATATATTCCTTGGTGATCACCAGAATTCTCCAGCCATGGACTCATAGTTCTATCCAGCCAAAGTTATAAGCCTCGGCCTCAGGGGTACTCCATGAACAGAGGCACTAGACAAGATGGAAGTTTAAGATGTACCAGTTCATGAGAACAAAAAAAAAATGTTTTATATGCTTGTAAATAGAAGGTACCAGAATAAAAGGGGAGTGCATAATTAGGCAATAAGGGGTGTGCATGATTAAACAGGTTGAGATGTTTGTGCAAATTATATTAAAGAAAAAGATTTATTATTATTTATTATAATGAGTGGTTTGCCATTATTACTGGTATATGTGCTTGCACATTTTTCCTTTCTTATCTACAAAGCTTACTTAGGTAAGAAAGCTACAAAGCTTACATAGCAATAAAAGGGCCAGAAATTGCTTCAAACTACAAATAAAGGGGTCTTTAAGAACACTGTAGCAGAATATAACTGTCCTCAGAGGGCATTGCAGAAAGAAAATAGGATTTTTAACCCTTCAATCACTCCTTTTTTTCTGAAAGAATAACTAGACATAAGAATACAAAGTGTTGGTATGTGGGAATAGTATCATCAGGATGTGACCCAGAAGGCATCTAGGGGATGGGGCCCATTAATCATTTCATGCTATGGTTCAAAATATGTATTTTGAAATCCTCTAGCGTATGGTATGCCTTTATAGAGTAGTTGGAATAATCAACCTACTAACAAAACTCCAAAGGGGTGTATGGACCCAACATAAAAATTCAAAGTTTAAAAAACCCATTAAATGGCTGTGCCTCAAATGTGCCCCTTCAACGTCCACACATATCTGGCAAAGGTACATATGGGACTATTGCTGTGTCCAGAGGACATAGCTGAGCATCATAGGAAGTATTATAGACTCGTAGCACACATGAGGTTTGCTAAAAGTTTACAGTACATACTCACTGTGTGTGTCAAAACAATGCTTATTACCACTACACTTAGTACAAGCTAGTGGAAAAATTAGCCCACGCTAAGGTTCAAAATATGTCTTTTGAAATACCCTCGGGTGTCTTCTTTAAGAAATAGTATGCCTTTTGGAGGTAGTTGGAATAAGCAGCCTGCTCAAATATTTCAAAATAGAATACAGATCCATCAAAACCATCTGTAACGGACCGTTTTGCACACAAGGGGTAAAAACCGTTTAGGCGATCGGCCCCCTTTCCAGAGATCCAGGCACAGCTACTGCAGAACACCAAAACTCACGAACTGGATACAAAATAGCACTCCAATTCCCGAACTGGAACCTCCCAAATAGCTGCTAGCAGACGAACAGGAAAAGCAGAAGAACAGCTTACACTCCTGGCAATCAGTCTCTAACAGCATACAGTGAATCCCCCCAAGAACGAGACAAGGCTCCGTGTTGAGGGTCAAGCAGTGGTCTGAGGTGCTGGCACACCCAGCCTGGTTTTTATTACAGTGTTTCAAATACAGGACCACCCACAGGGAGGGATAAAACAACCAATCATATCACAGTTACATCCCACATATTCCCTCCCCTTATCCTGAGAGGAAACTCAATTATACAAACAGTTAAAACATACTTTCTACCCAACTTTCATAACTCCAAAACCATACATCACATTCACATAAAATTACATATTCTCAATCAATCCATTCAGGGGAACAACATATTCAAAAATGGCACAAATCAGACAAGGGGTTCAAAAGTTAGTAAAAAGTCCTTTGTGACTAAATGAAGCATGGCTTTCTGGCCCAAACCAGTTTCAGAGTCTTCTATCCTGGAGATAAGTAATTCAATTATCTCCCAGGACAGACACAAGACTCCATTAAGCACATGGTTGCAAAAAGACACAAAACACTTTAAAATACATAAAGTCACATTCATTACATAAAACACAGACATGTAACATATCCCCAGATAGCTCAGGTCTGAGCGCACATTATTAAGTGAATGGCGCTCAGACCACACAAATACAGTTTAATCACCATGGAGCCAAAGTCTTTACAGTCAGTTTCATATGAATGGGCTCCATGGGATTCCTATCTGGGGTATAACACATTCAACCAAAACTACCAAACCCCAGGCAGAAAAGCACGAATGAAGCTTTTCTCAGGTAAAAAAGATGTCTTTTAACAGGGGACCATAGTCCAAAGGCAGCAGGCGAGCAACCAGGCTTCTCCAATGCAATGTGGCGAGATTGGTCTCGTCACATCTCTCCCCTTTTCCAAACAGACTAACAGGGTATCTGACCTCCTGCCGGTCAGTGCCCTTGTTAGTCCAGCAGCCCACCCACAAAACAGAAACAGCAGTACAGCCCACCCACAATAACTGGTTACTACACCTGAGTAAGGGAGAATCTTGTCCATGTCCAGGTGCCTCACCACAGCTGTGTGGGGGACTGATAGGCTGCCTTGGTGGGTTGCTGAGTAGGCAGAGACCAGCGGTACTCTGCCCTGATGCCAGTACTACCGCGGGAGTAGTCTGGTTGAAGCCTGGTTGCTGGAGACCGACTGTCTCCCCTTTAGTTACACCGTTCTGCTGCTGGAGACCGACTGTCTCCCCTTTGGATGCTCTAAGCTGTCGCTGGGGAGAGGGGGTAACAGGCTCCTCTCCCGATAGAACACTCTGCCGCTGGGGAAAGGAGACTGAGCTCTCTATTCCCTGCCCATTAATGATCCGCCGCTGGGGAGAGGTGGTAGCAAGCTCCTCTCCCATACATACTTTCATCCTCTGTGGAGGGAGACCGACTGTCTCCGCTCCCAATACAGTGTCCTGCTGCTGGGGAAAGGAGACTGGGCTCTCTATTCCCGGTAGGACACTCTGCCGCTGGGGAATGGAGACGGGGCTCCCAATTCCCAATAATCTGTGCTGCCGCTGGGGAATGGAGACTGGGCTCCCAATTCCCATAGCATCATACTGCCGCTGGGGAATGGAGACTGGGCTCCCAATTCCCAAAGCATCATTCTGCCGCTGGGGAATGGAGACTGGGCTCCCAATTCCCCAAAAATCACGCTGCCGCTGGGGAGGGAGGACACTGCTCTCCTCTCCCTGGACTTCCCACTGCCTTCCCGGCATATCACTTGGCTGCTGGGGGGCAGGAACAACTACCTCTGCCCCCTCTAACTCAGCCTGCCACTGGGGAATGGAGCTCAGGCTCCCAATTCCTTGCAATATCTCCCGCTGGGGAATGGAGCTCGGGCTCCCAATTCCCTGCAATTCATTCTGCTGCTGGGGGGCAGGAACAACTACCTCTGCCCCCTGTAACTCAGCCTACCGCTGGGGAATGGAGCTCAGGCTCCCAATTCCCTGCAATATCTCCCGCTGGGGAATGGAGCTCGGGCTCCCAATTCCCTGCAATTCATTCTGCTGCTGGGGGGCAGGAACAACTACCTCTGCCCCCTGTAACTTAGCCTGCCGCTGGGGAATGGAGCTCAGGCTCCCAATTCCCTGCAATATCTCCCGCTGGGGAATGGAGACTGGGCTCCCAATTCCCAATAAATCACACGGCCGCTGGGGAATGGAGACTGGGCTCCCAATTCCCTGCAGGACGGGTGGAGAGACCTCGGTCCCATCTCTACCGGCCACCTGGGGTTCTTCCCAGAAAATATCCACAATGTCTTCCCAGCTGAATGGGTCTGGTTCTGGCTCTGTCACGCTGCTCTCCTGCTGAGCCTTCTCGCTGTATTGAAACAGCTGCTGGTAGCCCTGTTCTAGCTCCGTCTCCCGGGTTACCAGGTGGACCAGGTCTTGCTCAATTTTGTGAGCGTCGTCCCAGTCATACCTGCTCTCCCTCCACTCCCAGAGATCACTGAACCGGGCTTGTGTAGGGCTCCCAAATTCGAGCTCTGAAAATGACTCCCATAACAAGCCAGGACCATCAAACTCCTCTCCCTCTGGCTTGTCATGCTCGGCTGTCCAGGGTAGGTACTGTGCCCCATACCACCAGAGCGCCTGGTAGGCATCTTCTAGCCACAACTCCTGCCATACCAGGTGTTCCAATTTCCTCACCCATTCCTCCAGGGGCTGCTCTCCCAGGAAGGGCATCCGCAGGGCTACTCGCTTCTGCAACCGCTGGTCTTCCTTGGGGAGTCTCTTGCCCCGCTGGTACTCCACAATACCTAGTGCCTGGTGCCAGATGCCTTTACGGACTGCATCTCGGTCATCCATGGCACCCTCGTCATACTCCACTGCTGGTTCCATGCTGGTGCTGTCAGGGTCGCTGTACTGGGACATGCGTTGCCCTCAAATTGTAAAATCCAAAGAAATGGTGTCGCCTGTAGCTGTCCTGTAGTCTGTAGGAACGATCCCGCCGCTTGCCACCAATTGTAAAAAAGGGGAAAAAAACGTTTAGGCGATCAGCCCCCTTTCCAGAGATACAGGAACAGCTACTGCAGAACACCAAACTCTTGAACTGGATACAAAATAGCACTCCAACTCCCGAACTGGAACCTCCCAAATAGCTGCTAGCAGACGAACAGGAAAAGCAGACAATCAGCTTACACTCCTGGCAATCAGTCTCTAACAGCATACAGTGAATCCCCCCAAGAGCGAGACAAGGCTCCGTGTTGAGGGTCAAGCAGTGGTCTGAGGTGCTGGCACACCCAGCCTGGTTTTTATTACAGTGTTTCAAATACAGGACCGCCCACAGGGAGGATAAAACAACCAATCATATCAGTTACATCCCACATATTCCCTCCCTTATCCTGAGAGGAAACTCAATTACACATACAGTTAAAACATACTTTCTACCCAACTTTCATAACTCTAAAACCATACATCACATTCACATAAAATTACATATTCACAATCAATCCATTCAGGGGAACAACATATTCAAAAATGGCACAAATCAGACAAGGGGTTCAAAAGTTAGTAAAAAGTCCTTTGTGACTAAATGAAGCATGGCTTTCTGGCCCAAACCAGTTTCAGAGTCTTCTATCCTGGAGATAAGTAATTCAATTATCTCCCAGGACAGACACAAGACTCCATTAAGCACATGGTTGCAAAAAGACACAAAACACTTTAAAATACATAAAGTCACATTCATTACACAAAACACAGACATGTAACATATCCCCAGATAGCTCAGGTCTGAGCGCACATTATTAAGTGAATGGCGCTCAGACCACACAAATACAGTTTAATCACCATGGAGCTAAAGTCTTTACAGTCAGTTTCATATGAATGGGCTCCATGGGATTCCTATCTGGGGTATAACACATTCAACCAAAACTACCAAACCCCAGGCAGAAAAGCACGAATGAAGCTTTTCTGCAGGTAAAAAAGATGTCTTTTAACAGGGGGCCATAGTCCAAAGGCAGCAGGCGAGCAACCAGGCTTCTCCAATGCAATGTGGCGAGATTGGTCTCGTCACACCATCTGTGAAAATTCGCACGTAAAAATCTGAAATAGACAGGTCTATTTTGCAGCACTGTAACTTCACAAAATAGTGCCTAGGTCACATATTGGGCATATTGTTTTACTCAGAAGAGGTAACTGAGCATACCTAGGGGGAATTTATGACAGTGGCACTTATCAAATGTATGACATACAAAACAAAAATACAACATGTATGTAAAAAAAAGTCATTTTTTTCTCACCACATAATTTTAAATAAATTGGCGAAAAAATGTTGGCAAGTTAAGGTATAATTTTTGCCTAATAAGATACCCTGGAGTGTCTGCTTTCTCAAATGGAAGGGCTTTGTGGGGTTATTTGAACAGTCAAATTGCTATAATGCCACAAAATCAGGACCATCTATGAAAATTCCAAGTATAGAAACTCAAATAGCATGGTCTCCTATATGGCATTGTAGCTTCACAAAATAGTGCCAAAGGCAAACAATGGGGTATCATTGTACTCAGCAGATGTAGTGAACACAATATAGGGTTCTGTACATAATTAGCACACACCAGCTTTACAAAATACACTTTACAAAAACCTTGTTATATGTGTACCGTATATACTCGTGTATAAGTCGATCTCATGTATAAGTCGAGTGCAGTTTTGTGACCAACAATTGTGAAATATGCTATGCCTCGTGGATAAGTCGAGGGTAAATCTTGGGGCTATGAAATTCTGTGATTTTTATAATTATATACACACACACACTCATACAAACACACACTCTGCATTATATATACACACACTCAGCATTATATACACACACACACACACTCATACAAACACACACTCAGCATTATATACACACACACACTCATACAAACACACACTCTGCATTATATACACACACACACTCATACAAACACACACTCTGCATTATATACACACACACACTCATACAAACACACACTCTGCATTATATACACACACTCTGTGTATATAATGCAGAGTGTGTATATAATGCAGAGTGTGTGTGTTTGTGTAGTGTGTGTGAACTGGGCGGGGGGAGGGCATTTTTATTATTTTAATTTTGTTTTATTTTAATATTATTTTTTTATTTTAATTATTTTTTTGTCCCCCCTCCCTGCTTGTTAACTGGTCAGGGAGGGGGGCTATCTTAATCCCTGGTGGTCCAGTGGCATGGGCTGTGAAGTGGGGGGGCCAGCAGGAAGCATTTACTTACCTCCTGCAGCTCCTGTCAGCTCCTGTCAGCTCCCTTCTCCTCCGTTCCGGTCAGCTCCACTGTAAGTCTCGCGGTCTGGTTGCCGCGCGGATCGTTGCCATGGCTCTGACGGCTGCGGCTCTCTAAGTTGCCATAATACAGACAGTGACTCGAGTATAAGTCGAGTGGGAGTTTTTAAGCACAAAAAATGTGCTGAAAAACTAGACTTATACTCGAGTATATACTGTATATGCCAAAATAGAGAAATAACACAATTTTACTCCAATATTTAGCAGAGATTGGCGGTGAAATGGCTTACTTTTCCTAAGCTGGACATATTATGGACACGTTATTATTGCTAAAACTTGGAAAGAAATTAATTTTTTAGTTTTTTCCCATTATTTTGCTTCTTTTTTTTTTAAATAAATGAGAATGCAAATTGCAGTTGAACACAAACAGCAAAAAATGCAAAATGTGCTTGTGTCCTTAAGGGTAAAACAAGCTTCTGAAGCTGTGTCCTTAAGGGGTTAAGAATACTGTAGCAGAATAAAAGCTGCTGTTTAAGGCTATGTACAAGAAGAAGTCTCATCGAAAGGCATTGCAGTAGGAAATATTTTTTTTTTTTATATTTATTTTGTTTATTCAATTTATAGCATTTGACTTAAAGAAAAAAAAAGAAAAATTTATAAATACATCAATATAACTGCTTTAACCCCTTAAACAAAGACATAGTGGTAATATATATCAATAGTGGTATTATATAACATTAAATATCTAAAATGTATATATGGAATACATTATTCAGTGAAAACCATCAGTTTTGATTTGTTTTGTTTATTTAGTTTTTTTTACTGTAAAATGATTATATTTACCAATGTAACAGCTATATTGTGGAAAATCTTTTGTATGAGCTTCTTAATAATGGCTGGTTACCAAGCAAGTATAGAGTGTGATTGTAAGACATATCTTATATACATAACTGATGGTTTTCACAGGAAAAAATATTTTTAACCCTTCAATATCATATATAAATAAGTCAATGTATTAAAAAAATATCAAAATATAAAAAATTCAAATATTTTTATATTATGAAATAATTTAGCAAATGTATCCAAAAATATTAAATCATTTGAAAAGCGTATCCAACAATATTACATTAGAGCCATAATCCCTAATCCAGGTACATTTGTTAATCTTGTTTAAAGACTAATATGGTTATTTATTAAACCATAAACTGTTGGGTATTTACAAGTTAATTTCTATTGTCTGGCTAAAAGACATAACTGGAAGCATAGTTGAAATGGATATTTATTTTCAGTTTTGCTATTGTCACTGAAGATTTGTAATTCCATGGTGGAGGACTCTATGTTTTTTATGTTATTTTAATTTGTTAATAAAAGCTCAAAATGTTCAACTTGTTAATTTTAAAGACACATTATAAGCACCAAAATAACTTTAGCTTAATTAAGTGGTTCTGGTGTATAGATTATGCCCATATAGTCTAACTGACCAATTCTCTACCATTAAGGAGTTTATTTTATGCAGCCCTCGTCACACCTCCCTGCATGTGACCTACACATCCTCTCTACGCATTTCCTGTAAAGATAAATCTAACATTTAAACTTAATTTATTGTACAGTCTGCTTAATTTAGAATTTTGCATCTCCTTCTCTTTTAATAGCTGTTACATCTGATTGAAAATGAAACAATTTTTCATGCAGGCTGTGTTGCTGGGTCTGCATAAACAGAACAAATGTGATTTAACTGATAAGAGGCAAAGAATTTGGTGTACCATACACCAAAACAGCTTAAAAAAATAAAAAAAAGATGCTTTGGTGCTTAGATTTTCCCATTAATATGTTGAAAATGACCATGATGTTCCACCCCAGGGAATACAAAAGTAGATCTGGTGGGAATATGAGAATATAATCACATTGTGTCTCATGTAACAAACAAGTGCCTCTGATAGTTTATTTTTTATTTGTTAAAACTACCTCTGGCATTTTGTCAGTCATTTTCATAGGCAGTGCTAACACATCAGTGCTACATCAATACTAGGTGATTGCTTTCGTTGGTGCACAATTGGATCTGCTACAAAAACGTGATTTACTCATACCAGAATATTTCAAAGAAAATACAGCATAGAGTGTCACTTGAAAACTTTACTTGTTTAAATATCTATTAAAAGACTAAAATAACATTAGTTTAATCACTAATAGAATTGACCTTCGAATAATGTTTGCTGTGTGCCAGCGGCAAAGAACATGCTAAAATGATGGTACTTGATGCAGTTGCATACCTTTCTATATAGAAGCTGATTTAAAACAACTTATAAATAATGGACTAATGTCATTACATACAAACCACGTCTGTTTCAGGCTATGTTTTTAAAGCATTTTTTCATGTTCGCAGTTTTAAGTGGAAAAATCAGTCAACAGGATCAAAAGGATCAAATCAAACCTGACTTCATTGTGTGCACTGTCTACAGCACCCAAGCATAAACATTTCCGTAAGGCACTGTAAACCCATAGTGCAGAAAAAGAATTGTATTTTTCAGTTTGTTTTTTTTTTCGTATCTTAAAATGTATTTGTAATCTGGATATTTTTCTTGTTTTTTTTGTTTTTGTTTTTTTTTGGCACTTAAAAAAAATGTAAAATGTGATGTTAAAATGCATCCATATAATGTTTATAACATGAATACATATCTATTTCTCTGAAAGCTGTATCTGTAAACAAATATTTCATTGGAAACACATTGGTAAATGTGACGTTTTAAAATCATGCAGCAATAGATGAGACAGCTGTTCCTTCCCTTAACTTCATCAGTATCAGAAGATAAATGAAAGCGTTTGCTGCTGGCTTGTTTAGAAAGGATTGCTGAACACTTTTCCAGGCGGAAAATAGTTTAATACTGTATGAAATATCAAAGGCAAGACATTACCGGTAAAAAAAGTTATGTAATTATATTTATTTTCTATGAATTCCATCACAGCGATGTGCGTTTGCTGCCGTGACAAATTAACAACAGATGGCATTGTTTGCAGTGTGAAAATGCTAAAATCCCCAAATTTTTTTTTTTTTAAAGTCTCTGGTTAAATATAAAGATTTAGTATCCATTTTGATTATTTATTTGATATTGAATTACAGAAAGTGTACCTGGAATTCCTCTTAATATTTACAGTAACATTATAAATTAGTCAGATATCATAGCATTTTGTAAAAGAATCAAGTTGATATATAATCTCTCTTGCCTAATTTCAAGAGAATATCTGCAAAATCAAATATTTATCTAGAAAAGTGCTAGAGTCAAAGCCATTAATCCCTAAAAAACTAGTTTAACTTTAAAAAAATAAATGTATAATGTGTGTCTGAAAAAAATAATTAATAGATTTCTCATAAATTAAAAATATATTTGTTTATTGATTTCAGTTCAGGAATACCTAATATAATATTTTTATTAAAATGATTATTTTATACAATTATTTATTTTCAATTTTATTTTACTTTCACTTATTTTATCCATACAAAATTTCAGTCTCATGTTTGAGCCCCCTGCTTTCTTTATAAATCATCTTCTCCAGAGTATAATGAAGACTGTTTTACTTAAAATTCTAAAAAAAAGGAGTATTTAATTATTCTGGATGAGAAAAAGATGTTCTTAACTAGCCATATGTCATTTATTTATTAATTAAATATTTTACCAGGATACATTGAGATTTCTCTTGTTTTTAATATAGATTTGCTAGTTTTTCATTATCTCTTATATCATTCTTTTGCAAATAGCTTATGTTTACATTTCACTTTCTAGTTACTTAGTAGTAAAGATCAGTTACTAGAGGCTTCTGTTACTAAATTGAGGTACATAGACATGAATTTTGCTTAAATCTGGAAAATGGATTATCAATGAATCATGAAGTTAATTAATTTTCAATTATTTTCTATCAATTATATATTTTTTAAATGTAGTCTCAACTAAGGATGACAAGGTCTCCTGTTTTTCTTTATAGAATGTTTACATATTTGTTTGCATATAGGTGGTCCTTGTTTTGCGACCTTCCTGTTTTACGATTGCTCGCACTTACGAACAGCTCTCTCAAGGTGTGGTAAGTGCGAGCCGTCGTGGGAATTAGAGGGATTCCCTGATCTGCTGCGTTCGTCTATGTTCGGGGACATTTCCCCGAACATAGACGAATACAACATAGCAGGCAATCCCTCTAATCTATGTTCGGGTAAATCGCCCCGAGCATAGATTAGAGGGATTCCATGCTCAGTTGCGTTCATCTATGTTCAGGGAATTTACCTGAACACAGACATGCGCAACAGAGCAGGGAAATCCCTTAAATCTATGTTCGGGGAAATCTGCCGGAACATAGATTAGAGGGATTCCCTGCTCTGGTGCGTTTGTCTATTTTTGGGGAAATTTTCCCAAACATAGACAATCGCACCAGAGCAGGGAATGCCTTAACTCCTCACTTACCGATTAATTTGTTCATCTTTGGATGTACTTTTAAAATGATATTTTTAACATATTAAAGTATCAAAACTCTGTCATATGTAAAATAAAATATATCAAATAATAAATGGCAAGAAATGTCATAGTAATAAATAATTTTAAAAGATTATCCAAAAATAGCAAATCATCTGGAAAGCTTATCCAGCAATATTTAATTGAGGCCAGAGATTTCACAGCAGAGGCTGTCAGCAACAAAAAAAAAAAAAAAAAACAACACTGGCAATAATCAGGGAAATAAACAATTTTGACAATTTTCTAATTTTCTATTAATGATATAGTTTTAAAAAAAATACAGATTAGGGAACAGTGCACATAAAAAATAATGCATTTTTAAATTTTACAAGGATACTTAAAATCACCTATTTTAGCAAACAATTATGGGGATTCAGTTACACCATATGGACATATCGTTTTAAGCCCACTACTTCATCACAGTACCCCAATACACAAATTTGACATTGTAGAGTAACATGCTAACTGTGATGCTCATTGCTTAAACTGGTTCTACAGATTCCTAAATTTATTTTTTTTCCTGTGGCCATCCCAATAGAAACCTCGATTCCAAATCTACACAGGAAAAGTGGAATTGGGGGCACAACCGGGAACAGTCCATGATTTCTGTGCCTTTTCTTTTTTCTGTTCTAGTATAATCTTTTTATGGAGGGATGAGACCCGAAGGTTTCACAAGTTATACTTAAGTTTATTTATTTATATTTTGTTGGGAGGGAGATAAGTGTGATATCACAACGCTTTGTGCATGGCGTTGAGTGTCTCAGCGTCACGCTCACAATTGCATCCTTGGGCTTTTTCGTTCTTTACCTTATAAGAGGGCTCTCCACAAATGGTTTCTTCATCAACAAAATGGACAAGGATGGCTACATCAGAAACAGGCAGCAAAGGAGTACATATACAGATATAGCCTGAATGGGAGCTAGATTGACTTAGACTATGCTAGTTACTGATGCATGGTGAGCATGACCTATGTGTGTAGACTGTGCACAATTCTGTTGAATAATGTCATTCACATGTAAAACATGCTCGTTAGAGATATCTTTGCCAGAAGCTCAAGGAAGCAGGCTGAAGGGTCAGTGTTAGGACCCGCTTAGGGGGGTCTGCCTTGACGTTGGCAGGCGGGCATTCCCTCCAATAGTCATTGGAGCAACTAAATAACCTCCATTTGTCTAAATATACAAAGGGATTAAGGAGAGAGCACAGGTAACATTTTTCTTTTCTTTGGTTTTTACAATATATTGTGGCTGATGTATACTGTAGTCATTGCTGCCGGCCCAGTAGTGATGGGAGTGAGCGCAGGACTTTTTTATTTGTATTTACTTTGTATCACACAGCCTTGTTACAATGCTGCCGCCCATCCCATGTGTTCCCTATTAAGGGTTAATAAGTATATAGGGGTGTATATAAAAAAAAAATACCCCTCTCTGTCTCTTTAGAGATATCTTTGCCAGAAGCTCAAGGAAGCAGGCTGAAGAGTCAGTGTTAGGACCCACTTAGGGGGGTCTTCCTTGACGTTGGCAGGCGGGCATTCCCTCCAATGGTCATTGGAGCAACTAAATGACCTTCATTTGTCTAAATATACATAGGGATTAAGGAGAGAACGCAGGTAACTTTTTTATTTTCTTTGGTTTTTACATATACAGATATAGCCTGAATATACAGATATAGCTAGATTGACTTAGACTATGCTAGTTACTGATGCATGGTGAGCATGACCTATATGTGTAGACTGTGCACAATTCTGTTGAATAATGTCATTCACCTGTAAAACATGCTTGGAAGTCATATAAGGCCAGTCTGTTTCTGACTTGTCACAGATACGAGGTAAAGAACCATGGCTAAGTGGAACATGACTTGTAACAGATATATGGTAAAGAACCGTGGCTAAATGGAACATTCTGTGTGGGTAAAAGAATAATCTCATCTGCTAATAGATTCTCTTAAATCCATTCTAATATTACTAGTTCTCTCTAAAGCTGAAGTATAACTTTATAGTTTTCTCCAAGTAATAAGTTGAATACTGTGCCTATCTTCTCCTTTTCTCTCATCTCCCTCAGCATTCAAATATCTCCTTACACCCACTTCCCTCAACAACACAATTACATTAACATTAATCCCTTTCTGCTTCACTCCCCCTTCTCTCATCTCAAGCCCTGCATTCATTCCTCTATTCTCTCTCTCCTGCTCTAACTCAATCTAATCCTAGACCCCGCTCATATAAAACCCATTCACTCCTCCAGTCACTATCTCGCCTCCTACTTCTAGCAGCTGGTGATGTCTCATCCAACCGGGGGCACTTCACCTTGTCTGCTCACACTAAGACAACCAGAAACCACACAAACCTCATCCACATACCCTGCAATTTATCCTCCTTTACCAACATTCAGTGTGCACTCTGGAACGCCCGTTCAATCTGTAGTACTATTAAATCAACAGTTATACACTGCCTTGTCATCTCTAACGCACTCACAATACTGGCACTCACTGAGACCTGTCTGTCCCCCTCTAATACCGCTACTCCCGCTTCTTTATGTTTCGGTGGACTACAATTCTCCCACACTCCCAGACTTGACTGTAAAAGAGGCAGTGTAGGCATCCTTCTCTCCCCTCAATGTACCTTTCAACCTATTCTCCCTGCCACTGCCCTTTCCTTTAACTCCTCTGAAGTTCACTCTTGCCGGCTTTTTAAGCCCACTCCTTTAAGAATTGCCATCATCTATTGCCCCCCTGGTAATCCTAGGCTATTCATTGAACACTTTTCTTCATGGCTACCCTACTTTCTCTCCTCTAGCACTGCCTCATACTCGGTGACTTTAACATCCCAATCAACAACCTCACCTGCCCTGATGCCTCCTGTCTGCTCTCTATAACCTCCTCCTTTGGCCTCACACAGTTGTCTAATTCAGCAACTCATACAGCTGGAAACACTCTTGACCTCATCTTTACCACCTCTAATCTCTCCACTGTTTCCATTTCCATTTTCTTTCTATTTCCTTTGTCTGACCACCATCTACTAACATTTGACATCAGCATAACCCGTACCCAAATTTCACCATCCTCAACTCTCCAATCTCGCATAAACCTCAATTGCCTTTCTCCACCAAACTCAAAACTCTCCTTTTAGCCATCTCAAATCTAACTTGCCCTAACTCTGCTATCTCACTCTACAACTTGACTCTCTCCTCTCAACTCGACATCATGGCACCTCCTACAATTAAATGCAGCAAGCGCCCCCAATTACAACCCTGGCACACCAAGCTGACCCGTGACCTCCAAAAATATTCTAGAACCGCTGAACGCTGCTGGAGAAAGTCTCACTTTGCATCTGACTTCCTCCACTATAAATTTATGCTGCGCTCCTACAGCCTGGCTCTTTCCGCTGCAGAAGTAACTTACTTTAAAACCCTCATAAGTACACTGTCCCATCAACCCAAACACCTATTTCACACTATTGATGCTCTTCTTCGCCCTTTTAATCCCTCTCATTCTACCATCTTGTCCGCCACAAACTTTGCATCTCACTTCACTGAGAAGATCTCTACTGTCAGGGAAGAGATCGCTAATTTCTCTCCTTCTCCTACCATACATCACCCAACCCCACTCCCTCCACCATTCTACACTCATTTGCACCTGCTACAGCAGAAGAGGTTTCTGCTCTGCTCCAATCCTCCTGCCCCACCACCTGTTCCCTCGATCCTATTCCTTCATATCTCATCCACACTTTGTCTACCTCTCTTGTGCTTCCTCTCACTTAAATTTTCAATCTCTCCCTTTCCTCTGGTACATTTACCTCACCCTTCAAACATGCAAATGTAACCCCAACTCCCCATCCAACTACTGCCATATCTCGCTACTGCCTTTTGCCTCCAAGATC
>OW240920.1:39436338-39644226 GCA_933207985.1 Pelobates cultripes | reverse complement strand
CTATTTCAGGCTGAAAAACGACTAAGTCCCATCGCCGAATGGGACTTAGTCTCTGCAGCTGAAATAAGGCTGAAAAAAACGGCTGAAAAAAAGACTAAGTCCCATCGCCGAATGGGACTAGTCTCTGCAGCTGAAATAAGGCTGAAAAAAACGGCTGAAAAAAAGACTAAGTCCCATCGCCGAATGGGACTTAGTCTCTGCAGCTGAAATAATTTCCCATTTACTGAACCAACTGGGAAATAGCAAGGCAGGCACAAAGGGTTTTCACCAGGTCTGGGGACACAGGGGACACCGTCTTAAAGGGGCCGTGTCCCCAACAAGTCTGGGGACACGGCCTTAAAGGGGCAGTGTCCCAATCTTCCTGATGTCCCAAAAAAGGTGTTTAAAGGGCCAGCACCAGTCACATAAGAGTCCATAAGCCCCAATATGCCCACCGACAGTCTTAAAGGGCCATACACACCAAATAAAAGTGCATACATTTTCACAATCTCCCAGGGGCCATAGTCATGCGGGAGGAGGCTGGCAAGTAGGCTTCTCCACAACCCAGGGAAGCAGGGCAATTTGCCATTTAAAGGACCCGTTACAAATAGCAGTTTGTAACAAGGTGTCAATCCATATCTGCCAAGTGACCCGATGTAGGGGGAACAGTCCCTATTCTGCTCTGTGTCAGTGTGTATCAGGGATCCTTAGGACAGGTGTCAATCCATACCTGCCAAGTGACCCTATGTAGGGGGAACAGTCCTATTCTGCTCTGTGTCAGTGTTTATCAGGGATCCTTAGGATAGGTGTCAAACCATTTCTGCCAAGTGACCCTATGTAGGGGTACAGTCCCTATTCTGCTCTGTGTCAGTGTGTATCAGGGTCTCTGAGGACAGGTGTCAATCCATATGTCAAGGTGTCAATATGTCATATGTCAGGTGTCAATCCATATTGATTGTGATTTAGGAATGTTAGGTGATTTCACCTTGCCCCTTTGTAGTTAAAACCAAGACTCTGTATCAGCCTTCAATGTAATTTTCCATGGGAGTTTTGCCATGGATCCCCCTCCGGCATGCCACAGTCCAGGTGTTAGTCCCCTTGAAACAACTTTTCCATCCCTATTGTGGCCAGAAAGAGTCCCTGTGTGTTTTAAAATTCGCCTCCCCATTGAAGTCAATGGCGTTTCGGGCGGTTCGCCGGTTCGCGAACATTTGCGGAAGTTCGCGTTCGCCGTTCGCGAACCGAAAATTTCGGGTTCGCGACATCACTACTGGCAGGCGCTCCCTGGGTCGGGACAGGAGGGTGGGCGAGGAACAGTACACCCTGCCCAGGACTTATTCTCCTCGTTTCAGATCTCGGAGCCACTCCTCATCAGTGTTCGTGAGGCACCGGGTGGGCTCCCCGGTTGGCGGGACTTCCTGGAAGCACAGCGGTTCCCATCGCAGCCCCGGGCGCTTCTGGATCGAGGGGCTTGGCCGGTGAGTCCAGCGAATCACTGCATTCCAGCACGCTATTTCAAACACAACAATCACTACTCCACTTGGGGGATGGTACAGGGGACAGCGTAGGGCAGGTGTGGGCGCAGGGGGCGGCAGCAGGGGGGCCCGGTGTGGGGACCTCGGCGGTGTCGGCAAGCAGCGAGGAGTCGGGGACCGCACCCGGCACGGGGGACGCAGGGAGCGAGCGGGCAGAACTAACCGGGGGGGTGTCAGACGCGGCAAGGCAGCACGCGTACGTATCATTTGCTGACCCACTCGGGGTCCACCTCAAACAGGAGGTGAAAGAAAAAATCTGGAATGGGGACTTTATTGACCTCAAGGAGGAGGATAAGAAAGATGAGAAGAAGAAAGAAGAGGAGAAGCAGAAGCGGTATCGCAAGATACCAAAATCCTTTGGGAACTGGCTGAGGGCGTTTTGCGTCTTGGCCAGCGTGATAGGGGAGAAGTCGCCGGGCATGTGCTCTTCCCTGTTTTGCTACTTGGACGGGATTTGGGAGGCATACCGCACTTATGGCGGGCTGGCATGGTGGCGGTATGACGAACAGTTCCGGCAGCGGCTGGCGGCTAATCCGGGTATGAGGTGGGACCAGATGGACCTGCCTCTCTGGATGAAGCTGATGATGGTGCAAAAGGCGCAACCCTTTCAGCACGCGGCTGGCGCAAAAGGTCAGTCCGCCTCGTCGGCTGCTTCACAAAAGGGACTATGCTGGCTTTTCAATGAAAGCCAATGCAAATGGGGTGCTTCCTGCCGATTTAAAGCGGCACTGTCATGCCGAAACCCGTTTTTTTTTTAACCCCCCTCCCGCCTCCACTACATCCAATTGACCCACTAGTCACCCCCAAATGCCCCTAAGCCCCCACATTACCTATTTTTTATTCCTTATTTTCTGCCCCGATCTTGAGTCAGGGCGCCGCCATCTTTGTGTGGGTAGGTGAAGTCCCTGTGGGACACGTCATCTGCCCACACTAGGCAGACTGTGAGATTCCCGCACATGCCCAGTGAAACACCTGGAAATGCGAACGGGAATTTCATCTATTCATTCATTCATCAGACAGACGAATGAGTGAATAGAAAGATCAGCCGAACAAACAAACACAATGTATCAGTGTATCTTTGTTTGTGCAGTTTATTACAAGGAGGGAGCTACCGGCGTGCAGCACCCTCCTTGTAATATGTAACTATAGAAGCGGCAGGGAGCAGTGCTCCCCACCACTTCATAAGCCCCCCAGTACCCCCTCTCACTCTATGGGGGTCAATATGACCCCCATAATAGCACAAGAGAGATTTAAATCTCCCAAATGCCCCTACTCACTATACCACGAGTAGGGGCATGTCTACTAAACAGTGAGCAGCCTGTGGCTGCTCACTGTTGAAAAAAAAGACATAAATTACAATAAGGGGGGGCGGACCTATTGTCCTCCCCCCCTCCCCCACCCTGAGCGGCGGATGGGGGCCATAAAGATAATGGGGGGGGGACCTACTGTCCTCCCCCCCCCGGCCCCCACCCCTGAGCGGTGGGTGGGGGCCCTAATAAAACAATAAGGGGGGAGGACCTACTGTCCTCCCCCCCCTGGCCCCCACCCCTGAGCGGTGGGTGGGGGCACTTATAAAACAATAAGGGGGGGGGTCCTACTTCCTCCCCCCCTGGCCCCCACCCCTGCGTGGTGGGTGGGGGCCCTAATAAAACCATAAGGGGGGGTACCTCCTGTCCTCCCCCCCTGGCCCCCACCCGTGCGCGGTGGGTGGGGGCCCTAATAAAACCATAAGGGGGGGACCTACTGTCCTCCCCCCCTGCGCGGTGGGTGGGGGCCCTAATAAAACCATAAGGGGGGGACCTACTGTCCTCCCCACGGCCCCCACCCCTGAGCGGTGGGTGGGGGCACTAAATAAAGATATGGGGGGAACTTCTGTCCCCCCCCAGCCCCCACCCCTGTGCGGTGGGTGGGGGCCCTAATAAAACAATAAGGGGGGGGACCTACTGTCCTCCCCCCCCGCCCCCACCCCTGCGCGGTGGGTGGGGGCCCCAGTAAAACAATAAGGGGGGGGGGACCTACTGTCCTCCCCCCTGGCCCCCACCCCACTAACCTGTAAAAAAAAAAAATTAAACTTAGCATTTGACGTCTTCTTTTTTCTAAAATCTTCTTTCTTCAGCCCTCCAAAAAGGCCAAATAAAATCCATTACACCTGTCGCACTTTAAAAAAAAAAAAACGAGCGCAAAAAAAAATAATCCATGTTCGCCCTTCGAGGACACGCCGCATACTGAGCTCCGCAGGGCGGGTCAAGGCTTATAAAGCCTTGCCCCGCCCTGCAATTAGGCTTAGAACACTCTGATTGGTGGGTTTAAGCCAATCAGAGTGCTCTGAGTCATTTTACACAGCGTGGGAAAATTCAAAAAGAACTTTCCCACGCTGTGTAAAAATAAACACAAACTGCCTGAACAATTAATGAAAAGCCACCAATCAGATGCTCTGAAATCATTTTACACAGCGTGGGAAAATTCAAAGAACTTTTCCCGCGCTGTGTAAATAACAAAACACTCTGATTGGGTAGCTTTCAAACAATTAAGTATTATGAGTCATTTTACACAGCGTGGGAAAATTCAAAAGAACTTTCCCCGCAGCTGTGGCCAAAACTCAGAGCACTCTGATGGCCCAAACCCGCAATCCAGGTCATTCTAACCTAATTACGAAGGCGGGGCGAGCTTTATAACGACCGCCTGCGAAACTCCGGCGTTATAGCCTCTATTAAGTGCGGCGGGTGGCAATAGTTACAGCTAACGCTTTGAAGCTGAAATTTTAGAAAAAACATCAATTTAATTTTACAAATTGGTATTTATTCCCCCCTCACTATTTGTAGGGTGAGGGGGGTAGGTAGGGGATAGGTTTTTTTGGGTGGGGGTTGGTGACTAGGGGCTTGGGACCCCTAGTCACCTTGATTGGGGGGGGTGTTTCATTTAGGGCCCCCACCCACCGCTCAGGGGTGGGGGCCGGGGGGGAGGACAGTAGGTCCCCCCCCCTTATTGTTTTACTAGGGCCCCCACCCACCGCTCAGGGGTGGGGGCCAGGGGGGGAGGACAGTAGGTCCCCCCCTTATTGTTTTACTAGGGCCCCCACCCACCGCGCAGGGGTGGGGGCCAGTGGGGGGACAGAAGTTCCCCCCCATATCTTTATTTAGGGCCCCCACCCACCACTCAGGGGTGGGGGCCAGGTTCCCCCCATCTTTATTTAGGGCCCCCACGGGCATGGGGGGAGTGGGGGTGGGGGGTTATTAGTTTTTTTTTTTTTTTTTTACAGTGAGCAGCTATAAGCTGCTCACTGCTTACTACACATGCCCCTACTCGCGGTATAGCGAGTAGGGGCATATTAATTTACTAATACTAAGTAATCTTTACTTAGTATTAGTAAAGTTGGCTGTTAGACCAATTTAGGTCTTTCAGCCTTTTAGTAGATAGCTCCCTGATACCGTGGGAATTAGGGAGTTATCTACTAAGCGGCTGCAAAATGCAGCCACAGCAATGAATAGGATCAGAGTTTCATTCATTAGAATGAAATTCCGATCCGAATAAAATGCCGAATTGCGTTCTAAAAGAAACTAACATACTGTTGTCATTCAGTTAGAACGCAATTCGGCAGTTTAGTGTAAAGTGACAGGAAGCATTGTGGGATCACAGAGGAAAGCTAGGGATCATGGGAAAATTGCTCTGACCAGCGGAAATGAAGCACACTTTGCTCCTCCGCTGGTCAGAGCTGGTCAAGAGGAGGAATCCTCCATAAGGCAAAGAGTCCCTACTTTGTCTTATGATTTTAAAGAAAACTAAAGAAGACAGGAAGAAAAGAAGAACAGATCCTGAGAGAGGGGGAGAAGAGGAAGAGATTGAGGAAAGGTAAGTTCGGCATGACAGTGCCGCTTTAAGCATGAATGCTCGGGCTGTGGGGGGGTGCACGGGTTGCAGCGCTGTTTCAAGAAAGGTAAGTCAGGTGGAGCAGGAGCTTTATCCGCGGTCGGAGGCGGGGGACTTCCGCTGTGCCGGGGGCTCACCCTGGTGAAGCTAGACGCGATGGAGCCCTGGCTAAGCCGCTACGGTAATAGCTCCTCAGGGCTGGGTTCGGGCAGGGGTTCTTTATCCCGTTCCGGGGCAGGGACGGTACGGGATGCCCGCGTAATGTTAAATCGGTGGCAGAATTTCCAGAAGTGGTGCGGGACAAGCTGGGCAAGGAAGTTATGTTGGGTAGAATGGCAGGACCGTTTCGGGTACCACCAATAGAGGGCCTCCAGGTTTCCCCTCTCGGGGTGGTCCCTAAGAAGGAGCCGGGGAAGTTTAGGCTCATTCACCACCTATCCTACCCTAAGGGCGGGTCGGTGAATGATGACATCGATAAGGAGCTGTGCTCGGTCTCTTATGCATCATTTGACCAGGCGGTCGAGCTGGTAAAGAGGGCCGGGGCTCTTATGGCAAAGGTTGACATTGAAGCGGCTTTTCGTCTGCTCCCTGTCCACCCGGCGTGTCACCACCTGCTAGGGTGCTTTTTCAAGGGGGGCTATTACGTGGACTTGTGCCTCCCAATGGGATGTTCCATTTCCTGCTCCTACTTCGAAAAGTTTAGTTCTTTTCTTGAATGGGTGGTGCGGGTTGAAGCGGGGGACAGAGCGGTGGTACACTACTTGGATGATTTCTTCTGTGTAGGGCCGGCCAACTCCCCGGCTTGCCTGCACCTGCTGAGGACCATTGAATGGGTGGCGGGCCAATTCGGGGTGCCGCTAGCGGCGGATAAGACGGAGGGCCCGACCGGGTGCCTCAGCTTCTTGGGGTTGGAAATAGATTCGGCGCTCGGGGAATGCCGACTGCCACTGTCCAAATTGGAGGGACTTCGGTCTGCAGTGGGCGCGGTGCAGCAGGCGCGCAAGGTGACGCTTCAGCGACTGCAATCGCTGATAGGGATGCTCAACTTCGCCTGCCAGGTAATACCGATGGGTAGGGTGTTTAGCCGCAGCCTGTCAGCAGCTACTGCAGGGGCACGGTCCCCGCACCATTTCATATGGGTATCCTCGTCCATGCGGGCTGACCTGGTAGTATGGGACACCTTCTTGCGGGATTTCAACGGGACGGTGTTCTTCCGGCAGGAAGGCGTGTCAGCGGCCGAATTGGAGCTGTTCACTGACGCGTCTGGTAGCGTGGGGTATGGGGCCTACTTCGGTGGGAGATGGTGTGCGGAAAAGTGGCCGGTGGCGTGGGGGCGGAGCCCGCTCATGCGTAACTTGGCTTTCCTGGAATTGTTCCCGTTGGTGGTAGCGTTGGCCCTGTGGGGGGATAGCTTGCGGTTCCGAAAAGTGGTCTTTTTTTCGGACAACATGTCCGTGGTGCATGCGGTTAAAAACCTGTCGGCGGCGTCAAGGCCAGTGGTGACGTTATTGCGGCGATTTGTCTTGCTGTGCATGTCCCTTAACGTGGTTTTCGCGCGCCATGTGCTGGGGTACTTGAATGAGGTGGCTGACGCTCTGTCTCGTTTTCAGTGGTCCAGGTTTCGGACGGTGGCCCCGGAGGCGCTGGACGTGGGCCAGGCGTGCCCGAACGAGATGTGGCAGTTAGGAGCGTCCTGCTTGGGGGACTCGTGAAGGCGTCACTCGCGCCGGCCACCTGGGCCGCCTACAATAAGGTCTGGGGTGCATGGGAGCGTTCCTGGGAAGGGTTGGGTAGGCAAGCAACGGGGGAGCCACCGCTGGACGCCTTCCTGTGGTTCACTTTCCACTTGTTGGCGGGCGGCGCGTCAGTGGTGGACAGGACCATGGCTGCAATGGCCTTTTGGTTCAAGCTCCACGGGGGGGAAGACCTTACCAAGGCTTTTGTTATCAGGCAGGCTCTAAAGGGCTATTGGAGGGGCCGTAGGGTGCCAGATGCAAGACGCCCGGTGTCGGTACGGGTGCTGGGGGGTCTAGTCCAAGCCTTACCTGAAATCTGCTTCAATGGGTTTGAGGTGTCTCTGTTCAGGGCGGCATTCCTTCTGGCCTTTTTCGGGGCCTTTAGGATTGGGGAATTGGTAAGCGCCACGCGGTTGGCGTCAGGGGGCATACAGGCATCGGGGGTTCGCACACTCGGTGGGAAGTTGGTGGTACACCTGGCCAGGTCCAAGACTGACGTCCAGGGGGCAGGCAGGGACGTGACCCTGGGCCCCCTACCAGGTTCAACCTTGTGTCCAGTGGCTGCGGTAACGCACTACTTGGAGCAGAGGCCGGCGGTGGACGGGTTGTTCTTGGTGCATGCGGACGGCTCGTCGCTCTCCCGCTTCCAATTTAATAAAGTTTTCCGGTTGGGCTTAGGAAGGTTGGGGTTATGTGCGGGCACCTACGGCACCCACTCATTTCGCATTGGGGCGGCCACGGAGGCTGCGCGCCTGGGGCTTGGGGACGAGCGGTCAAGAGGATCGGGAGATGGGAGTCTGTCCAGTTTCGCTCGTACATTCGCTTGGGTTTATTGGATCGCTAGCCAGGGCCCGTGGGGGACTCCGGTGGGCACAGGGGGTATTTATACTCTGTCTTTCCTCCTTCCCCAGGTCGTGTCGCATGGATCGTGGGCCATTCATTTGTCTTCTGGGCCGCCAGGAGGGCTGCAGCTCGAGCGCAAGGCCAGCACCTGGGCTTTCCAACGGACCAGTTGGCGGTGCGATGGCTCGGGTACAGGGGATATTGCTGGAGGGACATATGCGGGGCGGTGTTCCGTATGGTGGCAGGCAGGGTGAGGCCCGACATGTTGGTACTGCATGCAGGGGGCAACGACTTGGGCCTCATACCACAACGGAGGCTAGTCAAGTGGATGAAGCAGGACCTTAACAGGCTGGTTGATCTGCTTCCCGGGGTAATGTTGGTGTGGTCGGAGATGGTCCCGCGGCGACACTGGAGACACGCATGGGACCCTGCGACCTTGGACAGATGTAGGGGTTAAGTTAACAGCCTGATGGCGAGCTTCGTGAGGAAGTTGGGAGGGGTAGTGGTAAGGCACGGGGAATTGGAAGGTGGTTTGCCAGGGTATTATCACCCGGACGGCGTTCACCTGTCGGCAGTAGGTTGGGACCTGCTGAACCTGAGGTTACAAGAGGGGATGCAAAGGGCACTCTTTCTCCGGGGTGGGGAAGCTCAGACAGCTTAAGGGGTCAAGGTCTGAGCCCGTGGCAGGATAGGGAGCCGAGGAAGAGGAAATAGGCTCCCATGAGGAACGTCACGGACATGGAAATTGTGGTCACTGGTGGTTGGTAGGTTTCGAGTCCTGGAGGTGGCTCAGAACCTGGTGGGGTAGGGGTATCCGGGTATACCCCTGCCGTGGTTATATATGGTTGGCACTTAAATTGTTATGTTGGAGTAAGGTTGCAAATTGTTAAAGATATATATATATGTGTTAGTATGTTGGGGGTCATTGCCCGTTATATTAAAAGAAGGCAGGGCCGGTGCAAAGAATTTTGGGTACATAGGCGAAGATGCATTTTTCCGCCCCCCCAAAAACATCTTCACCCATGTGCCTCCTAACCTCCCTTTTGTGTTTCTTATCCCGTCTTTTAAATATCTGACTCCCTTTGCCTTTGTGTGTCTCCTATCTCTCCTCTTTGTATGACTCTTACATCCTCCCACATTTTGTGTCTTACTCCTCCCAGCCCCTTTGTGTGACTCCTTTTCTCCCAGCCCCTTTGTGTCTCTTTCCTTCTCAAGCCCCGGTGTGTGTTTCTTTCACATCCAGCCCCTCTCCCTGTCCCTTAATGGTCCCCTCCCTTCTCTGACCCTTACTGTACCTCTCCCCTCTCTCCTCCTTTTCCTGTTCCTCAGTGTTCCTTTCCCTTCCCCCCTCCTTTCCCTGTCCCTTAGTGTTCCTCTCCCCTCCCCCCTCTGTTCCCTGTCGCTTAGTGTTCCTCTCCCCCTCCCTCCTTTTCCCTTAGGGTATCTCTCCTTAGGGTATCTCTCACAGACACTGTCCCTTGGTGCGCCACCCACCCCCATAGTGGTCCCCTCCCCTTCCTGGTGTGCCTCCTACCTTTCTTGTAGCGTGGCTGAGCGGAGCGAAGTTCCTGTACCACGGTACACTCCGCTTGGCCACGCTACAGTCAGGGGTGTATAAACACTGACAGTCACACACACTCAGTGACAAATACACAGACATCTCTGACAGCCAGACTCACTTATCTGACACACTCATTCATTGACAGACACTCACACGCACACTGACAGGCACACAAACACTGACAGACTCATTGACAAACACACACTGACACACACACACACAAACTCACAGACACTGACAGACACGTACTCACATGCACACACGCACATACTGACAGACACACTCACACACACTGAGAGACACACATACTCACACACACACTGACAGACTCACTCACACACACTGACAGACACACACTCACTCACACACTGACAGACACACATACTCACACACACACTGACAGACACACTCACTCACACACACTGACAGACACACATACTCACACACACACTGACAGACACACATACTCACACACTGACAGACACACTCACTCACACACACTGACAGAACCATACAAACTCACAGACACACATACTCACATGCACACACACACACACATTAATAATCTAAATTAAATTTAAATTTCCCACCCAGCCTCCCTACCTGGAGAGCTGGCGTGGGTCTCTCATTGGTGGTCCAGTGGGGCTGCTGGGAGGCGTGCGGCTGAATTGGATGCCGAGGGAGCTCTGATCTCTCTGATCTGCTCCCTCGCAGGCTGCTTACTGCTGCCGCGGGAGCGGGAATATGACGTCATCAGTAAACAGCCTGCGAGGGAGCACATCAGAGAGATCAGAGCTCCCTCGGCATCCAATTCAGCCGCACGCCGCGCCGGGGATCCAGGAGGTGACCTGGCAGGAGGGAGCACTTCCCTCCTGCCGGTCACTGGAATTTTGCGCCCCCAGAGCCGGTGCGCCCTAAGGCGGCCGCCTGTGCCGCCTTATGGACGCGCCGGCCCTGAAAGAAGGATGCGAGGGCGGAGTATGGGGGCAATGACCCATATTTATATGTTAAATTATTATTATATTGTTATGATTGTTATTACAAATGATAAACTTATTATATTTATTATTATAATGGTTAATAAAAGCTGTGGACAATTTTACCCATATACCCTAGTGTCAGTGTGTTATTGGGTTAGGTATGTGGGGGTTTTGTCCTAGGTTCCGACTGCCCATATGGCGACTGTACACCGGTCATGCAACTGTCAAAAATTACCTACTAAGCCCTCAGTGAATACTTTTCTAACAACCTACTTCGTACCCCTACTTTTACCCTTTGTGTCACTATACTCCACTCCCTCTAGAATGTAAGCTCATTGAGCAGGGCCCTCCACCTCTTTCTTCCTGTATGTCCAGTTGTCTGGTTACATCTACATGTCTGTTAGTCCACCCATTGTACAGCGCTTCAGAATCTGATGGTGATATATAAATAATAAAATAACAATAGTAAAATAATAATATCAGCTTTTTCTTATCCAATACAATAATCAGTTGAATTTTGGCTTTTTCATATCTCCATATCTCTTTTTATTGTGTTCTTTGTTTAATTTCTCTCTGCATTTATTTGCCTGTCATGTAAAGCATATATTTATTTTCTAGATTGTTGATGCTCGTATGTCTAAATCAATAAATCCTAATCAATTCTGCCTCTGAAGAGAATCTACTTGTTTAATATACGCTATGTCATGCATCATAATTTGCTAAATGATAATGTGTTCCAGCGGAACATCGTTAAGGCATTGCCATTCAATGGAAAGGTGTAATTCTAATCAAAGCTGACTGTTCGAAAGTTGTTAAAATATATAAAAATATAAAATAATGTCAGGCTTGCATGCATTTAATGATGCTCATTTTTATAATAAATGTTTTCAGGTCCTAGAACGCAAAGTAATGAGCATATTTAAAAGAAAAGAATTACCTGCTGAGATACCAAAGTACGATTTAATAATGGCAACTAGTGAGTAGATTGAATAAAATATCTATTATAATCCAGCTGTTCTATGATTATTTTAACAAAGATTTAATGCTATTTCAAAGGTAAATGCAAAGAAGTAGATATCTTAAAAATTTGAACGTGCTAGAGTATTTTTTTTAACTTCATAACCTAGTGCGCTTACAGAGCAATTGTAAACATTCTAATTGTTTTGCTGCTAAACAGTACATTTTAGGGCCTAAGCGATAAAATATAGTGATAGTTCACCTTTTTAAGTCTTTAATAGTGAGGCACGAATGTCTGTCTGATTGAGTTGCTATGGTGAACTCCCTAGGCCTCAAAAACCCATAAAATGCTATGTACATAGTGGTTTTTAAGACCATATGTGTATGAGGGTCAAATGATTGTCTGTCTAGCATGTCTGATAAGGCCCAGAATCTTTCCCCATCTATAGGAAGACGTTGCTGTGTAGTGTGATGATCTAATTTGTTGATGCCTTTCAGTATGTTCTTTATAGCGTAAGAGGTTAGAAAAGGAACATGATTTAGTATAGTGGTCATGAATAGAGTTGAGAGAACCCGAACTGTAAAGTTCGGGTTCGTACCAAACATTAAGTTTTTTGGAACCGAACACGGACATATCACTGTATGTTCGGGTTGGAGTTCGGTGTTCGGCGATTTAATGGCGCGTTTGACTCAGGTGCCCTTAGAAGCCATCACAGGCATGCCTACTAATGGCTTGGCCAGTGCAGCATGTGACCCAGCCTCTATATATAAGCTGGAGTCGCGTAGCACCACACGCACATGAGCTCTTATTAGTGTAGGGAGAGGATGTTGCAGCTGTGAGGGACAGCTTAGGAAAGAATTCTGCAAACTAGATTTTGCTGCTAATCTGCTAAATAGTACATTTTCGGCGTGCTCTTCATATCTGAGAGTCAAATAGAAGCATCAAATACTGCGGTTACAGAGCAATTGTAAACATTCTAATTGTTTTGCTGCTAAACTGCTAAATAGTACATTTTGGGCGTGCACTTCATATCTTAGAGTCAAATAGAAGCTTCAAATACCACGGTTACATTGGAGTTTTAAAAAGTACATTTTTATTGGTGCTAAATAGTACGTTAGTGGGATAGTACATTAGTGGGGTGCACTTCATATCTGAGAGTCAAATAGAACCGTCAAATACTGCTGTCACGTTGCAGTTTTAAAACGTAAAGATTTTTGGGTGCTAAACTGCTATATAATATTTTAGTGGGGTGCACTTCATATCTGAGAGTCAAAAAGAAGCGTCTAATTGTGTGCTTACAGCTCAGTGGTAAACATTCTAATTGTTTTGCTGCTAATCTGCTAAATAGTACATTTTGGGCGTGCACGTCATATCTAAGAGTCAAATAGAAGCGTTAAATAGTGTGCTTACAGCGCAGTTGTAAAAATTCTTATTTTCTGGTTGCTAATCTGCTAAATAGTACATTTTTGGCGTGCTCTTCATATCTGAGAGTCAAATAGAAGCGTCAAATACTGCGGTTACAGAGCAAATGTAAACATTCTAATTGTTTTGCTGCTAAACTGCTAAAAAGTACATTTTGGGAGTGCACTTCATATCTGAGAGTCAAATAGAAGCATCAAATAGTGCGCTTACTCGCAGTTGTAAAAATTCATATTTTCTGGGTGCTAATCTGCTAAATAGTACATTTTGGGCATGTTCTTCATATCTGAGAGTCAAATAGAAGCGTCAAATACTGCGGTTACAGAGCAATTGTAAGCATTCTAATTGGTTTGCTGCTAAACTGATAAATAGTACATTTTGGGCGTTCACTTAATATCTGAGAGTCAAATAGAAGCATCAAATAGTGCGCTTACTGCGCAGTTGTAAAAATTCTTATTTTCTGGGTGCTAATCTGCTAAATAGTACATTTTCGGCATGCTCTTTATGTCTGAGTCAAATAGAAGTAACAAATACTGCGGTTACAGAGCAATTGTTAACATTCTAATTGTTTTGCTGCTAAACTGCTAAATAGTACATTTTGGGAGTGCACTTCATATCTGAGAGTCAAATAGAAGCGTCTAATTGTGCCCTTACTGCGCAGTTGTAAACATTCTAATTATTTTGCTGCTAGTCTGCTAAATAGTACATTCTGGGGCCTGCTCTTCATACCTGAGAGTCAAACAGAAGCATTTTATAGTGTGGTTGCATCACACTTTCAAAAATTATAATTTTTTGGGTGCTAAATAGTACATTTGTGGCCTGCAGTGCATTTCTTGCAGTCCAGTAAAAATTCTTATTTTCTGGGTGCTAATCTGTTAAATAGAACATTTTGGGGCATGCACTTCATATCTGAGAGTCAAATTGAAGCGTCTAATAGTGCGCTTACAGAGCAATTGTAAACATTCTAATTGTTTTGCAGCTAAACTGCTAAATAGTACATTTTAGGGCCTGCTTTTCAAATTTGAGAGTCAAATAGTAGCGTCAAATACTGCTGTCACATTGCAGTTTTAAAAATTTAAAATTTTTAGGGTGCTAAACTGCTAAATAGTATTTTAGTGGGGTGCACTTCATATCTAAGAGTCAAATAGAAGCATCTAATAGTGTGCTTACAGCGCAGTTGTAAAAATTATAATTTTCTTGGTTCTAAACTGCTAAATAGTACATTTTGCGGCCTGCACTTCATATCTGAGAGTCAAATCAAAGCGTCTAATAGTGCGCTTACAGAGCAATTGCAAACATTCTAATTGTTTTGCTGCTACACTGCTAAATAGTACATTTTGGGCGTGCTCTTCATACCTGAGAGTCAAATAGAAGCGTCAAATACTGCGGTTACAGAGCAACTGTAAACATTCTAATTGTTTTGCTGCTAAACTGCTAAATAGTACATTTTGGGAGTGCACTTCATATCTGAGAGTCAAATAGAAGCGTCAAATAGTGCGCTTACTGCGCAGTTGTAAAAATTCATATTTTCTGGGTGCTAATCTGCTAAATAGTACATTTTGGGCGTGTTCTTCATATCTGAGAGTCAAATAGAAGCGTCAAATACTGCGGTTACAGAGCAATTGTAAACATTCTAATTGTTTTGCTGCTAAACTGCTAAATAGTACAATTTGGGCGTGCTCTTCACATCTGAGAGTAAAATAGAAGCGTCAAATACTGCGGTTACAGAGCAATTGTAAACATTCTAATTGTTTTGCTGCTAAACTGCTAAATAGTATATTTTGGGCGTGCACTTCATATCTAAGAGTCAAATAGAAGTGTGAAATAGTGCGCCTACTGTGCAGTTGTAAAAATTCTTATTTTCTGGTTGCTAATCTGCTAAATAGTACATTTTCGGCGTGCTCTTCATATCTGAGAGTCAAATAGAAGCGTCAAATAGTGCTGTCACATTGCAGTTTTAAAAATTAAAAAATTTTGGGTGCTAAACTGCTAAATAGTATTTTAGTGGGTTGCACTTCATATCTAAGAGTCAAATAGAAGCATCTAATAGTGTGCTTACAGCACAGTTGTAAAAATTCAAATTTTCTGGGTTCTAATCTGCTAAATAGTACATTTTGCGGCCTGCACTTCATATCTGAGAGTCAAATCAAAGCGTCTAATAGTGCGCTTACAGAGCAAATGTAAACATTCTAATTGTTTTGCTGCTAAATAGTACATTTTGGGCTTGCACTTCATATCTGAGAGTCAAATAGAAGCATCTAATAGTGCGCGTAGAGCGCAGTTGTAAACATTCTTATTGTTTTGGTGCTAAACTGACTGATAAATAGTACATTTGGGGCGTGCACTTCATATCTAAGAGTCAAATAGAAGCGTGAAATAGTGCGCTTACTGCGCAGTTTTAAATATTCTTATTTTCTGGTTGCTAATCTGCTAAGTAGTACATTTTCGGCGTGCTCTTCATATCTGAGAGTCAAATAGAAGCGTCAAATACTGCGGTTACAAAGCAATTGTAAACATTCTAATTGTTTTGCTGCTAAACTGCTAAATAGTACAATTTAGGCGTGCTCTTCACATCTGAGAGTAAAATAGAAGCGTCAAATACTGCAGTTACAGAGCAATTGTAAACATTCTAATTGTTTTGCTGCTAAACTGCTAAATAGTACATTTTGGGCATGCACATCATATCTGAGAGTCAAATAGAAGCGTCAAATAGTGCGCTTACTGTGCAGTTGTAAAAAAATTTATTTTCTGAGTGCTAATCTGCTAAATAGTACATTTTCGGCATGCTCATCATATCTGAGTCAAATAGAAGCGTCAAATACTGCGGTTACAGAGCAATTGTAAACATTCTAATTGTTTTGCTGCTAAACTGCTAAATAGTACATTTTGGGAGTGCACTTCATATCTGAGAGTCAAATAGAAGCATCTAATTGTGCGCTTACTGCGCAGTTGTAAACATTCTAATTATTTTGCTGCTAATCTGCTAAATAGTACATTTTGGGGCCTGCTCTTCATATCTGAGAGTCAAACAGAAGCGTTTAATAGTGTGGTTACATCACACTTTCAAAAATTATATTTTTTTGGGTGCTAAATAGTACATTTGCAGCCTGTAGTGGATTTCTTGCAGTCCAATAAACAAAAAAAACAAAAGAAGTGTTGACTGTTGGTGGTTACATTGTCGCCTGACATAAAACATCTGTTAGTTTGGTGGGTGAACGCAAAGAATGATAAGAGCGTCAAATAAGGGACATGGCCCTGGTCGTGGTGCTTCTGGTGTTGGTGGAATCCCTGTTGCAAGGAGAGGACGTGGTCGATCTGTGCCAGCTACACGCACAAGTGAAACATCTTCCTCATGTGCGAGTACGCGACAGAACCATCAGTGTTATTTGGTAGGCCCGAATACCGCTCTACGAATGGTGAGTCCAGAACAAGTACAGGCTATAGTAGATTGGATGGCTGACAGTGCCTCCAGTTCCTGCACATTGTCTCCCACCCGGTGCTCTGCTGAAAGCTCAGCGTTGGCACCTGCAGCCCATGGCCATCTGTCTATCACCTCACCCCCTGGCAAATCACCCAAGCAGTCTGAGCCACAAGTCATGCAGCAGTTCCTTATGCTTTTTGATGACTCTGCTGGCGGGGTTTCCATGTGCCATCCACCCAACCCTGCCCCAGAAGTGGAAGGGATTGAGTGCACTGATGCACAACCATTTATGTGTCAGTATGTGGACATGCAAGGACCACCGCAGCACGTCTCTGATGATGACGAAACACAGGTGCCAACTACTGTGGCTTTCAGCAGTGTGCAGACCGACAAGGAGGGCAGGGTTGAAGAGTGGGTGGAAGATGATGTGGCGGATGATGAGGTCCTAGACCCCACATGGAATGAAGGTTACGCGAGTGACGTGTCCAGTTTGGAGGAAGAAGTGGTGGAGGCACAGAGGCACCAGCACAGCATAAGAGGGAGCAGGGTGCAAAAGCGGAGCGGCCATCCCCTAGACGGTACGCCTGCTACTGCCTATCGCACCCAAGGACCGAGCACAACAAAGCCATCTCCAAGGAATTACATGACGTTGGCAGTTCTTCAGACAATGTGCTGACGACAAGACACAAGTGGTTTGCACGCTGTGCAATCAGAGCCTGAAGCGAGGCATAAACGTGCTAAACCTGAGCACAACTTGCATGACCAGGCATCTTCATGCAAAGCACGAGCTGCAGTGGAGTAAGCACCTCAAAAACCAAGAAAGGTCTCAGGCTCCTTCTGCTTCCTCTTCTGCTGCTGTCTAGGCCTCTTCCTCCACCTCTGGAGTGACAGTGGCACCTGCCACCCTGCAAACAGAGGATGTGGCAGCAATACCACCATGTCCGCCACCGTCCCCAAGCATCTCCACACTGTCCCATGGAAGAGTTCAGCTGTCCATCTCCCAAACACTGGAGAGAAAGAGGAAGTACCCCCCTAGCCACTCACGATCCCTGGCCCTGAATGCCAGGATTTCAAAATTCATGGCCTTTGAAATGCTGTCATTCCGTCTGGTGGAGAGGGACAGTTTTAAAAACCTGATGGCGGTGGCTGTCCCACAGTACGTGGCACGAATGTCTGTCTGATTGAGTTGCTATGGTGAACTCCCTAGGCCTCAAAAACCCATAAAATGCTATGTACATAGTGGTTTTTAAGACCATATGTGTATGAGGGTCAAATGATTGTCTGTCTAGCATGTCTGATAAGGCCCAGAATCTTTCCCCATCTATAGGAAGACGTTGCTGTGTAGTGTGATGATCTAATTTGTTGATGCCTTTCAGTATGTTCTTTATAGCGTAAGAGGTTAGAAAAGGAACATGATTTAGTATAGTGGTCATGAATAGAGTTGAGAGAACCCGAACTGTAAAGTTCGGGTTCGTACCAAACATTAAGTTTTTTGGAACCGAACACGGACATATCACTGTATGTTCGGGTTGGAGTTCGGTGTTCGGCGATTTAATGGCGCGTTTGACTCAGGTGCCCTTAGAAGCCATCACAGGCATGCCTACTAATGGCTTGGCCAGTGCAGCATGTGACCCAGCCTCTATATATAAGCTGGAGTCGCGTAGCACCACACGCACATGAGCTCTTATTAGTGTAGGGAGAGGATGTTGCAGCTGTGAGGGACAGCTTAGGAAAGAATTCTGCAAACTAGATTTTGCTGCTAATCTGCTAAATAGTACATTTTCGGCGTGCTCTTCATATCTGAGAGTCAAATAGAAGCATCAAATACTGCGGTTACAGAGCAATTGTAAACATTCTAATTGTTTTGCTGCTAAACTGCTAAATAGTACATTTTGGGCGTGCACTTCATATCTTAGAGTCAAATAGAAGCTTCAAATACCACGGTTACATTGGAGTTTTAAAAAGTACATTTTTATTGGTGCTAAATAGTACGTTAGTGGGATAGTACATTAGTGGGGTGCACTTCATATCTGAGAGTCAAATAGAACCGTCAAATACTGCTGTCACGTTGCAGTTTTAAAACGTAAAGATTTTTGGGTGCTAAACTGCTATATAATATTTTAGTGGGGTGCACTTCATATCTGAGAGTCAAAAAGAAGCGTCTAATTGTGTGCTTACAGCTCAGTGGTAAACATTCTAATTGTTTTGCTGCTAATCTGCTAAATAGTACATTTTGGGCGTGCACGTCATATCTAAGAGTCAAATAGAAGCGTTAAATAGTGTGCTTACAGCGCAGTTGTAAAAATTCTTATTTTCTGGTTGCTAATCTGCTAAATAGTACATTTTTGGCGTGCTCTTCATATCTGAGAGTCAAATAGAAGCGTCAAATACTGCGGTTACAGAGCAAATGTAAACATTCTAATTGTTTTGCTGCTAAACTGCTAAAAAGTACATTTTGGGAGTGCACTTCATATCTGAGAGTCAAATAGAAGCATCAAATAGTGCGCTTACTCGCAGTTGTAAAAATTCATATTTTCTGGGTGCTAATCTGCTAAATAGTACATTTTGGGCATGTTCTTCATATCTGAGAGTCAAATAGAAGCGTCAAATACTGCGGTTACAGAGCAATTGTAAGCATTCTAATTGGTTTGCTGCTAAACTGATAAATAGTACATTTTGGGCGTTCACTTAATATCTGAGAGTCAAATAGAAGCATCAAATAGTGCGCTTACTGCGCAGTTGTAAAAATTCTTATTTTCTGGGTGCTAATCTGCTAAATAGTACATTTTCGGCATGCTCTTTATGTCTGAGTCAAATAGAAGTAACAAATACTGCGGTTACAGAGCAATTGTTAACATTCTAATTGTTTTGCTGCTAAACTGCTAAATAGTACATTTTGGGAGTGCACTTCATATCTGAGAGTCAAATAGAAGCGTCTAATTGTGCCCTTACTGCGCAGTTGTAAACATTCTAATTATTTTGCTGCTAGTCTGCTAAATAGTACATTCTGGGGCCTGCTCTTCATACCTGAGAGTCAAACAGAAGCATTTTATAGTGTGGTTGCATCACACTTTCAAAAATTATAATTTTTTGGGTGCTAAATAGTACATTTGTGGCCTGCAGTGCATTTCTTGCAGTCCAGTAAAAATTCTTATTTTCTGGGTGCTAATCTGTTAAATAGAACATTTTGGGGCATGCACTTCATATCTGAGAGTCAAATTGAAGCGTCTAATAGTGCGCTTACAGAGCAATTGTAAACATTCTAATTGTTTTGCAGCTAAACTGCTAAATAGTACATTTTAGGGCCTGCTTTTCAAATTTGAGAGTCAAATAGTAGCGTCAAATACTGCTGTCACATTGCAGTTTTAAAAATTTAAAATTTTTAGGGTGCTAAACTGCTAAATAGTATTTTAGTGGGGTGCACTTCATATCTAAGAGTCAAATAGAAGCATCTAATAGTGTGCTTACAGCGCAGTTGTAAAAATTATAATTTTCTTGGTTCTAAACTGCTAAATAGTACATTTTGCGGCCTGCACTTCATATCTGAGAGTCAAATCAAAGCGTCTAATAGTGCGCTTACAGAGCAATTGCAAACATTCTAATTGTTTTGCTGCTACACTGCTAAATAGTACATTTTGGGCGTGCTCTTCATACCTGAGAGTCAAATAGAAGCGTCAAATACTGCGGTTACAGAGCAACTGTAAACATTCTAATTGTTTTGCTGCTAAACTGCTAAATAGTACATTTTGGGAGTGCACTTCATATCTGAGAGTCAAATAGAAGCGTCAAATAGTGCGCTTACTGCGCAGTTGTAAAAATTCATATTTTCTGGGTGCTAATCTGCTAAATAGTACATTTTGGGCGTGTTCTTCATATCTGAGAGTCAAATAGAAGCGTCAAATACTGCGGTTACAGAGCAATTGTAAACATTCTAATTGTTTTGCTGCTAAACTGCTAAATAGTACAATTTGGGCGTGCTCTTCACATCTGAGAGTAAAATAGAAGCGTCAAATACTGCGGTTACAGAGCAATTGTAAACATTCTAATTGTTTTGCTGCTAAACTGCTAAATAGTATATTTTGGGCGTGCACTTCATATCTAAGAGTCAAATAGAAGTGTGAAATAGTGCGCCTACTGTGCAGTTGTAAAAATTCTTATTTTCTGGTTGCTAATCTGCTAAATAGTACATTTTCGGCGTGCTCTTCATATCTGAGAGTCAAATAGAAGCGTCAAATAGTGCTGTCACATTGCAGTTTTAAAAATTAAAAAATTTTGGGTGCTAAACTGCTAAATAGTATTTTAGTGGGTTGCACTTCATATCTAAGAGTCAAATAGAAGCATCTAATAGTGTGCTTACAGCACAGTTGTAAAAATTCAAATTTTCTGGGTTCTAATCTGCTAAATAGTACATTTTGCGGCCTGCACTTCATATCTGAGAGTCAAATCAAAGCGTCTAATAGTGCGCTTACAGAGCAAATGTAAACATTCTAATTGTTTTGCTGCTAAATAGTACATTTTGGGCTTGCACTTCATATCTGAGAGTCAAATAGAAGCATCTAATAGTGCGCGTAGAGCGCAGTTGTAAACATTCTTATTGTTTTGGTGCTAAACTGACTGATAAATAGTACATTTGGGGCGTGCACTTCATATCTAAGAGTCAAATAGAAGCGTGAAATAGTGCGCTTACTGCGCAGTTTTAAATATTCTTATTTTCTGGTTGCTAATCTGCTAAGTAGTACATTTTCGGCGTGCTCTTCATATCTGAGAGTCAAATAGAAGCGTCAAATACTGCGGTTACAAAGCAATTGTAAACATTCTAATTGTTTTGCTGCTAAACTGCTAAATAGTACAATTTAGGCGTGCTCTTCACATCTGAGAGTAAAATAGAAGCGTCAAATACTGCAGTTACAGAGCAATTGTAAACATTCTAATTGTTTTGCTGCTAAACTGCTAAATAGTACATTTTGGGCATGCACATCATATCTGAGAGTCAAATAGAAGCGTCAAATAGTGCGCTTACTGTGCAGTTGTAAAAAAATTTATTTTCTGAGTGCTAATCTGCTAAATAGTACATTTTCGGCATGCTCATCATATCTGAGTCAAATAGAAGCGTCAAATACTGCGGTTACAGAGCAATTGTAAACATTCTAATTGTTTTGCTGCTAAACTGCTAAATAGTACATTTTGGGAGTGCACTTCATATCTGAGAGTCAAATAGAAGCATCTAATTGTGCGCTTACTGCGCAGTTGTAAACATTCTAATTATTTTGCTGCTAATCTGCTAAATAGTACATTTTGGGGCCTGCTCTTCATATCTGAGAGTCAAACAGAAGCGTTTAATAGTGTGGTTACATCACACTTTCAAAAATTATATTTTTTTGGGTGCTAAATAGTACATTTGCAGCCTGTAGTGGATTTCTTGCAGTCCAATAAACAAAAAAAACAAAAGAAGTGTTGACTGTTGGTGGTTACATTGTCGCCTGACATAAAACATCTGTTAGTTTGGTGGGTGAACGCAAAGAATGATAAGAGCGTCAAATAAGGGACATGGCCCTGGTCGTGGTGCTTCTGGTGTTGGTGGAATCCCTGTTGCAAGGAGAGGACGTGGTCGATCTGTGCCAGCTACACGCACAAGTGAAACATCTTCCTCATGTGCGAGTACGCGACAGAACCATCAGTGTTATTTGGTAGGCCCGAATACCGCTCTACGAATGGTGAGTCCAGAACAAGTACAGGCTATAGTAGATTGGATGGCTGACAGTGCCTCCAGTTCCTGCACATTGTCTCCCACCCGGTGCTCTGCTGAAAGCTCAGCGTTGGCACCTGCAGCCCATGGCCATCTGTCTATCACCTCACCCCCTGGCAAATCACCCAAGCAGTCTGAGCCACAAGTCATGCAGCAGTTCCTTATGCTTTTTGATGACTCTGCTGGCGGGGTTTCCATGTGCCATCCACCCAACCCTGCCCCAGAAGTGGAAGGGATTGAGTGCACTGATGCACAACCATTTATGTGTCAGTATGTGGACATGCAAGGACCACCGCAGCACGTCTCTGATGATGACGAAACACAGGTGCCAACTACTGTGGCTTTCAGCAGTGTGCAGACCGACAAGGAGGGCAGGGTTGAAGAGTGGGTGGAAGATGATGTGGCGGATGATGAGGTCCTAGACCCCACATGGAATGAAGGTTACGCGAGTGACGTGTCCAGTTTGGAGGAAGAAGTGGTGGAGGCACAGAGGCACCAGCACAGCATAAGAGGGAGCAGGGTGCAAAAGCGGAGCGGCCATCCCCTAGACGGTACGCCTGCTACTGCCTATCGCACCCAAGGACCGAGCACAACAAAGCCATCTCCAAGGAATTACATGACGTTGGCAGTTCTTCAGACAATGTGCTGACGACAAGACACAAGTGGTTTGCACGCTGTGCAATCAGAGCCTGAAGCGAGGCATAAACGTGCTAAACCTGAGCACAACTTGCATGACCAGGCATCTTCATGCAAAGCACGAGCTGCAGTGGAGTAAGCACCTCAAAAACCAAGAAAGGTCTCAGGCTCCTTCTGCTTCCTCTTCTGCTGCTGTCTAGGCCTCTTCCTCCACCTCTGGAGTGACAGTGGCACCTGCCACCCTGCAAACAGAGGATGTGGCAGCAATACCACCATGTCCGCCACCGTCCCCAAGCATCTCCACACTGTCCCATGGAAGAGTTCAGCTGTCCATCTCCCAAACACTGGAGAGAAAGAGGAAGTACCCCCCTAGCCACTCACGATCCCTGGCCCTGAATGCCAGGATTTCAAAATTCATGGCCTTTGAAATGCTGTCATTCCGTCTGGTGGAGAGGGACAGTTTTAAAAACCTGATGGCGGTGGCTGTCCCACAGTACGTGGTTCCCAGCTGCCACTACTTTTCCAGGCGAGCCATCCCTTCCCTGCACAACCAATTGGTGGATAAAATCAGGTGTGCACTGCGCATCTCCATCTGTGGCAAGGTCCACATAACCACAGATACGTGGACCAGTAAGCACGGGCAGGGATGCTATATCTCCCTAACTGCACACTGGGCAAATGTAGTGGCGGCTGGGCCTGAGGCGTATAGCAGTTTGGCGCATGTCCTTGCACCACCGATGATTGCAGGGCATTTCTCTTTTCCTCCTGTTGCCTCCTCCTCCTACTCCGCTTCCTCCTCCTTTACCACCACCTCATGCGTGCAGCATAACACCTTCACCACCAACTTCAGCACAGCCAGGGGGAAACGACAGCAGGCTATTTTAAAACTCATATGTTTGGGGGAAAAACCCCACACCGCCCAGGAGCTGTGGACGGGCAACAGACCGATGAGTGGTTGTTGCCACTGAGCCTCAAGCCCGGCCTAGTGGTGTGCGATAATGGGTGAAATCTTGTAGCAGCTCTGGGCCTAGCGGGTTTGCCGTACATCCCTTGCCTGGCGCATGTGCTGAATTTGGTAGTGCAGAAATTCCTGAAAAACTACCCAGATATATCAGAGCTGCTGCAGAAAGTGCAGGTCATCTGTGCTCGCTTTCTGCGTTCTCACCCTGCTGCTGCACGCCTGTCTGTGCTGCAGTGTAATTTCGGCCTTCCCGCTCATCGCCTCATATGTGACATGCCCACAAGGTGGAACTCCACCTTGCACATGCTGGAGAGACTGTGCGAGCATCAGCAGGCGATAGTGGAGTTTCAGATGCAGCACACACGGGTCAGTCGCTCTGCGGAACAGCACCACTTCACCACCAATGAGTGGGCCTCCATGCGAGACCTGTGTGCCATTTTGCACTGTTTCGAGTACTCCACCAACATGGCCAGTGCCGATGACGCCGTTCTCAGCCTTACTATCCCGCTTCTATGTCTCCTTAAAAATAGGAACAGGGTGGCACCCAACGCAGCTGGTAGGCATCACTGGAGCATGGCTGGGGGGATACGGAGGACACAGATGATACACCTCCCACAGAGGACAGCTTGTCCTTGCATCTGGGCAGCCTGGCACACATGAGCGACTACATGCTGCAGTGCCTGCCCAATGACTGCTGAGTTGCCCACATTCTAACTTGTGCTGATTTTTGGGTGGCCACCCTGCTGGATCCCCGTTACAAGGACAATGTGCTCTCCTTAATTCCCTCATTGGAGCGTGATCAGAAGATGCGCAACTACAAGCGCACGCTAGTAGACGCGCTGCTGAGGGCATTCCCAACTGACACCGGGGGCTCAGTGGAAGCACAAGGCAAAGGCAGAGGAGGAGGAAGAGGTCGCCAATGCAGCCGAAATGTGGAAAAACTTTGTCAGCACGCCACAACAACCAGTACCACCAGCTGATATGGAACGTCTTAGCAGGAGGCAGCATTTCAGCAACATGGTGGAACAGTACGTGTACACACACCTACACGTACTGACTGATGGGTCTGCCCCATTCAACTTCTGGGTCTCCAAATTGGGCACATGGCCTGAGCTTGCCCTTTATGCCTTGGAGGTACTGGCCTGCCCTGCAGACAAGTGTATTGTCTGAACGTGTGTTTAGCACGGCAGGGGGCGTTATCATAGACAAGCGCAGCCGCCTGTCCACAGCCAACATGGACAAGCTCACATTTATTAAAATGAACCAGGCATGGATCCCACCAGACTTGTCTCTACCTTGTGCAGAATAGACATTTATACCAGCCTCACCCAGCCATTGTTATACTCAAGTGCACTTATTCTTTGTTTTCTTTTTTTATATGTCCCAATATTTTGGGGGCTACTCCAATAAAAATTTTAAAAAAGTGTTGGCTACCTCCTCCTCCACCGCCGCTTCCACCTACACCACCATGGTCACCGCCTCCTCAACCTATGGGTCACTTAGTATAAACTATGTACACAATAGCAGAGGCTTGTGAAGGCCTTTTCTCCATGCATCAGGAGTTGAGCATTTCTCCATGCATCAGGACTGCAAGAAATGCACCGCAGGCTGCAAATGTTTCTTTTTTTATATGTCCCAATATTTTGGGGGCTACCCCAATTAAAAAAAAAGAAAATATATATATATATATATATATATATATATATACACACCTCCTCCTCCTCCACCGCTGCTTCCACCTACAACGTCAAGGTCACCGCCTCCTCAACCTATGGGTCACTTAGTATAAACTATGTATACAATAGCAGAGGCTTGTGAAGGCCTTTTCTCCATGCATCAGGAGTTGAGCTCAGTTTGAACAATGAAAGAGAATATCCTGCATTCCAACCCTCTCTCTAATGCATAATTCTGGTGATCCTCCTGACAGCCATGCTTTAGGTTTTGATTTATGTTCTTCCAAAGCTAAAATCAAAGATTCCATCTAGTGCTATTTCATGGCTCAGCTGTATTTTAAATTTTTATGTTATTTTAAGTGATTTCCCTATCCACATTTGTTTGCAGGGCACTTGTCCTACCTCCATTTTACTTCCTTTTTCAGCCCTCTAGCCCCTTCCAGGACTTTTTTAGAGACATTTTTGTGCCCAAATGTTCGGGTCCCCATTGACTTCACTGGGGTTCGGGGTCAAGTTCAATCACGAACGCGGACTTTTTTTCAAAGTTCGTCCAAACCCGCCAGACCCGAACATCCAGGTGTCTGCTCAACTCTAGTTATGATATTGTACTCCTGATAGAGTTTGATTGTGTTATATGGTTTGAGATGTTAAGTTTGAGATGAAGGTGGCAACATGTGGCAAATGCTACCATGGTTTGGATCGAATAGTCGTGAATGTTAAACTCTAAAGTGAACCGCTTAAAAATGGAAATAGCTCTATTATAGGTTTTCCTTGTGTTTACGGACAATGCTGCCTGTGACAGTTTCTTGCCATGGGCCAATAGATGGATCAGTCCAGGATTAAGTTGTCGAATTCCAGGGTATGAGTTGGGTACTTGTTGGCAGATGGGTGAAGAGTGAAGAATTCCTGAAATTTGCAACAAGATAAGGCATTAGCGGCAGAGTTAATGTAGCCTGGTATATGCTCGCAGAAGAGAAAAAACTGGTATGTGGCAGCCAACCAGATCAGCCTGCAAACTAACCTCATAATGGTCAATGAAGACCGACCCTTATTAATTATTTCACAGGCCGCCATGTTGTTGGTATAACATTTAACTGTCCTTCCTGACCAGGATTTTCCTTGTGTAAATGCAGCCGCTACTATCGGGTAGATTTCAAATAAAGCAGACGTTTCATGAAAGGAAGGCAGGTCGAGCGTCTCTTTCGGCCAGTAATCTCTCAACCAGTGATTTTTGTAAATTGCTGCGAACCCGGTGTTAGCGGCTGCATCTGTCCAAAAGACTGGGGATTGGTCGGACCCTGGAGGAATAAAAATCAAGATCCCATTCCAGTGTGTGAGGAACTCTTGCCACATGACCTGATCTGCTCTAGCCAGAGGATCTAAACGAATAGTACTGCCATCAGGCAGACCTGGTAATAAGTGTAGCAGTCTAGATATAAAAGATCTCCCCTGCAGAATGATACTAGTTTAATGACCCCAATAAAGATTGTAGGTCTTTTCGTGTGCAAGTTTCTAATTTTAGGAACTTGTCCAATTTTTTGCAAATGCGTAGAAATGTATCCTCGGGAGACTTGACTGCATGGAATTGGAGTCCAGCATGATACCTAGAAAAATAAGTCTGGTGGTGGGTTCAGTGGTTTTGTCTTGGGAAAGTGGAACGCCTAGAGTTGAAAATAGTGCTATTGTGATTTTTAAGCTTAGAAGAGTGCTGCTATTATCTTTCACCATTAGAAATTCGTCCAGATAGTGTATAACCGTGAGACACCTAGTGATGTTAAGGAGAAGCCAGCAAAGAGTCTCGGCAAACGTGTCAAAGATTTTTGGGCTACTTTTTGCACCGAAAGTGAGTTTGGTAGCGAAATAATATTTCTCTCTCCACTTAACCCTGTGAACATGCCATAACAAGGGATGAATAGGTAGTAACTTGAAAGCATTGGTGATATCGGTCTTGCTAAGCCATGCAGTTCTACCAGCCTTCAGGATTGCATGGATAGCATTATCCACAGTGGCGTAGTGTAGAGAGAATTCAGAAGATGATATAAGAGAGTTTAGGCTTGGGTTTGTAGATGAATGAGGAGCTGATAAGTCAATGATTAAACGTTATTTATTCAAGTATTTGCTGGTGGCGATCCCAATCGGATTTGTGCGCCAGGAAGAAAAGGGGGGCGGAGGAAAAGAGGCCTAGCATGAAACCCTTTTGAACTTTTTTCCCAATAAGATCATCCACTGTTAGCGGGTCATACACAGTGGATAGGAGGTTGGGGCCTTCTTAAGTACCTAAGTTTTCAAGTAGTATACCAAGTTGTCTATCTTCACCTCAGTTAGTCATTGTTTGGGGTTAAATTTTGAAGGGCCCATGGATTTAGTATGTGCCCTAAAACATATAGAAGACACGTGCAGTAATCTAGAGGCACTGAAACTACACACTACTGCATTAAAATTGTTACAGACTTGTGCCTTCCCCAAGAAAACAATGGGTCCTCCGAACTTATCTTTGATTGATTTGAATATGTGGAGGAGCACACATTGGTGGTATGAGAAGTGGATGAGCAGACTTCCCAAAACAGGGGAACCAAGCCTGCAAAATGTCTGCAAAAGAGCTCTGTGTCTAACTGGCTCCAGTCGGTATGGATGTTAAATTGGGCCAGGGCTGCTGCTGCTTTTGCTGACACAGACTTGTGATAATCATAAAGCATAAAACCCCTGTACTTATGGCCCAAGTCCACCAATTTGTGCGTGTAGAGGTCAAGTTCTTTACTGCGCTGTGGATAAACAGAACATACCAAGTCCTTTTATGGACAGAAGGCTAGGACAAACTCAGGGATGGTGAGTTTTTTGTTCAGTCGTGGGTCTCTAGCCTTCATTACAACAGCTAAGTTGTCGTAATTGTGTGTTCTGTTTTTGACAACATCCTGTGAAGCGATTAACAGAGAGACTAGATTTAGAAGAAGAGAGGCTCTATCTATGATTTGGGGCTCAAGCAACTAACGTGATGGCGGGATGTTGGCCTCTTGGTGACAGTAAAAGAGTCAAAACATGTGGCCGTGACAGGTCAGGCCCTGACTATAAACCTGATAGGTGGGTGAATGCAAAGCTCTAACTATGATTTGGGCCGATGGGCAAAATCTCCATGTTGAGATTGGGGAGTTGGCCTTGCGGGACCAGCCATTATAATTGTATCTAAGGCCAGCACTTGACCCTGAACAGCCAGTTCTCTGACCCTGGACGGGGGCTTGATACAGGGAAGATATGAACATAATTTTGAAATGTACCTAGCCAAACACAAACTGTGATTCCTTGAAATGAAAGATTCTCTATGAGACCTAAAACATAAATAAAAGCCACCTAAATACTGTGTTGTGGGAGTTTCCTTAACCCCTTAACGACCTAGGACGGTTCAGGATCATCATCGGCATTTTTGCGTTGCCAACCTCTGAACCGTCCTAACTGTGTAATGTACTTGCCCGATCGCCGTCGTTCCCCCGGCGGTGATCGGCAGTGCTCCCGGTGTTTTGATCCAAAACAATATATTATATCTTTATAATATTTGTCTATATATCATATATATAATGTCATACTAAGTGTATTTTTATATTAATATGTACATATATTAATATAAAAAGACACTTATAATTAAAATACACACGTGTATATATATAATTACATATTGTGTATATATATATTATAAAAAACAAATAATAAGTAATTTAAATTAAATAAAAACATGTAAAAAAATAATACAAATTAAAAAAAATTATATCAATATGAAATTTTATTCTAACTGTATTTTGATAATATATATATATATTTATATCACAATACACTTAGAATGAAATTGTATATATATATATATATATATATATATATGTATATAAATAAATAAAAATAATACGAAATATACATATGTCTATATACAAAATTACATAAATAATTATATAAATATACACGTAGACCTCAAATATATAAATATGCATATATATTTAAATTATTCGTGTGTATTTATGTAATATTTTTACATAATCAAGTAATTTTATTGATTGCAGTTTGAGGGACCTGCCTGCCAACCCAGGCCGAAAGTCACGAGAATTTAATTTGCTAGCACTGTATTTTACCCTGTAAATTTCTATGACACCCTAAAACCTGTACATGGGGGGTACTGTTTTACTTGGGAGACTTTGCTGAACACAAATATCAGTGATTCAAAACACTAAAACATATCACAGCGATGATATTGTCAGTGAAAGTGAGTTTTTTAGCATTTTTCACACACAAACAGCACTTTTACTGATATAATTGTTGTGATACATTTTCCTGTTTTGAAACACTAATATTTGTGTTCAGCAAAGTCTCCCAAGTATAACAGTACCCCCCATGTACAGGTTTTATAGCATTTTTGAACTTTACAGGGTCAAATATATGGGACAAATATTTTTATATTGAAAATGGCCAGGTTGGTTCTGTTGCCTTTGAGAGCGTATGGTAGCCCAGGAATGAGAATTACCCCCATGATGGCATACCATTTACAAAAGAAGACAACCCAAGGTATTGCAAATGGGATATGTCCAGTCTTTTTTAGTAGCCACTTAGTCATAAACACTGGCCAAAATTAGCATTCAATTTTTTTTTTACTTTTTTCACACACAAACAAATATGAATGCTAACTTTGGCCAGTGTTTGTGACTAACTGGCTACTAAAAAAGACTGGACATACCCCATATTAAATACCCTGGGTTGTCTACTTTAAAAAAAAATGTACATGTGGGGTGTTATTCAGAGATTTATGACAGATAATAGTGTTACAATGTCACTATTGATAAATTTTAAAAATGTATGTTTTGAAACCGCGATATCCTACTTGTACTTATAGCCCTATAACTTGCAAAAAAAAAGCATGTAAACACTGGGTATTTTTAAACTCAGGACAACATTTTGAATCTATTTAGCAGTTTTTTTAATTCGCTTTTGTAAATGAGTAAAAGATTTTTCAAGTAAAAGTAAAAAAACATGTATTTTTTTCAATTTTTCATCATATTTTTTAAAAAGATTTTAATTAAATTACATGAGATTATAGAAATAAAGGTATGTAAAGAAAGCCCCCTTTGTCCTGAAAAAAACAATATATAATTTGAATAGGAACAGTAAATGAAAGAGCGGAAAATTACAGCTAAACACAATTACCACAAAAGTGTAAAAAGAGGCCTGGTTGCTAATGTACAACATCGCAAAAACAGTCCAGTCTTTAACAGGTTAATAAAAGTGCTGACAGTTTATTCTTTGTGACCGAGACCCTGATCATGATAGAAAATATAGAATTTTGTTACCATATTCCCGAAGGAATTATCCGGATGATGCCAATGATATTTACGAGTGGTGGTAACAGAGGGAAAGAAAATGAGGAGGTTGGACAACAGATATCTGTGACAAAGCCCAAGACCAACAGAAATGTGACATAGAATAAGATCATATACTAACAGATAGTGAAAGTTTAGATAAGATCGTATAATGGATTGGTCGAGTAATGCCGTGGCCTGATGAGGCAAAGTGGGAAGCAAGCCCCCGTTCCCTACTACCCCTTCTAATGGACGAAGCGTGGCCGTGTTGAGGCATATTGTAAATATCGGGATATCTGAAATTAAGGTATAGCATGTAAGCCAACAATAGGTAGTATAACCTTATAATGCCTGATGAAATGAACAGAAAAATGACGTACATAAGCAATGTCAGTAAAATCCCCTCTATGTGTATGTACGTCATAACAAAACATAATTATTTTTAACAATGACTATGCAGTTCTAATGAATGCAAAAATAAATTAAGAACACCTTAACTACTAAGAATAGCATACAAAGTAGAATGATTACACTTCTCCTGACATGTGAAAATAACCTATATAGTTGTTAACCCATAATGTTTATCAACCGAATTGTGTCTAATACCCAAACTTGCCTTTGAAATGTTTTGGGAAAGACTCCCAAATGTCAACCAGATTACACTTAATTATTGTTATAACCGAAAATCTAATCTAACAATATCTTTTCCATACGAAACTGAAATGCATGAAAATAACCGACTAAGCATGACAATCACAAATAGGAACGAATAGCAAGGTATAGGAAAAGGTAGCTAATAGACGAATGGACCATGTATAGTGAATGTAATAGAAAACCAAAATCATACATATGATTTTTTTAGCCGAAGACATGTAGAGAAAGTATTGTGAAAATTCCCGAACGGCGGGAATAGCCCAAACGCAGCTATCTTCGCCTGTTACCTGAAGATCCGTTTGTGTCGTTTGAACGAGGGGCAATTCGTCTGAAATTTCGTGAGAAAACCCAGCGAAAGGTGTAGTGATGAACGCTGAAGTGAAGGACGCTGGAGTTTCAAACGGAGGCCAGAACCAGAAGTGCAGGTCACAGAGGAAACGGGATTAACAGATCGCCACGGCAAAAGTAAGAAGGACGTGTAGGGTTTTATAGGAATGCTAACTCCTCCCACAAATACAGGCCTGCGGCCTTTAAACGTATATATATATATATATTTTTTTTTTTATATATATATGTATGTATATATGTATATATAAATATATACGATAACAAAATACCAGAGTATTGCAGTATGCACTGATACCTTTTTTATTCGACTAACAATATTTCAAAGACAAGCTTTCAAGAGTTTTCCTCTCTTCCTCATGTCTGAAACAATACTGATCAATCTGATAGAGTTTAACACTTAAAACAACTCATGTTAGAGAAGGGGAGGAAGGGGGAGGTAAGTGATTTGCATGAAAGTGAAAGGTGCAGGTTGGCTGAGAATAGCCAGAAAAAGTAAATAAACAGAGGAGAGTCAAAAAAGAGAAAAAAAAGAAGAAAACAGGAGAGCAGGGTATGCAAGTATTTAGGTGCATATAGCATATATGTACGTATAAAAATTGATCCAATAAAGGTGAAATCTAAATATTGAAAAAGAACTATATAAGATATTAAATGTGTTTTTATAAAAAGTTTTGGTAGTGTTTGAGAAAGCCAGAGTCTACATTAGGTCCTTCATTTCTGGTGTTGAAATGTGCGATCATTTTCATCTTAAATGTTTTTCGTTCATGAGAGTCTTTGAAATTCTCTTTAAGAACTTTGATCCTGAGGTTTTGGATGGAGTGACCAATCTGGGTGAAGTGATGACCAACAGGGGTACAATATCTGTTTTCCTTGTTGTTCTTGATTGAGTGTCTGTGTAGGTTCATTATATATATATATATATATATATACACACACTTTTTTTTAGTTATAAATTGTACATAACACACAGATGTTTGGCAATACTTCATTAAAATGTATTGCATCAATCAATTTATTTCTCAATACATAATTTTGAAACTAATTCTCATTTCCTTACTGACATACATGGGAAAAAGGTTAAAAAAAATCCCCTTGAAGCATTAACAAGTACGCAACTCAACGTGCAATAAGGGTAACGTGCATTATTATACTTATTAGTGTGCTCTCACCATCCACTGATTTTGACTTACTGTATGGTTCTTATTTATGTGAAAATATATTTGACTGTAGTAGAAAAACTGACCACTTGTATATCACCCATTTTAAAGATCTTCAGTAATAGACCAAAATAGCTATTAATGATCTTTAATAATAATACATATAAACCATCTTAGTGATCTTCAGTTACAATCCTGATTGTGCATAGTGGAGCTGACTGGGTTATTTTGGGGCATGCAGACTCTACATCCTTACCTTTCTTCCCATTTTAGCCTCCCTCTCTCGTATTTCATAGTCTATCAGAGTTATTTATTAAAGTCAGAATTGTCAGGAACTCAAAATGAATTCAAATTGAATTTCAAACTTAAGTTCAAATTAGCCAAATTGAAAAAAAATTAATCGAATAACTTACTGGACGGAGATGGAGGGAGAGATGGAGAGAAGATTGAAGTTTCCACGCTGTCTGCATGGGACAAACAACAGATGACACAACATCTGATGAGGGACGTAAAATATGTAAAAAAGAATTTCCAGAATTGACATTGGGCAGTCTGGAACAGAATTCTGGGCTGCCTAAGTCATGTGTGTTAGGGTTGCAACTAGCCCCAGCACAACAGGGCAGATTACTCTGTGTGTGTAGAGTTTCAAACAGTGACTCTGCACATGAAGACTCCTACCATCATGACCACTTCAAAGAGCAGAGGAGTTCATTGTGGTTTGCGTAACCCTTAAATGTTAGAATTAATACTTTTAGGGAGCTTCTTTAATTTAAAATGTTTCTGTTCAAATTCAGAAACACTACCGATGACTGTTTCTGAATCTACATCTGAATGTCTGAGAAAGAATTTTCCTTTCAGCATATGTTTCTCCATATTATGTTTCCTAGGTAATTAATAACCAACAGATTTAAATAAAATATACTTAATGAATATGTCACCCTTAAAAATAGATTTAGACGACAATTTCTCAAAATGAGCCCAGTTATGAAATGCATGGTAAGAACGCATCAGCCCTCTTAAAATTAAAATTTTACCAAGAACATTATGTCTTCAGATTTTGCCCTTGCCATTCTGTTGTAAATTATTTACTCAGATGTGCACATTATTATTAAATTCTTGGCATAAAAAAAACACACAAGATTAACATATAAAATTTTCATTAAAGTTAAGAAAAAGATGGAATTAGATCTGCCTGAGCTCAGTATGGGCACAAAGCAATAAAGTTATGGAAAATAAAAAAATTGTCTATCAATTCCCCTATAAATAGAAAATGCATATTTTGTCCCTCCCTTATCAACTTTTAAGGTTTCACCAGGTATGCATCAAAAGAGTAAATCCAAATTTCCAATGATCAAACCTATTTTATATTATTAAATGGGCAAAAATGCACTACCTACATCACTTTTCTCTATGACACAAGATACCAGTTATCCAAACTTCCCTGCAAGTAAGTCAACATAATTTTTTTTGTCGGAAACACAGACACTTAACAGAGTCTATCAGTTATCCATAGAAGATAGTCTCTTACATTTCTTTATTTATAAAAAAAATTTACCAGGAAGGATACTAAACTTTATCCAAAACTAGGTGTCCTGTACAGAAACAAATCCTGCCTAAGCCCTACAGTAAAGGAAAAGATTGTACAGCAAATGCTGATGCCAATCATTGATTATGGGGATGTAGTATATGCACCTGCACCGCAAACCCACATTAATAACCTCAATACATTGTGTAACTCGTTCTGCCGATTTGTGCTACAATGTAATTACAGGACCCACCAGTGTGACATGCTAATAGAACTAAAGTGGTTGTTGCTGGAATCCAGATGCACCCTTCATCTTTCCAGCCTTGTGTTTAAGAGCTTTTCTGGGAAGCTACCACCCTACCTGAGCAGAATGCTCTCCCTGGCTGTTCTTGCCTCCTAAAACCTCCGATCCAGTACCAACACTTTATTTAGTCTACCTCAATATAAAAAGAAAGCAGCCCGATCCTCCTTTTCCTATAGAGCGCCGCAATTATGGAACGACCTCCCGCACACTTTCAAATCTTCCCCAAGTCTAAAGTCCTTTAAGAGATCCCTCTCTACATACCTCAAAACAGAATACACGTGTCATGGTTGATTATATATTTCCTACATGTTCTAGTTAAAATTTTGTATGTGTTGTGTATTAATATTGTTTTTGTATTTTATTGTACCCTGTTGTATCAATGCAATGTTCTGTGGACCCAGGACATACTTGAAAATGAGAGAAATCTCAATGTATCTTTCCTGGTAAAATATTTTATAAATAAATAATACATTGAGATTTCTCTCATTTTCAAGTAGTTTTGGATAAAGTTTATTTGCAAGTTATTCTATGTGGAGACCAAAAGAGAGATTGGGGTCTAACAACATACCCAAGTATTTGAAAGAGTGAACTGCGGTCAGTGTGCTATTTGATTTTTTTTGATGCATAGATTTTGTAATTTGTGTAATTTAGGTACTGTTCCAAAGATCATTGTGACAGTTTTGTCAGTGTTTAGGAAGAAGTGTCTTACATACATTTAACCAAATATATTAACTACAATACAACTATTATATTGCTTAAGTTTATAATTTATCAGATTTTACTTACTGGAAATTTAAGAATGTTTGGCAACTTTGTCATCAAATGTTGAGTTACTCTATTTTATAAGATACAGGGAGGGAGACCAGGGATAACTGTGGGTAGAATTTAGTGAACAAATTCTTTTTGGCACCCAAATTCACAACTTCTTCCAGATTCCAGGCAGTCACACGAGGGAGAGCCTCAAAGTATAGCGGCACCGTGTTATTGAGGGGTAACAATTCCCATCTCCCGATATTACTTGAACTTGAAGCAGTGAGCTTTAAATAAAGTGATTTTATTAACGCTTTTAGGATATGTAGGTATACCAAAGAAAGTGAATAAAAACAAATTGGCAAAATGGCACAGTGCCCTTGGTTTCCTTAAAAAAAAAAATGTCAGATCGGTTTTCACATGTGGTGGTTCTGTAGGTGGATTCAGCCTTTCTGGAAAGAAACATGTATTTATTTGTAATAAGGCATTGATCTCCTTCTCTCAAACAATGGTGCTACCACATCATCATAACACTTTTCTAATCCATCGGTATATTAAAAAAAAAAAAAAATCAGGTTACTTACTATTGGTTTATATTTGTATTTTTAATATGTTTATGTGATACCCTGTGTTATTATGTAAATATTGTTTTGTTTCAGAATTGCACTGCTTAAAGTGGAAATCTTACAAGTGGAGGATTGGTACAACCTGAGAACTAACTAAAATTACATGTGGCTTACACTGTTATTTAAATCAAAATGTGAACCGATTTTATTATTCATTTTTTTATATTTTTTAATACAGGACAAAGAATAACATATTGATTTATGTAACCCTACCGGTTAAGAGAATCATGAGAATTGTGGAGCAAAGATATTTTCATAGTTTTGCCCATATTTTCTTACCACCCACTGTTCATACGGCATGCTTACCGCATAACGTGTCATTGAACTGTAATAGTGACATTATTTTGATAATCTGTTTTTTTTCTGCAAACACATACAGTTGAAGGGACATGCATCACTTTAAGACAAAGTCTCATTCAAAAGCTCTAGTTTCACTCTGCAGGCTGAAAAAAGCTGGTAAATATTTCTTTTTCATGTTCACCTAGGAAGGACACTGATCTAAACAATAAGTGTCTTATCCCTGGGAATGCTGAAAAAGTGCATTGACAGATTTAAGCAACTGTAATATAATTTAACCTTGCAACAAGTAATGGTGGAAAAGAGAGGGGGTCTGATCAGTGTGATCACACAGAGCAGGCTTGGCGCCAGGTTCCTCTCTCCTGTTGCTGCAAAATGATGCCCTCCTTCTGTCATGTGTTGACTGGTCTGGAACTGAGATGGGTGTGTTTGGGGGGAAGGAGGGGTCAGAGCCTGAAGAAACTCTACTACCTGAGCGGCATCACCAACAATGCAATCTGACATAGTTTATAGTAGATTTCTAAATGTACATGACATACTTTTTAAAATTCTTCTAGCTTTATTTTGGTTTTTATATTTGTTTAACAGTAGTGATGTCCCAAACGGTTTGCCGAACGGTTCGCAAACGGTTCGCCGAACGGTTCGCAAACGGTTCACCACAGTTCACCACGAACAGTTCGCCGCGGACTCCAGTCAGCAGACACATTCCAGCCAATCAGCAGCAGACCCTCCCTCCCAGACCCTCCCACCTCCTGGACAGCTCACTAAAAATGCAGCTTCAAAATGGATGCTGTCCAGGAGGTGGGAGGGTCTGGGAGGGAGGGTCTGCTGCTGATTGGCTGGAATGTGTCTGCTGACTGGAGTCCGCGGCGAACCGTTCGTGGCGAACCGTGGCGGACTGTTCGCGAACCGTTCGGCGAACCGTTCCGGACATCACTATTTAACAGTGCTTGTTTGCCAGTTTAAAAAAACAATTGTCACGTGATGCATGTCCCTTTAACACCTCAATCTAGGCACATGTCCCACAAGCAGATTATGTGATATAATTAATTCAATTTTAAGAACAGTGCGTACCATTGCTATTTTTTTATGATAGGTTCATGAACTGCACTTATCCGTTTTGAAAGGTGACAGCAAAATGCTTGTTACATATGGCTAGTCATCTAAGGAGCAAATCACTGATATATTTTCAACAGTTAATTGTTTATTGATCTCCTGTTTTCATCGGTGACATAAAAATGGATTTGTTGCCCAACTAAATCTCATTAAGCTTAATTTAATTTATATTCACAATTATTACATTTTTTAAATGAAAAAATTGTGTATGGCACATCCAGCTGGAACACTTAGTCGAAAAAGATAAAGTGTAACTTTAATCAAATGGCGTTATAGAGTAAGATGTTTTTGCTTAAATGTTTTTAAATTGACCAAATTGTTTGTTTTTTTTCTTTGCTGGGGCCAATATTTTTGTGTCAAGAAAAATATGGAAAACTATATTATTCGTCATTAGGGAAAATATGTTATGTAGACTTTTTATGTTAAAAGAGGGGCAGATGGGTACCACTTGGCTTTTAAAAAAATGGTAAATGTCAATCTTGGGCTTCCAGCAAGTGCCTTTATATCCCTCAAACTGTATGTATGGTTAGCAATTGAATTCTATTTCTTATTGGTTCTATGGGGTAAATTTGCTCAGATTTTGAGTAGCAGAAGTGAAATGTTGTAGTTCACATTGTGCTTTAATATCTGCATATTACCTTGCAAATTGTTAATTATATAATTAGTTTTCTCATGCTTGAAAAACAGAACAGTTACTTCTACCATCAATTTTGGCAATTCATTACTACCACTCAATGCTGATGAGCTGGAAAACATGACATTTTTGTTATAATCATATCTTTTTCTGCCTAGATAAATTTACGACCAATTGTTTATGAAACTGACATTCTAATTGCAGAGTTTGGCATATTTTGTATGCATTTACAAATCAAGAGAAATAATGTATCATTAAATGTAATTACTCTAGATTAGATAATATAGTCTATTTTTTAAGTAACCTCCGATCTCAACTCGTTTCAGTGTGTACTGTATTTCTTTGTTTTACTTTCATGTAATTGTTGGATTTTCTTAAATTTTTAGATAAACCAGTATAACAACTAACTATCAACAAAGACTAAGAAACTTTTCTAAGCCATAAAAGAGTGTTATGGTAATTGCACATATATAAAGATAATTTCCTATCCTGGTTAAACTGGTGGCTTAATCAAGTCATTGCTTGGTTGTTGGGTTTATTGTATGTATCTTTGTGTTAGAGGTATTGGCAGAAACGTCTCAGAGCGGGCTCAACCTTAATCTATATTGGTACTATCACTCACAAGCAATATTGAAATCACATAGGAGGCAATATATAGGCCATTATCTGCCCTTTGCTATAGATATCCATGACTAGTATACATAGTTACATAGCTGAAAAGAGACTTGCATTCTTCAAGTTCAGCCTTCCTCACATATGTTTTTCCTGTTGATCCAAAAGAAGGCAAAAAACCTAGTCTGAAGCACTTCCAATTTTGCAACAAACTAGGAAAAAATCCTTCTTGACCCCAAAATAGCAGTCAAATGTCTCCTTGGATCAAGCAGCTATTACCCCACTAATTAGAAATTATATCCCTGTATGTTATGTTTTTGCAAGTATTTATCCAATTGCTGTTTAAACATCTGTATGGACTCTGATAAAACCACCTCTTCAGGCAGAGAATTCCATATCCTTATTGCTCTTACTGTAAAAAAAAACCTTTTCTTTGCCTTAGATGAAATATCCTTTCTTCCAGCCTAAATGTGTGACCTTGTGTCCTATGTATAGCCCTGTTAATGAATAGATTTTCAGATAATGGTTTGTACTGGCACTGAATATATTTGTATAATGTTATCATATCCCCTCTGAGGCACCATTTTTACAAACTAAAGAGATTTAAATTTTTTAACCTTCCTTCATAAGGAAAATGCTCCATTCCTTGTATCAATTTTGTAGCTCGTCTCTGCACTTTTTCTAGTGCCATGATATCATTCTTCAGAACAGGTGCCCAAAATTGCACAGCATATTCAAGGTGTGGTCTTACCAGCGATTTATAAAGAGGCAAAATTATATTTTCATACTGAGAATCTATGTCCCTATTTATGCATGACAAAACCTTACTGGCCTTAACAACTGCAGATTGACATTGCATATTGCTGCCTAATTTGTTATCTATAACAATTCCCAAATCCTTCTCGTGTGTGGTTATCCCTAATACACTACCATTTAGGGTGTAAGTTGCTTGTGCATTCTTGACCCCGAAGTGCATAACTTTGCATTTCTTTACATTAAATTTCATCTGCCATTTTAGTGCCCAGTCCCCCAATCTATCCAAATCCCTCTGCAGCAAAGCAATATCCTGCTCACATTTTATTACTTTACAAAGTTTGTGTCATCTGCAAACACTGAAACATGGCTTTCAATGCCTATTTCAAGATCATTTATAAATATGTTAAACAGAAGTGGTCCCAAAACAGAACCCTGAGGGACACCACTTACCCCTTTTGTCCAGCCTGAAAATTTACCATTAATGACAACTCATTGTACTCTATCATTAAACCAATGTTCTGCCCAAGAACAAGAATAATCATCTAGACCAATTTCTTTTAGTTTGAAGACTAACCTATTGTGAGGAATCATATCAAATGCTTTGGCAAAATCCAAGTAGATCACATCCAGTGCAACACACTGATCTATACTTCTACTTATTTCCTTGTAGAATGCAATTAGGTTAGTTTGACATGACCTATGTTTCATAAAACCATGCTGATTATTGCTAATAACAGTTCTTCCCAATGAATTCCTGAATATTATCCCTTAATAGCCCTTCAAATATTTTCCCAGTCACAGAAGTTAAACTCACATGTCTATACTTTCCAGGCAAGGATTTTGAATCATTTTTAAATATAGGAACATCTGCCTTCCTCCAATCCTATGGTATAATACCTGAAACAAAATAATCTTGAAAAATTAAATACAGAGGTTCACTTATTTCCCCACTTAGCTCCTTTGTACTCATGGGGGAATACAGTCAGGCTCTGGAGCTTTATTTACATTAATTTTCTTTAACAGCTGTAGCACCTTGTCTCGAGTCATCCAATCACAAGTTGTCTGCAAGTTTTTTTGCATATCTCTTGCATATCTCTTGCCATAGCATCCTCATTAATATATACTGAAGAAAAATAGTTATTTAAAATTTCTGCCTTCTCCTGGTCTTCATTAGCTAGCAAACCAAACTCTGTTTCCAGTGTACATACACTTTCATTTTTTGTATTTTGAGAATTGATGTACTTGAAAACATTTTTGGGGTTGGTTTTGCATTCTTTGGCTATCAAGTTCTCATTTTCTAGTAGAGCCACTTTAATTACCTTTTTGCAAGCATTGTTGGCTTCCTTATATCTTATATAGGATGCCTCTGATTTGTCTAATTTAAATGCATTTTTCTTATTTTTAATCTCTTGTTTTACTTCTCTACTAAGCCACATTTGTTTCAATTTGTTTTTTTTATATTTATTAACCAATGGTACATACTTATAACGAGATCCAGACAAACATTCTTTCTAGTTGGTGATTGTACCGGTTATGACATAAAGGTGTCATCTAACACATTCAAAAACCCGATTCCCCTTGCTGAAGTACTAGTCACTCTATCCCAATTTATGTCCAGCTAATTAAAATCTCCAATAATTAACGTGTTACCCCAATTTGCAGCTTTCCCAATTTGCTCTAACAGTTGTTCTTCATCATTAATATTTACATTAGGTGGTTTATAACATATCCCAACCAATAATTGATTTCCCTTAATATGCCCCAAACAGATATCTACCCATAAAGCTTCCACATTTTCCTCATCACATTCCACATGCCTAAGATTTGACTTTAACTCATCGTTGACATACAAACATACCCCACCACCCTTTTTCTTTTTCCTAACCTTCATAAATAATGTGTACCCATTTAAGTTAACTGCCCAGTCATGTGTCTCATCCCACCATGTTTCTGTTATGCCAATTATATCATATTGTTTAGTGTATGCTATTGCCACTAGTTTTCACATTTAGTTATATAGGCTCCTTACATTAGTAAGCATACATTTAATATTATCATGAGTCATTTGTACTTTTTGTGAATTTTCATCAATATTACATACCTCCTCTGTTCTGAGCTTTCCATTCCCCCCATCCCTACCACCTTTATACTGAGCTAAAGCCCATCTCCTTTCTATCCTATCTCCATTTTCTAGATTGCTTTGACCCTCCCCCCCGACTACTAGTTTAAAATCTCCTCCAACCTTCTAGCCACCTTATCCCCCAGCACAGCAGACCCTCTTCCGTTTTGGTGCAATCTATCATGCCTATACAGGTTGTACAAAACGCAAAATCAGCCCAGTGCTCTAAAACCCCCAAACCCTCTTTCCTGCACCAAGACTTCAGCCACGCATTGATCTCTCTAATCTCCCGCTGCCTTTCTGCTGTAGCGCGCAGCACAGGTAATATTTCTGAAACTATTACCTTGGAGGTCCTTTTCTTTAGTTTATTTCCTAGTTCCCTGAACTCATTCTTTAGGACCTTCACTTTCCTCTGACTTTGTCATTGGTACCAATATGGACCATGACAGCTGGGTCATCCCCAGCCCCTCCAAATAATCTCTCCACTCTGTCGTCAACATGCTGGACCCGAGCACCCGAGAGACAACAAACTGTCCAGTTGAGACAATCAGAGTAGCAGATTACTCTATCTACTCTCTTAATAATAGAGTCCCCTACCACCACAACCTGTCTAGCCTTCCTTACCCTCTCAACCCCACCCGTACTAGAGGGGCTGTTCCAATGACTGTACAGCTACTCCTGAGCTGATGCTCCCAACATCTTCACTCAAATGGGCAAATCTGTTAGGCTGCACAAGATCAGGACTAGCTAAACCTTTCCTTCTCCCCCCCCCACTTCCTCACTCCACTGTTACCCAGCTATGTGCCTGCTCACCAACTGTCTCATCTCGTCATACTCCACTAACTGCACCCACTAAACTCTGCTCAGTGAGCAGCAGACTTCTCTCAAGATTGTCAATCTCCCTCAATGTTGCAATTTGCCTCTCCAGATCTCCAAAGCCACTCGCTCACACCCACCACAGAGGTATGGACCCTTTACAGATTCATCCAGGCATGCATACATGCAGCAGGATTTGCACTGAGTAAAACTCTCAATCTTGCTAGCACTCATCCCCAGTTATCAAAACCACAAGTGTGCAAAACAATATTTACCCTAGGTTTAAACTCCTGTTGTTTTAACTCCTTAAAAGAGATTACTTAAAATAGCCTACTTTCAAGCAAACTCCAGTGAGCAATCTCTGTGAGTCAGTAGAGGGTTTATATTGGCAATACAAATCCCACACCGGTGGAAATTAAGGGACACTCCCCCTAAATAGCTCAGCAGCAGCACCTACAAGGAAGAGAATATAAACAGCAAGAGAAAAAAAAGAGGGAAAACGTTTTAAATAAAAAACAGCAAGGAGAAAATATAGATAAGAAAAATGATAAAGTTTGAAAAAAACAGCAAGGATAAAAATATAAATTAAAAATGGGACAACGTGTTAAATAAAAACAGCAAAGAGAAAAATATAAATAATTAAAAAATGCCTTCACCTATTTTTGATCTTTGACCTCTCAACAAACTTTCACCCTTTTAATATGTTGTTGATAGACTGTGTCCTACTTGTATGTGGTATTTCTACATGGTTATTCAAATTTCAAGGTTCAGTCATGATATAACACAGGGTCAGCCTTGGAGTACAAAACAACCTAATGTGTATTATTTATTTATTTCTAAAATATTTTACCAGGAAAGATACATTGAGATTTCTCTACTTTTCAAGTATGTCCTCGGTCCACAAAACATTGCATTGATACATTATGGTACAATAAAATACAAAAACAATATTTATACACAATATATACAAAGTTTACTATAGAACAGGCAGGAAGTATATAATCAACCATGACATGTGCATTCTGTTTTCAGGTATGTAGAGAGGGATATTTTAAAGGACTTTAGGCTTGGCGAAGATTTTAAAGTGTGCGGGAGGTCGTTCCACAATTGCGGCGCTCGGTAGGAGAAGGAGGATCAGGCTGCTTTCTTTTTGTATTGAGGAAGACTAAATAAAGTGCTGGTACTGGATCGGAGGTTATAGGAGGTGGGAACAGCCGGGGAGAGCATTCTGCTCAGGTAGGGTGGAAGTTCCCAGAAAAGCTCTTAAACACAAGGCTGGAAAGATGAAGGGTGCATCTGGATTCCAGCGATAGCCAGTTTAGTTCTTTTAGCATGTCACACTGGTGGGTCTTGTAATTACATTGTAGCACAAATCGGCAGAATGAGTTATACAATGTATTGAGTTTAGTATTGTGGGATTGCGGTGCAGGTGCATATACTGCATCCCCATAATCAATGATTGGCATCAGCATTTGCTGTACAATCTTTTCCTTTACTGTAGGGCTTAGGCAGGATTTGTTTCTGTACAGGGCACCTAGTTTTGTGTAAAGTTTAGATGCAAGTTTTTCTATGTGGAGGCCAAAAGATAGATTGGGGTCTAACAACATACCCAAGTATTTGAAAGAGTGGACTGTGGTCAGTGTGCTATTTGAATTTACCACTTAGGTCTCCTTGTTCCATGCCAGTTTGGATGTCATTGCAAACTTTTAAGAGGGCAGTTGTAGTGGAGTGATTCTGGTGAAAGCCCGATTGATCAGGAGTCAGATAGTTTGATTGTTGGTAATACTCACATAGTTGCGTATGGACACATTTTTCTAAGATTTTTGACAATACTGGGAGCAATGATATTGGGCGATAGAAACCAAAGTAGTGTCACCACTTTTATGGATAGGCACCACTCTCGCCAGTGCATTGTTATATGGGTTTCATTATGTACACCTGATAAACTGCTTATTAGTGCATACAAATAAGAATCCAGTTGGGGTCAAAACCAAACATCAGAACTGGGAAAAAATTTGATGTAAGTAACTCTTTTCTTTGGATTGACTTTTATGTCAAAAGTGGTGGTTTGAGTATCTCAGCAGCTGCCGGGATTATCTCAACCTAGAGTTTGCACAAAATAGTTTGAAAAATATCCACTGAGTGGAATTTGTGTTGATGAATACACCTTGTTTATTAGAAAGTTAGAGTACATGCGAATGGTTCAAGTAGACAGGAAGATGACAATAACTTAACCCCTTAAGGACCAAACTTCTGGAATAAAAGGGAATCATGACATGTTACAGCGGCAGAAGACCTCTCGGGGTTCCACTCCTCTTGTCTAAGAAAAGGAAACTGAGGTAGCTGTGGATACAAACACACAAAATTGAGCAATAGAAGACTGGAGAGAGTTTCTTGGTCTGACAAACCTCGATTTCTGCTACAGCATGCAGATGTTCTGGATTGTCCAAGATTAATAGGAGAAACACTAACTCAGCTTCTCTTCCTTTAGTAATATGCCTCGAGATACACTGGGGAGAGATTCACACTGTATGTCATACAGCAAAGTGCTTAATAAGCAGCAGTCACTATGGAAACCAATTAAATGTTTATTCCTTAGTTCATTGCTGCAACATTGCTCCATTTTTGTTTTGATAATAAAGTCCACTGATTTCCTTTCATACCAGCCATTTACCTAACATTTCAAAATATTAGTCAGACAGCAGCATAAGATTATATCAACCAAAATAAAAAGCATCTACGTTTAGCTTTTAGAGAATATATTCAATTATTATATTCTATTACCTCTGAATTAATGCAAATGCAACAGTATGTGTGAAACAGCTTCTGATATATTCTGAGAGTTCGCAATCTTTATCCTTTCAAGATTATTAAAATGCATTAGATGCTGCTGTACTTTTTAATGTTAAAAAATGGATTTTCAACAGTAAAACTCTTCCTGATAATGTTTTGCACTCTGCATCTTTTAACAGAATCTAGCTCGCTCTGTCATCATGTTTACAATACATTCATTCAATAGATGAACTAAGCCTATTTTATGCAAGGAAAAATTAATAAGAAAACAACAGCGAACACTTGATTAAACTTCATTTAAAGAAAACAATAAATCAGCATTTTAGAATTCCAGCTGAGAATGTTATATTTGCTCCCAGCTGTGCTAATAAGCTAAGTTGAGAATGTATTTTAACAACCACTTTTCATTGTTTTTCATTCTATTGAGATGCTATATACAGGCATGATCTTGGTAAGTTAGAATATATCTAAATATGATTATACGTCACAGCTAATTATATTTATATCACTGTTAATGGCCAGATCTATATTGGTATTAAAGGAATACTGGAATATGATTCCTGCGGTCGCACAGATGATTTGTTCAGTTTACTGCTTGAAAGCTTGTGTATTTTTATTATATAATTTATTGTGTGTGAAATTGATTTCATAAAGTAAAAAGGTTAAATGATAGCGATCTTTAACTTGTCTGCAATTAGTGGAAAAACTCATTCTATTCACACACAATATAACTCTAATCCCCAGATTTTGCAAAGTGGCATATGTGATGTATTATTCACACAGAGTGAGCAGGACTCATCCATCTGTCTTTATCTGTCTTCATTTTTTTTTTATCAATAACTGCCCTGTGTCTGTGAAACACAAAAGTTTAGGGACAATCAATCGCTTTATCACATGTGCTTTTTGTCATGAGTAATTAAAGAGCTATGTATTTAAATAAATGTGCAATATACTGTTTTGATGTGCGACACCCTTGCGTTGCAACTTAAAAATATGATAGTACAAGAGAGGGTAATTTTTCAGACAGTTTGGATTTAAGTAAGTATTGATTCATTAAGTGTTCTTGCATAGCAAGACCACTTAATGTTATCTCACATATATATTATTATTATTCTTATTATAGCCAAATATACCAACTCCTCCCACAGTTTTTACACTACTGTCATGGGGTAACACTTCCGGGTTCGGCACTCCGCTGTGCGGAGCCGGACCCCGCCCCCCTCTGACGCGGCTCTAACGGTATTTAGGGAGACCGCGCCAGAGAGAGGGTGTTGGGTGATACTGGGAACTACTTTGCCAGACTTACCTCTCCACAGTCTCTGGCATTGTGGGTCCTACTTCCGAATATGCACGCCGGCTCCTGGGAGACACGCCGGCTCTACAAACTCTGAAGACGTCCTAGCCTTCTGGACTAAGACAAGTATGCTTCATGTCATAGAGGATTACTGGAGAATGGAAACTCACTTACTTTATAAGTGGACCATAGCCCTAAACCATTGGAGGACAACTCAGATTAACCATAAGTATATCTTTCAGCTATTTGTCTACAATATCATTTAATAATGAACTAATGCTTGCTTACTAAATCTTCACTGTTTCAAGCTACTAATTATATGGAGGACAACTCCCATCATGCTTATTCACAATGAACTGTTTCTTGCTTTGCAAATACACTCAGTGCTTCAAGCTACTAATTGTATGGAGGACAACTCCCATCATGCTTATTAACTATGAACTGTTCCTGCTTTGCAAATATTTTCAGCTACTTGCTTAAAGTTACTATTGAAGATTATTCTCATTAACCTAAAGAATGTTACTTAATGCATCTCTGAGCAAATACTTATTAATGAACTTTGTGTTGTTGATTACTTGCACTTCTTCTTATTGGATTATTGCCTAAATGCAATTCATTTAAGTTTAACACTTATTAAAACTTCGTTTGAATCAAGTTCCCATCAATTCTTTCTTTTCTTAAAGCTACAGTATTGATACTTTAAAGATTCTCAGCTTCTTCACTATTGTAATTAGGGAGTTTTACAAGCTGCAGTTGAGTTCCAATCCAAATCACCCAAGTAGCGTAACAACTACATAGACAGTAATATACCGAAACGTGCAGATTGTTCCCGATTGGTGTGCTACTACTTTGTGGAATGTTTCGCTGAATGACTCACGGAATATTGTCGTTCTTGTGGCAAAATTGGTCCCATAGGAATGAATGGCAAAATGTTGGCGCAGCAAGTGATGTCATAGACAGGGCCTTTTGTACACCTCCTAATGTTTTTATAAATGTATGTTTTAATGTAACTGTGAAGCACTTTGGGCAACAACATTGCAATTAAATGTGCCATATAAATAAATAATAACAGTTACTCCGCCCACTCCAGTTGTAGACTACTGGTGGAGGCAAGAACACTTCACACAATTTCCCCAGAAATTTTAGCTTTTCTAGTTATTATTATTCTTATTATAGCCAAATTTACCACCCTAACTCCTCCCACAGTTTTTACACTACATAGACAGAAATATATCAAAACTTGCGGATTGCTCCCAATCGGATTGCTATTACTTTGTGGAACGTTTCGCTGAATGGTTCACGGAATATCGTCGTTCTTGTGGTGAAATTGGTCCAATAGGAATGAATGGCAAATTGATCAAAACTAAAGTGGGAGCTGGCAAAAGCTGAAAAATCAGGACATGATTTCTAAAATACCACCACTCCCTCATTTTCAAGCCCACCTACACAAATCCTATATCAAAATGTTCAGCTATCCCTGCTGCCACTAAAAGTCCACGGTTAAGCCAGAGTCCTGATAGTTTTCACAATATGACCATTTGTTTGCAACTCACGCCGTCTATGACATTCATTGAAACTCCACTCCAGCCAGCTTAAATTTGAAGGGCAATTTCTAAACTGCGACTGTGCCTTCATTTTTAATACTTCAGAGACATACTATGCATCAGAATGTAGGTCTGGGTCTTGTGATTCTCACAATATAAAGCTCTTCACTGTAGGATGTATAGTTAAAATACGACCGTTTGAAGATGGAAACCGCCAAAATACTCTGACCTGTGCCAGGCTGGAGCAGCAAGTGATGTCATAGACAGGGCCTTTTGTACACCTGCTAATGTTTTTATCAATGTATGTTTTAATGTAACTGTGAAGCACTTTGGGCAACAAAGTTGCAATTAAATGTGCTATATAAATAAATAAAAGTTGAAATGCATTTCTCACTCTATCAAGCTTGCCAGGTGCACTTTTTAAATTTGATAAATCAATTGGTTAGTGTAATGTTTACTATCTTTACTCACTCCAAACACTCCACACAGTTACTCTGCCCAGTCCAACCTTTCCACAGTTACTCCAGCCAATCCAACCACACAACAGTTACTCAAGCCACTCCACCCAGTTACTTTGCCCACTCCAGTTGTTGACTACTGGTGGAGGCAAGAACACTTCACACAATTTCCCCAGAAATTGTAGCTTTTCTAGTTTACAGTGGTATTGTAGATAAGGATTTTTTTTAGCTCCTGTTCCAATTTAATTTTTTATCTTTCCCCAAAAAATACATTTAGACAAAAAATTCTGAGAAAATGTTTGCACAAATTCCCACCCTGTTATCCTATTATCTGCCGTGGATATAAGAAGTAACTTACACATTGTGCTACTGAAAATTACCTCTTTTTTTCTGTTTTAACTTATTTTTATGAGATTATTGGAGTTTACTCAGGAGTAGTGATGTTCGCCACGGACTCATCATTGAGTAACCTTTGACCCTGTACCTCACAGTCAGCAGACACATTCCAGCCAATCAGCAGCAGACCCTCCCTCCCAGACCCTCCCAGCTCCTGGACAGCTCACTAAGAATGCAGCTTCACAATGGATGCTGTCCAGGAGGTGGGAGCGTCTGGGAGGGAGGGTCTGCTGCTGATTGGCTGGAATGTGTCTGCTGACTGTGAGGTACAGGGTCAAAGTTTACTCAATGATGAGTCCGTAGCGAACCGTTCGCGAACCGTTCGGCGAACAGTTCGGGACATCACTACTCAGGAGTCAAACATGTTAAATAGAATGTGCAATATTTTCATTGAAAATTAATTTTCAAAAAGTTCCACAAGAAAGGTTTTTAAAAGCAAAACTTAGATTTGATAATACCAAAGTCGCAAAAGTGGGTCTTTCTCCTATGAGTGAAATTGAAGCTAATAATAATTAACATATATTTTACAAATAATATATATGAAATAGATATGACGTGCAGTATATGTCAACGTTTTGTCCCAGTATGTTTATATATTTATCTTTTTATATATCTATTTATATATTCATCTGCTTGACATTCTGTTTGTATGTTTTCCAAGCTAACTAGACTTTCTCAAGAGTACATTCAAATTTGGTTTAGAAAAATGTTTTGTTTACCTCAATAAATGAATTTAGATCTCTCTATCGATACCTTTTAATTTTATATTCCTTATTGATGTTCCTGGCAGGCACTGCTTCAATAAACACCTGCGCGATTTTAACATTCTTAGACAAATTTACAAGTACATATAATTACTTTTAGAATTATATAGTATGAAAGTATTTGTCACAGTTGACAAATTAAGAAAAATAAAGCAACATGATATTAATCAGAATGTCTTATTGCTATTTAAGAGGAAAATCATAAATTAATATGTTAAATAAGGACACAGAGAGAGAGTATCACACTCTGCTCAGTAGAACTGTGCAAATGTTGGACAGATTGTCTTTCACAGCATGTTTTGAAATAAAGCTGGATCTCTTCCAGGCATGTAGTGTAGCAGATTTTAAAGGTGAATTCCCCATATAAAATGTGTTAGTATGCTGTACACAGAAGATAAGTCTTCACTAGCCCAGATTACTAAATAGCTTTCAGGAGGTAAGGATTTTCTGTCACTCTAAATCAACTGGCATTGAAGTTGTGAAGAAAATACTATTTTATTCTGGAAATGTAATACTATGTTTAGTCATGATGTGTACATAGGTCACTAAATATATCACAATGTTTCCATAATTGCACAACACATAAAGAATCACATTATATGAACGTCTGGGAAGCAAGAGGAAAAAATATGTTGGGAGTTTTATGAAAATGTCAAATAACAATCTTTGATGTTCTGGTGTGAATGGTCAGCTCTGACAGTCTTGAACACAATGTATTTCTTTTGTACGTGTTTAGTCTTTTTTTAGCTTGTGTGTTGCTTTTCATATGTTACATTCACGTTTTTAATATGAATACCATTTTTAATACCAATGGCATATTCTATTTTATGGTGTGCTTCTAAACTACTTTTTTCCTTGTTGTTGTAGTGACGCCAAATACACACAAAAAAAACAGTTTTGTTTTTTTAGTGGTACACAAATATAAAGGAGCAAACAAATTGTGTGTTAATGCAAGGAAGAAAGATCATTTTCAGACTATTTTTAAAACACTTTAATAAAGTGAAACCGATACTGAGCCCCAGAACACGTTGATAAATCTCTCAGTTGAGAACAATAGTAAATAAAATTGCCATTTTTTTTTCAGTAAGGCTAAACAGCCCGCATCTCAAACCCCCAATGGTTCTTAACTACAACTTCCATGATTCTCTGGCCATCTGTAGCATTCAAAGTATTCTGGGCGTTGTAAGCCATCATTATCTGAGGGCCCATGGTTTGAGTTCCCTGTTATATATCTGTCATGTTTTGCAGTTGTTGGGTGTACAAGTAGATAAGATTAAAAAAAAAAAACTATACACTGATATGACTTATGGGATTTAATTAAATATTGAAGTCATGAGACAAAACAACTTGTGGCATTGTAACATGGAAATAGCTGTTTAGTAAACCTTCCCTCCATTTTTGGAGCCATAGAACCAGACAGTAAATTATAATGGATATTAAAGTATCACTTTGCATTACTGCACCCCCACGGTGACAATTGTACTTACATTGTAGCAACTGGAGGGGAGAAGGAAAAGGTAGGCTTCCTTTGAACTCTCATTTTCTCCCTTACCCAGATTTCCAGCTCCTTGCAGCTTTATCAACCAGGAGCTGCTGTTCTTAAAGTACTCTGGGAGAGGACATAACATGAGTTAATGGAAATTTTCATGACCGAGCAGAATCTCTCAAAGATCATTTTGCGATTTTGCTATGAGATTATGTAGGCATTTACAGATAATTAAGCAAGATGATGCTTGTTTCCATCGGTCAGTGAAAAGGTATTCTCTACCGAATTGTTGATAATAATTTTATAAGTAACTGTTGCATGCTTTCTTGATAAAGGTTATCATTGCACATGAAGTTATTAAACAATCAGTGCATTTATTGATGACCTTCTCTCCTTTATCACCTTAAGCATTCCTATATCATGATTTGACTAGGATATGGACTGCGGTCTATTTACTAAAAAGCTGTCAATCCAGGTATTCAAATTGTAAACTCTAGAATGAAATGCACCATCATTAAGTGTTTGATTCACCGGGAGTCAAAAAGAGTATATCGAGACAAAAGGTCATTGATTTTGTGACAGTGAGATGTCAAATAGGTTTTGTGTAGGATTGACAGCACTTGACAGCACTTTAGACATTCCTAAAATGCAATTAAATAATGGGTTCTTCAATGCAATTAAGGTCTCCAGATAGCAATAGAGAGCCGGATTTCAATTTGTCAGTTTTGGTTAGGAACTGAAGGCTGTAAGCAGAAAGATTATCACTGGAAAACTATATGTTAGTAGTTTTGTTCAACTTAATTCATCACATAATGTAAAATTAAAAGCATCAATGACAATGTCTAATCAGTTTACAAAAATTAAATCAGTAGATCCTTTTTCCGTTGGCTACAATCCCAGCACAGTAACTCTAGATTGTAGACCAGTGGTTCCCAAACTAGTCCTTATGGCCCACCAACAAGTCAAATACAAAAACCCTGGATTGTCGGTGGGCCATAAGGACTGGTTTGGGAACCACTGCTCTAGACGTCTAATGATAGTTCCTCAAATCTAAGACTATAGTGCTTTTCCAGTATTTATTACTTTTTTTGCTATAAGAGGACTAATAGTGCATTTCAGCCAAATTGGGTTAGGGAGCTTTTCAGCTATTTGGGGGCTTCGAGGGAGGGTAATGGCACTTTTTTAACCTCTGATCCATTTCCAGCCATAATGGGTTTACAGTAATATAAATAACTTTCATAAAAGCATAGAATACCTTTTTTCAGTATGCTTCTTGAAGCCCCTTTAACATTGGTTATTTTTACCAATTAGGCTAATTTATACTAAATGTGTGCATAGACAAATATCAATATTATATATCATGTAAAAGGCAAACCATGTTTTATTTTCAACCTCAATAACATATTACATAAAAATCTTCTTAGAATGTCTGGATTGCACCAATTTGATGCACGGTAAAGTATTCAGAAAAAAAATCTTGCGTTATTATGAAATTTACATGATGAGACAAAAGACAAATAAATAATGAAGCAAGAAACATTATAAGTAGAAAATAATAAAAATACTGAGTATACAAGCTAGATCTGTATAACAGCTTGCCTCACAATTTTCGCAAGCATGCTTTTACATGATTAGTAGTTTAAAACTAATGTTTAAATACTTTACCATTAATGTTTCACAAATTGTGCCTTTGCAATTTGTTTTATGAATTTGTATATGTAAGAAAACCTAAATTTAATATCTGACAATTTCATAGATTCACGACATTAAATATATACAAGGTAAGTCTCTAAAGTGGGAACTGTTGGGAATTTTAATTGAATTCAAAGTTAATTTCAAATTTTAGGTGAGATTAGACTTCTTGGAAAACTGAGCTCTGTCAACTAAATTTCAGTTCAGCAATTTTAGATGTGAAATGTAAAATTCACTTTGAATTCACTTTGAATTCATGGCACTTCACACTTTATTGATTTACACAGTGAATAATAGACTACCCATGTTAGATAAATAAACCAGCGGTGGAAGGGACTGCTACTATAGCTGATGTGTTACCAGCTTCTCAGTCTCTGACTTTCATAACTTTTCCAAATTCCCTGCTCCTACCCTTCCCCTTCTTTACCATCTCTATAAACTTGCCATATTTTACAAGGTCATCTCTTCCATGTCATCTCTCTGCTCCAAACATATCTCTAAAAAAAAAACAGTATAATCAAATGTTGCACCCCAATGTAGAAGAAAATAGATAAATAAATAAAGTTCTCTTTATTAAAGGGACACTCCATTGCCCAAATACAAAATAATTAAAATTACTGTTTAGTAGATATACAAAAATGAAAACATGCATGCATTTAATTATATATGCTTCCATTGAGGGTATTTCTAAAAAACAGCTTACGAAACATGAAGCCTTTGCAAGTCCTCTTCTCCTAACCCCGCCCAGACTTTCTGTGGCTGTCCAATCACAGACTTCCCAATGCAGCTGATTGAGAAGTATTTGCAGGGCAGGAACTTTTAGTATAACACCAAGTTTAGTTTAACACTGAGCTAAACAACCAAGAAGAAAATAGACTGGTAGTCTTCTTGAAAACAAAAAGATGGGGGTGGAACCAGGTTATTTTATAAAAGTGCCAATCTCTATTGAAATCTGAACTTTTTTAAAATGGAAAAATAGGCACACACTTCACACATAAAGCTTTAGGGGTCTTGAGTGTTTCTTAAAATATCAATGTACATAAAAAAACATGCTATAGCAAAAGCAGTGACAATTAACAAACTGTGCAAACATGTGAGAGAGGGGGAAAAAGACAAATCACGCATATAATTTTGTTGTTATATTGTGATATTAATTTTACTTCCGATATGTGCTGAATTTATTTTGAAACATGATCTATGTGTAAGAAAATGCAATCCTAAACACATTCCAAAAATTTTTTGCCGATACATTGTACACTGAGAGCCACGTACTCTATTATGTATCATCCCTACTACATCCATTAATCATGCAGGTCAGCGCAGTGACAGCAGTCATCACTTTGCTGCATTTGTGTAATGGAGGTAAATGCGGTTTATAATTGTTATATAATTATGAAAAATTGGGTTTCGTGGTTTTGGGATAACACCATTTGCTAATGGAGTGTATAATTGACGAAACATTGAAGGTCATCATTTTATGTAAACAAAATCTATATTTTACAAATTAGGGGAAAGCTATTCAGACAATAAATATGCTGGACAAGATACAAATGCCAGAGAGGTTTTTTTTTTAATGAAATCCCATTTCCATAGCTCTTATGTATTTTATCAATGTGAAATGCTGTTTAGGAATCAGGAATTAATATGTGTTCTCTGTTTATCCTTGAAAAGATGCAACCGTTCTGATCATGAATGTCCTGATTTGTCAGCGTGAGTGTTCCATAACTATTTCCACAAATAATCATTCCATACAGTTTCAGATTCATAGCAGACTGCTACTAACCCTTCCCATGCATGTGGCTCTGTAAATCCCTCATAGCTTGATGGTCCTGGCATGTCACTGGTTATGAAGGGGTTCAATATTGGATGTGCATTTGGCAGGTTAAATGGGTTCAACACAGTTATTTATTTTTAGCCACATATACAAGTTTTGTGACAGTAAACAAAAAAAGTGTTACTCTAATCTTCCAGGTAATTACTTTCGTAGGCTTTTGTATTTTGACATAGAATTCCAAGGTGAGAAAATACAATTGTTCAGGTGCTATAGCCTCAATATCCTTAAAGTCTTAAAGTACAAGTATCTCGTTTTTATTTGTCTGTGGGTAACATATCATGGTTCCCAACTTATAATCATAATTCTCAGAGATGACCTCAATGGTTTATGTGATTTGAGGTTTGGATATACTGAGGAAGACTTGCCCTGGATATTTGTATTGTATTAAAGCTGTCAATATGGAGGGAAGAGCATACAGACCCCTCACTTGGAACTGGAGCTGGGCCAGGCTACAAAGAAAGAGCAGGATTGGCATTTAGGAGACATAATACTAAAGAGACAAACTGCCCTTTTTGTAGTGGTGTCATGCTATCACACAACATATACTGGGAGCAGAACTTCCATTCCAAACCCCAAAGCACATAAATAATGCATGGAATCTCTGGGAATTGTGATTATGGTACCAATAATAAGCTACCCATAGACCGCTTATGTCATAAATATATACATAACATACATAATATTTCCATAACAGCAGGTTTGTTACCGCAAGGAATATATCCTCATGTAAAGCTGATATTAAAGTGCACTGCAAATATTCAATTATACCTTTTACTTCCATTTACTGTACACTTAGATATATCTAAATTAATAGATTACATTACCTCAGAGACCTACGGCATATATTCAAAGTCCAGCTCTGCCTTAAAGAAACTCTCCTGGCAGCTTTTCAAAATCTTCATTCAAAGGCCACTATCATACGGCTCTTAAGGGTGTATAAATCTGAATCTTATGTTCAAATAGAATAGCTGACTGAAATGCACAGTTATTGTTGGCAGTACATATTTACATTTATAATTATTGGTAAACTACACCAAATATTTACTGATGGTCAATTGATGGGTAGATTGGTGAATGGATAGGTAGAACCAGGGAAGCTCACAGGTGTAGCAAACTCCCTGCTCTTGTGTTCGTTGGCCGTACCGCCTCATTCGTCTCCTGAAAGGACTGTGTGTGCCCTCTGAAAACATACCCCCCCTGGCTGTTAACCACAAATTGGTGATTAACCCAAGTGCTTTCCCTGGGTAGCTGCCATTTGTATAACCGAACGCACGTGATCCAGTGCATGGTGGTTTGTCTCTCGAATGCAGGCAGCAGTACTTGGTCATCGAATGCCTGGAACTGTTTCTGGCCTTGCAAAGTTTGTTTCCGAACCCAGGCAAAGATATACCGCTGCGCATCCCACTTCCCGACCACCTAGATGAATGGTGTTCAGGACATATGATCTACCGAACAGAGGGAGCATTTGCTCCCTAGCAGCCAGGGGCAGCATGACCGGTTGTTGCCTTGCTTTATATGAAATATTTTGGGGCATCACCTCGTGGCTGACCGGTCAAAACTTCATTTGAACGGCATTCCCAAAACCTCTATGTTTCTATGTTACAGAAGGGATCTTAGGGCCATTTTGACAAAGTGGGTGCTCAAACGCACGCTGTTCGGTGATATGACTTTCATGTTATTAAAATGTATTTTTATTATGATTTGTAAGATTGTGTAAGATTTCCTGTATCTGAGAGATAATTTAGTTATAGTCTTCTCACTCAATTATCTTTCAGAAACAGAGGATCCTGGGAGGAAAACCCTTCCATTTTGGATGTGGAGACCCCATGTTAAGGATCAGTGCATAAAAGCCATGTGTGGCCTGAATAAAATCAGTTGTACTTCCAGAACTGTCATACAGTTGCAGGGGAGGAGGTGGGCTATTAATTTGGCTATTCTTTGTTCCTGAGTTCCTGAATTCCTGGTATTCAGCAGAGGGAGAGTCCTGGTCTGGACTAAGGCTCTGCTACAACAGGAAAGTTGACAAGGACAGAATGCTCAAATGGGGTCCTGAAAAGACCCAGGTCTAATTTGGGCACCATTTCATTGTTAGCCTTGAATTCATAAGACATAAGACCTCTAATTATATAATTTGCAACAGTGCCACCTTATTGCACTATACTTGGAGTTAATTACACAGCAATTTGTGGCCATACTTGGTTTTTATACAATTGGTGGACAGCAGGTGTGAATTATATAAATATAGGTTCAACACATTAGGTTTTTGAGTTACACTTAGGATATTGTATAGGGATGTTTTTAAGAAGGGCTTAAGTCAATATATGCATGAGTGCCCATAATATTTACCTGTTTTACCTTGGTCTTCTTGCCACCTAGCAATGCCCTTCGGTAGAAGGCTTTTATGTTGGTAATGCTGGCAATGTTAAAACCAGAGTCCAGCCCTTGAAAAACCTCATGACCGGTGATACATGTATTGCCGCTCGGCTCCATCTTTTGTTTTGACAATCCGATAGCCCTTGAAGAGAGCTTGATCAGTGATATGTGCATCGGGGCTAGGCTCCATCCCTAATTTTGGCAATCCGATAGCCCTTGAAGAGCCGTCTAACCTAAGACCTGAATATTTTATTGGAGTTGCAATTACATCACATTTTACATGTTATTGACAACAGCAAAGATGATAATCGATGACATATAATACAAATCGACTTTGGCATGTGTGCACATTAAAATCAGATATTTGGGGCATAACATACATATGAATTTTTTGTGTTATTGATTACAGTACAATTTCAGAACAATGCTAATTTATCTTTTGTTTCCTGTAACTGATCAACCAAGAATCATTAGTATAAAACTGCCAATGTTGCTCCCTCCCTTCATCAAACCATGGAGAGGTTTGTTATGTTTATTCAGCTCATGCAGAAAAAACATTTACTAAGGGTACATATTAATTTTGGTCGAAAAAGGTTTTCAGTGGTACATTAGTACTGCTGGCAATGGAAGGTGATAAGGAAAAATTGATTCAATTAACATGTAGATAAATCTTCTTCGGAATGTCTTAAGCTTAACTAATTATTATAAGGTATAGAACCCCTTTTCACAAAAGAAAAAGAAAAGTAAAAGTGCTGTCTTGAATTATCAGAAATGTGTGATTATGATTGCATCGACATTGTTTGTGACTCACTGGCGACTTGTTATCTAACGATAGCTGGTGAAAGAGGTTGTTTATAGATGTTTACATTTTGGTGAATATGTTTCTGCTAATAAGCCAATATAAGAATGAATGAGAATGTAATAATATAATCTACATAATTTAAATATAAAATCTAGATAATAAAAGTTGCATTTTTGTTCTAAATATTTCCAAGTCAGTTTGTCATATATGACAAGTTCACCTTCTTGTAATATACCCTCTAGGCTATATCTTATAACAAAAAAAGTAGGCATCTGATTTTTGATTGTCAAAAATGTCCATTAGACATATGATCTATTTAATAGTTTTAGTCACCCATTTGTGATATATAACCTTTTGTTGAATTTATAACCGTGAAAATAATTACTTCACGATGGTTTCAGGCACTTTTATATTGTTATATATAATGGACCAGTGATCTATTTAATTATATGTATCTATATTCATGCAGCATTTAAAGGGCCAGAAATGCTTTAGGCATTACCAAAGCTCTTTAATACAAAATGGTACAGAACAAAAATATATGAAATAATGATATAATAGTTATATCAATATTTATTGTAGTAACTTTTGTATTTTACGCATTTATTCCTCCAAAAACTCTTAATAATCAGAAAATGTCAAAAGGCCTGAGTTGTCTAATTAAGAGAACACTAGATTGCCCTCCCACCCTACCCCTCGCCCGCTCACCCCATGCTCATTTCCTCATTTATAGATAGTCTCCCACACAACTTTCAATCCCCTGAAATGACAGGTGCAAACACTGATCAGCACATCCTACCAATCTCTTCACCCTATAGAACACGTACCCTCTCTGCCTACAAATAGATATATATCACACACCAATATTATATACTTTTATTTAATTTTGTTTTTCACAATTTGTTTCATTTTCAACTACACACCTCATACCACTAACACGAATCCAAATATAACCATACTGTTATTCTTAATAACCCTTTTATTGATCCAATTTTGTTCACATAACTCGTTCTGCCGATTTGTGCTACAATGTAATTACAGGACCCACCATTGTGACATGCTAAAAGAACTAAACTTTATCTTTCCAGCTTTGGGATTGGGATTAAGATTGCTTGAGCAAAATGTTCTCCTCGGCTGTTCCCACCTCCTATAACCTCCGATCCAGTACTAGCACTTTATTTAGTCTACCTCAATACAAAAAGAAAGCAGCCCGATCCTCTTTCTCCTACAGAGCGCTGCAATTGTGGAACGACCTCCCGCACCCTAAAATCTTCCCCAAGCCTAAAATCCTTTAAGAGATCCCTCTCTACATACCTCAAAACAGAATGCACGTGTCATGGTTGATTATATATTTCCTACCTGTTCTATGTTAAATTTTGTATTTATTGTGTATTAATATTGTTTTTGTATTTTATTGTACCATAATGTATGAATGCATTGTTTTGTGGACCCATGGCATACTTGAAAACGAGAGAAATCTTAATGTATCTTTCCTGGTAAAATATTTTATAAGTAAACTAATTTACATAAATTTAAATACATAAATAATTGTGCGTGATATTGGTAGTGCCAGTTCTGAGATAGTTCCCAGAATCTGCTTTTACTTATTGTAAGCAAATTGTAAGTGCATCTACTATGTATACATAATGGTGCATACTAAACAATATAGAATATTATGCTGTTTGTAAATTTGACATTATTAGTTTGAGATTTATTTGCAAATCACAGTATTAAAAAGGTTTGGGCAACACACTGTATAGGTTTTGTAACCCCAAGAGTTAACACAAATATTATGCTACAAGAGCACAATGCCATGATAGCGACATTCATTGGCAGAACTTAATTAGAGAGGACCATAGTACAAGAATCTTTTTGGTGGCCCTCACACCAAAAGAATGGCTGCATTTTTGATCCTCATCTGTTGTACAACTCCCACAATGCTCTGCCAGCTGGAGATCTATCACTTGCCCATACCTGCATGGTTTTATTTACCACTGAGCAATGTTTGTGTGTACAAATGTAAACATGTATTTGTATGGAGTATGTGTGTGTGAATGTAGGGGTGTATTTGTGTGGAGAGTTTTATGTAACATTGCCACTTGAAAGAAGTGTTTTATGGTATGTAGTGTTTTCCTTTGAATGTAGGGGTGTGTCTGTATGTAGTGTTGGCAGTTGAATGCAGAGGTGTATTAGTGTGTAGTGTTGGGGTTTGAATGTAAGCACATATACACACACACACTGATACACATACACACACATATAAACATACAAACACACGAAGATACATACACACTGACAAAATCCATATACACAGACACACACACAGAACACATGCAGAAACACAGTAACACAGACACGAACACTGGATCAAATACAGATACACAGGTGTAGACGTACAGATACACAAACAGACACAAAGGTGCACACACTGACACACATGCAGATACACAAACACACACACTAACACACATACAGATGCACAAATACACTGACACATGTGCAGATACACAGATACACACACTCATATATATACAAACACTGACACACATACACATACTCACACAAACAGGTACACAGATGCACATACTGACAAACATATACACAGACACAAGAAACACATGCAGACACACAGATAAATACACAGATGGATACACAGACACACATAGATAGATACTTAGCTTGGTCTGTTAGCTAGGAGGCCTCGACAGGCTCTCATTTCCTCCCAGCACTGGCTGCTATTATTAAAGGGGCCCAGTCTTGCTGTTAAAGAGCTGCAGCATACAAGTGGGCCCCTGAAGACACATGCCAATTAGGTGGCCCTAAGTGCACTGGCCCCCCAAAGTTCGGACTTCAGTGCATTTAGAATGATGAGGATTATTACATGGTAATGTGTTACTTTACACTGTTGCTTTTCTTTATGTTGCAATGCAAGAGTACAGCAATGTACTTCACACATTAATTCTACATGTTTACAAGGGAATGGGATTAGGAAGAGGGTTGGGGGATTTAGGACCCAAATCCTAACTTTTATTCCTCTTTATCCTATTTATCTATCTATGGATTTATGTAGCACTAGAGTATTCTCTGCTTCTATGCACTTGAAAACTCCAAAACGCTGTCTAGCACTAAGACCCCAGCCATCTCAACTTCAGTATCGTTTTAAAGGCACCTTCATTATTGGTGCTATATATAATGACACTTTTTAACGCAAGTCATTTTCATCATCTCTCAGCAACAAATTTACTGTAACTACAAACTGTGTCACCGGCCATGACAGTTTAATACACAGAGAAGTCCTTATTAATAAGGTATAAACCTTTTGCTACGATTTGATTTTTTTTTTCTACTGCTACTCGGAGATTACAAAATGTCCATTTTTTTTTTTATCAGCTTCAAACAATGCGTGAGAAAACCTTCTGAATATACTAAATTACCATTTATGCCAGAGGCATTTCTATTCATGTTAGTTAAAAATAGTCTTGCTATATGACATCAATGAAACATAGATGGCAAGGGAATTTGAAGCAAAACCTATGATTATAAACTGTAAAATACAGTTCTTTAACTTTTATTAAAAAAAAATCAATAAAAGTGTTATTGAGTGTACACTTACATTAGATAATATCAATTTCTAGTGTTAGAGTTTACAGTATAAAATCTTGCAAAATCAGATATTTTCTAAGTTTGAGAAAAATCAATAATGTAATTAAAAAAAAATAAAGTATTTCCATTTTCAAGCATTCTTGAGTACAAACCACAGGTCAAATTAAGAACTCTTCTCTACTTAACAGTCGTTAATTATAATCACTTAAATAGCTGCATAGTGCCTTGATTGCTGATTGCGTGACTGTTCAGATAGCCCAATTTATTAAAACGTATCTTACAAATAAATAATGTTGTTAAAGTCCAATTGAACACATAACTAGGGAATAAAGTACTGAAAAGCACATGGTTGTTTGACTGAAAATGTATAATATAAAAAATGCTAATTTCAGATTCTTACATTTAGTGAATAGTGTATATTTTATGTACAATGTTTTACTGTCTGTATTACTGTTTTTTCACAACCAAAAAATTAAATTAAATAGATATTGTAGGAGAACTAATTCAAACATTCTGTCCACTGTTATACTAGACACTAATAACTAAAATGCTTCAATGGCCAATGCTGCAGATCAATATGTGGCTAAATACTAATAAAATCATATTGTTAATGTATTTATTTAGGTCACTACCAATAGAGGTAAGCCATGTTTAATAAAATTTAGCAAAATCTGCTCAAAGACACATTTTACAACCTCTCAGACTGAAAAATTAAACACAATAAATCCAAATTTGAACAGTATTTCACATAGTAGATATGTTTCCTTAAACAAAACATTCAAAAACTCAACACAAATGTACCAGAAGTACACTGAGCACTACAGAGTCCTTATCAGCTTACCTGAGTAATATGTATGTAAACCTGGAGTTTATAGGCCGGAATTGGACAGACACTTAGCAAAAAGAATACATGTATACTGCACTTCCAACCCTTAATGCAATGGGAGAAAGAAATAAATGGGACTACATTCATACAATCAAGCCACAGAATGGGTGCATCCGATAAGGGGTCAGCACTAACCCTGTGAAATAGATAATCCAAGAAAAGAAAGGGTCCAGGCACCACAAGGCTCAAAGCAATAGGCACATTTATTAGAACAAAAGTGCACAGAGCAACGTATTAACCCCAATGGGTCTTGGTCAAGCTTGATCTAATAAATGTGCTTATTGGAGTGCCCCTTCTTCACTTAATGCAATGGGAGACACTCATCTTAGCAGCAGTCTTTTCATTTAATGTCTTTTCCAGAGAATTGCTGCTAATAACACCTTAAGTGGTTGTTGCTCGACTAATGTCACTCAAAGTTTGCAGGACCTATGTCCCCACATTCTGCATGGAGATGCTAAAAACTCCCCATAGAAACATATTGATTCAATGCATTTCTATGAAAAGATGCTGATAGGCGCAGTGCGGATGTTTGCTGCATATGTGCAACAGCTTCCAAATATTTTCCGATGGGAAAACATTGGATTGGCTTAGATCGTAAAGGCCATGTAGAGAGCAGTGTGGCGAGGGAAGAAAGGTAAATATGGTAACTTAAACAGTTAGTAGATCACTACTGTGTTATTAATACATGGTTGTATTCCTACAATGATACAGTGTTCCTTTAACGAATAAACTGTTTAGTAACTAGCTAACTGTGAGTTTCAAATAATATGGGGTTTTTTTATTTTCCTTTTTTGTTTTAAGGTAAAATAAAATTTAATCCTGGTTTAGGTATTAATGAAATTTAGGTATCAACTAAAAGGATATTTAATAAAGTTAAAATGTAAAGTTATTCTAGGTACCGGAGTTGGATGCGTTGCAAACCTCACTTGCTTACATTGATGAAGACAATTTAACTGAATACACATGCAATTAGTTAGGAATGCTTCTTTGTTAGCTTAGTAACTATTTTAAGATGTATGTTGATTCTGATTTAAAAAAAAGCTTAGTTCTTTCAAGCTTCTCAGATGTTTGTTTATTTTTTTTATCCTTAGGTTATTTAAATTACCTTCAGCAAGTTTTTGCATATATCATATCAAATTAATTACTGGTTACTCCCTAAATTCACTTACAGTATATGTGTATCATAATTCACCTAATGATTCAATTCATTTTGATTCACAGCATCAGTTATTTTATTGTACGCTATGTTATTTTCCACTTTCCAATTTGCTGAATTTATTTTGTTACTTATACTAATGCCCTTAAGAGTAGTTTTGGAAACAGCAAAATATGACAGGGAATTGTAATGTGTTATGCATATAGCCCATTTAATGATTGATGTGCTAAGATTATACCCATTGTAAGGAATGTTTACTATAATAGATATCTTTAAAAGGCAATGATACATTTTATCAATAAACAAGGCTATCTTATGTTGCATGGTTTATGTTCTTCCCTTATCTTCTATATATTTTTAAGATATTCCACACTAGAAGATATGCTCTAGAGTTCAATATCTTGAGGCTTGCATACAAATATTTTTACACTTTCCATGCCTAAACTGTACATATGTCAACTAGCTTTCTTTAGACATTGAAAAGTAACGCAAAACACAATTGGCTCCACTTACCTTAATTTCTGCTCCAGCTACGATCTTCATAACGTGCAGAAACAAATTTATCTGAAGGTATAGAAGATATTTACCAACATGGGAGCACTTTTCAGTATATTAATAACAATAATAATAATAATAATAATATACTATTTCTTGACATAATTGGCGATTGTACATGTTGGGCTCTTTGTGTTTGTCAATTTGTTTAATAAAGAGAGTTTTTTGGAGTCACAGACTTCCACAGATCGGGTGTAAGAAAGCAGAAATGTGCAAAAAATGCATCACAGAACAAAGAAAACATTTACTTGAGGATATCATGGAAAATAATATGCTAAACCTTAAAAACGGTCTCTAGAATATCCTAATATGTGGGTCTTCTGACTTTGGAGGTGCATATGTGTTATCCTGTAAGATAGCACATGTTCAAGAAATAATGAGTTAAGAGGTATGTTTATCCCATCATTTTTTTATTTATTTTTTTGTAGATTCTACATTAGGCATCTCAAAAAATGTTTGATGCCTAGGGGACAGCCACTGAATGTCAGTTTTATTCACAGATCAAATGAGTAGTGATCAGTAGATGGAAAAAGGAGGAGCGGTATTTTTTTTATTTGCTCCTTTCTTCCCATCTATTGGTCACTTCTCACTTAATTTGTGAATACAATCAACATTTAGTAACTGTCCCCTAGACGTCAATAATCTTTTCCCATCAATCTTCTCTTTTTTTCTTTGGAACCATGGGCAGAACTCCAAATACTGAATCAACAAACATGCCTTGTCATTGCGCTCATCGTTTGTTTAGTTATACATCCAAATGGTGCTTCGGAGATATGCAATGCACGAGTCTAATCAGTTGACGTGAGTTAACCAGAGAATGCTAAATTAAAAAAACAATAATAATAAAATTATTACACATATTAACTGGATAACAAGGACGTTAAAAAACATGTTAGATTTCTCTGCATTTGACAGCTCATTTAGCTGAAAAGTAGAATGAGAGAGAGGATTAATCTGATTCTAATGTAACATTAAATTTACACACTAATTAACTACATGTTATGTATGATTAGCAAATTTGCTTTATTGTTTACCACGGTGCACGGTAAAATGCTTTAGTCCAATTAAAAACCTACAGCTACAATAAGTAATATAAAATTAGATGATGTGTCTGTTTTCCTTCTCTTAATGTGCTATTAAAGCAAGCGTAATAATATGGACAGGAAGTTAGTTCTCAATTTAAGTGTGAAACTTGTTACACATTTTTCATAATCATAAAACAAGAAAGATAATAAACAGGTACTACAAAACTTGAGTTGGAACACCATGAAACAAAAGCATTAATTAATTTATAGTTTTTTTGTTTTTGTTTTTTCTGTGGGGATGGTGGGTTTGTAGAGTTGCCTTTCATCTTCAGCAGGAAGTGTCAAGACAAATAACAGGAAGAGTATTATCCTGTCTGCGCCACCTGATGACATTTTCCCCCGAACTGCTGGTATGCACTCTACTCGGGCCTACAAGTCCCCTGAAAATGCATTGGACATAATTGTATTGTGACCTTAGGTGGGAAGGTACAACTAGCAGTTGTGTGCAGGAGGTGACCTAAGACCATGTGCTGCCACGTGCCTATATCCCTATTTTAGGGTTCTCTCTTCTGGCTGAGGCCCCCACACACACACCTTGCTAACCTCCCAATCACTCCAATTCCCTTTAACTTCCTGGGCTGGAACTGACGGGTGGGGCGGGGGGCAGATTTGAAAAATTATCAACTATGGTATACTATGGGACTACATAAGGGGGTGGGGGAGACAGACGGAGGACTGCCTCTAGGAAGGATTGACTGTATGTTGTACTAGGCACTATAAGATAGGGGTTCTTTTTTCATACCCATTTGTGCTTTTCACTATATTTCTATGTATTTGTGGCAATTTATGCTTCTCTTTTAAGTATTAATGGGCAACCTCGATGGAGCAGGAGTGATGAGTCATTCCAATCTGGCGGAGTTTCTGGTGGAATCTCGAATTGCCTTCCCCATTAAGCTTGTGTGTGCGCTACTGGTGGTAGGGTGTTGGAGGTCCCCGAATACAGGTCTAGTTACCTAGGAGGAACACTTACGGCCCTCACCAAGTTGCGGCTTTTACATCCCGTTAGGTGTGTACATTCCTGACACACTACTTTTCTTTCTTCTCTGCTTTCTGTCTCTAGCTTCCCTGTTTGCTTCTGGTTCTACGTAAGGGGCCGGGTGTGAACAGGGGATCACGTCCCCTTTCTTCCCACTTTCCCCTTAACAACCAACTCTTTACAACCAAGTGCTCGGGTCCGGCATGTTGCTGACAGAGTGGATGGATTATTGGGAGGGGCTGGGGATGACCCAGTGGTCATGGTCCATGTTGGTACCAATGACAAAGTAAGAGGAAGATGGAAGGTCCTAAAGAATGATTTCAGGGAATTAGGTAGCAAACTTAAGAAAAGGACCTCCAAGGTGGTATTCTCTGAGATATTACCTGTGCCACGTGCTACAGTGGAAAGGCAGCGGGAGATTAGAGAGGTCAATGCGTGGCTTAAGTCTTGGTGCAGGAAGGAGGGTTTTGGGTTTTTAGAGCACTGGGCCGACTTTGCGATTGGGTACAACCTTTATAGTGGTGATGGATTGCACCTAAACGGGAGAGGGTCTGCAGTGCTGGGGGATAGGATGGCTAGAAGGTTGGAGGAGATTTTAAACTAGTAGTAGGGGGGGAGGGTCATAGCAATCTACAAAATGGAGATAGGACAGAAAGGAGATGGGCTTTAGCACAGTATAAGGGGGGTGGAAACGGGGGGAGGGGCAAGCTCAGAACAGAGAAGCTGTGTAATGTTGAAAATTCACAAAATATACAAGTGACGCATAATATTAAATGTATGCTTACTAATGCAAGGAGCCTAAATAACAAAATGGGGGAACTAGAGGCATTAGCATACACTAAACAATATGATATAATAGGCATAACTGAAACATGGTGGGATGAGACACATGACTGGGCAGCTAACTTAAATGGGTACATGTTATTTAGGAAGGATAGGAAAAACAAGAAGGGTGGTGGGGTATGTTTGTATGTCAAACATGATTTAAAGCCAAATGTTAAGCAAATGGAATGCGAGGAGGATAATGTGGAAGCTTTATGGGTAAATATCTGCTTGGGGGAAAAGAAGGGAAACCAACTATTGGTTGGGATATGTTATAAACCACCTAATGTTAATATTGACGAGGAACAACAGCTGTTTGAGCAAATTGAGAAAGCTGCAAATCTGGGTAACACTTTAATTATTGGAGATTTTAATTACCCGGATATAAATTGGGACAGAGGGACTAGTGCCTCAGCAAAGGGAATTAGGTTTTTAAACTTGTTAAATGACACCTTCATGTCACAACTTGTACAAGCACCAACTAGAATGGATGCTTGTCTGGACCTGGTTTTAACAAACAACGTTGATCTTTTGACCAACATTCAAGTAGGTGAGCACTTGGGAAATAGTGATCACAATATAGTGTCCTTTGAAATAAACTCAAAAAAACAAAAGCACATGGGGTATACTAAAACATATAATTTTAAAAAGGCCAATTTCAATAAGTTAAGGGAAGCTTTACAATATATTGACTGGCATAAACTCTTTAGTGAAAAGAACACTGAGGATAAATGGATCATCTTCCAACAAATATTACAAAGGTACATTTCTCAGTATGTACCATTGGGAAATAAATATAAAAGAAACAAATTAAAACCAACATGGCTTAGTAGAGAAGTAAAACAAGAGATTACAACTAAGAGAAGGGCATTTAAAGCATTTAAATCGGACAAATCAGATGCATCTTATAAAAGATATAAGGATGCAAATAATGCGTGCAAAAAGGCAATTAGACTTGCTAAACTTCAAAATGAAATAATGATAGCTGAAGAGAGCAAAACCAACCCCAAAGCATTTTTTAAGTACATAAATTCTAAAAAAAAACAAAATGAAAGTGTAGGTACACTAAAAACTGAAAAGGGGGTGTTAATTAATGAAGACCAGGAAAAGGCAGGAATTTTAAATAACTTTTTCTCCTCCGTATATATTAAGGAAGAACCCATGGCAATAGATGTGCAAATGATTGCTACTAAAAACTTGCAGAATAATTGTAATTGGTTAACTCAAGACAAGGTGCTGCAGCAACTAAAGAAAGTTAATATAAACAAAGCTCCAGGGCCTGACGGTATCCATCCACGTGTACTTAAGGAACTAAGTGCAGAAATAAGTGAACCTCTGTTTTTAATCTTTCAAGATTCTTTTCTTTCAGGAAGTGTTCCGGAGGATTGGAGGAAGGCAGATGTGGTTCCTATATTCAAAAAGGGTTCAAAATCCTTGCCTGGAAATTATAGACCTGTGAGCTTAACTTCTGTGCCTGGTAAAATATTTGAAAGTTTATTAAGGGATAATATTCAAGAATTCCTTGAGAAGAACATGGTTATCAGCAAAAATCAGCATGGTTTTATGAAGCACAGGTCATGTCAACTAACTTGATTGCGTTCTACGAAGAAGTAAGTAGAAGTATAGATCAGGGTGTTGCCGTGGATGTGATCTTTTGGATTTTGCCAAGGCATTTGATACAGTTCCACACAATAGATTAGTGTTCAAACTCAAGGAAATCGGTCTAGATGAAAATGCTTGTTCTTGGGTAGAACATTGGCTTAAAAACAGAGTACAAAGAGTTGTCATTAATGGTAAATTTTCAAGCTGGACAGAGGTGGCAAGTGGTGTCCCTCAGGGGTCTGTTCTGGGACCCCTTCTATTTAACATGTTTATAAATGATCTTGAAGACCGCATTGAAAGTCATGTTTCAGTGTTTGCAGATGACACAAAACTTTGTAAAACAATACAATGTGAGCAAGATATTACTTTGCTGCAGAGGGATTTAGATAGACTGGGGACTGGGCACTCAAATGGCAGATGAAATTTAATGTTGAAAAATGCAAAGTTATGCACTTCGGCGTAAAGAATACACAAGCAACGTATACCCTTAATGGAAGCGAATTAGGGATAACAACACATGAAAAGGACTTGGGAATTGTTATAGACAACAAACTATGCAACAATGTGCAATGTCAATCAGCAGTGGCCAAGGCCAGTAAGGTATTGTCATGCATGAAAAAGGGCATTCATTCTCGGGACGAGAATATCATTTTGCCTCTTTATAAATCACTGGTAAGACCCCATATTGAATATGCTGTGCAATTTTGGGCACCTGTTCTAAAGAAGGATATTATGGCACTAGAAAAAGTGCAGAGGCGGGCTACAAAATTAATAAAAGGAATGGAACATATCGGCTATGAAGAAAGGTTAACAAATTTAAACCTATTTAGTTTAGAAAAACGTCGCCTGAGAGGGGATATGATAACATTATACAAATATATTCGGGGCCAATACAAACCATTGTGTGGAAATCTATTCACAAACCGGACTTTACATAGGACACGAGGCCATGCGTTTAGACTGGAAGAAAGAAGATTTCGCCTAAGGCAAAGGAAAGGTTTTTTTACTGTAAGAACAATCAGGATGTGGAATTCTCTGCCTGAGGAAGTGGTTTTATCAGAGTCCATACAGATGTTCAAACGGCTACTAGATGCATACTTGCAAGAACAGAATATTCAAGGATATAATCTTTCAATGTAGGGTAATAACTACTTGATCCAAGGATAAATCTGACTGCCATTCTGGGGTCAAGAAGCAATTTTTTTCCTAGCTTGTTGCAAAATTGTGCTTCAAACTGGGTTTTTTTGCCTTCTTTTGGATCAACAGCAAAAAACAAATGTGAGGAAGGCTGAACTTGATGGACGCAAGTCTCTTTTCAGCTATGTAACTATGTAACTATGTAACTATGTAAGTCTCATCTATCTGTTCTTTCCTTTTTTTTCTCTCTTCTTTCTTCCTCCCCCTTTCTCCCCCCCAACCCCCATACAGGCCCGGGGCAGGTGGCTCCCCTCCTCCAGCCCTGATATAGCTACACAGATAGCTCTCTCCCTCCAAATTGTCTCCTGGCATGGCCTATTGACCTGCCCCCTATCCATCCTTACTCAATTGAAGAGGCCTAAATACCCTAGAACGCAGAGCCCACCTAGTGAGAGAATTGAAGAAAAAGAATGCCTCTGTGGCACTCCTTCAGGAGACCCATTTTATGGAGGGTGCTGGAGTCACAATCCTATTGGTGGCCATGCTGCAATTTAAGGTACTTGATCACTTAGCGAACTTAGAGGGTAGGTTCTTATTTCTGAAAGGCAGGATAGTTGACAAATTGTACACTTTTCTGTCCCTATATGCCCCCAATCGCAGACAGGCACAGTTCATTCTCAGAACGTTCACCCGTCTAAAAGATTTCATGGAGGGCAGCATTATTCTGGGGGAGACTTTAACGCACCATTGGATCCCATCATGGATTCCTCTACCGGACACAGCTGTATACCACAGCTGAGCATCCGGTCTAGCCATAAGGCCCTTAGAGACTTTGGACTGACTGACTGTTGGAGGGACTACACCCTGACACTAAGGATTACACTCACTATTCAGCACTCCATGGATGATACTCCCGTATTGACTCTTTATTTATCCAACTGGAAGGCCTCACTCGCCTACTAAAAGCTGACATAGGCCCCTCCATATGGTCGGACCATAGATCAGTGCAAATTGAACTGGAACTCCCACTATTTCGACCTACTAGCTGGACCTGGAGACTCAACGAAGCTCTCCTCCTAGACCTGGATGTATGGGAACAAATTGACCAGGCCTTGACCATATATTTCCAGGAGAACGAGACAGGGAATGTCTCACCTATCTCTGATCTGAAGAGGCATAATCATACGCATAGCCTCAGCAAAGAAGAAAGCAGTCCTGTAGCAACTGGCTGAACTCTATAACTCCATAGAAAAAAATAAGTAGCAAGAGAGATGAGAATGGAGAACAGCTCAATTAGCCAGCCCTTCAGTGGGTCCCCACTCAGATCTCAAGCTGGTTTTAGCTCAACTTGTGCCATTACAGATATAACATATCTGAAGCATATCAGACTGGTCCCACCCGTACAGGCAGTCCAGATCCGAAATGCCAGCAAGTTCCCTCTGCACCAGAGATATGGCAACCTCCGACAATTGTTTCAACCTTGTTAGTTATCATCAGTGAGGTATAGTCAATATCCCTCTTGGCACCATGAGCAAAGTGTCCACGTCTGGATTGCCCTTTAAACTTAAGGAGAGAAAAATAACTGCTATAACTCCATAGCACAACTGGAATCACAACACAACAGCACACAACTCAAAGGGACTTATAGGCAACTTTTAGAGGCCAGGAGACGATTAGCGGGGTTACTTACTCAGAGGTACAATAAATCCCTGCAACGCTCTCAAGGATTTTTTTTTTATGTACATGCCAACAAAGGGGGTAAATGCTTAACCTGCATATTACAAGGTTTACAAAAGTGGACCCAGGTGCACAAACTAAAGCTGACATCGGGGGTGACATCACTCCTACCAAATTACATGCTGGAGAATTTCAGATGTTCTATTAATCCTTGTATAACTTACCGGAGACACTGTCATGTGGTAACACTTCCGGGTTCGGCACTCTGCTGTGTGGAGCTGGACCCCGCCCCCCTCTGACTCGGCTCTGACAGTATTTAGGGAGACCGCGCCAGAGAGAGGGTGCTTGGTGATTGTGCGAGCTACTTCCGTGATACAGCGGGCTCCACAGGTTTGGAAATGCTGGGAGCTACTTCGGCCAGACTTACCTCTGCACAGTCTCAGGCGATGTGGTTCCAACTTTGGAGAATACACGCCGGCTTCTGGGACACGCCGGCTCTTCAAGCTCTGACGGCATACTAGCCGTCCGGCTAGGGAAGTATAGCATGTCATGTAGGATTACAGGAGAACGTAAACTTATGTCTAATTCAAGTGGATATCTCTATATTATTGGAGGACTACTAACCTTAAGTATATCTTTCATGTACTAATCTACAATCTCATTTAATAATGAACTTATTCTTGCTTACTCAAATCTTCACTGCTTCAAGCTACTAATTATCTGGAGGACAACTCCCATCATGCTTATTAACTATGAACTGTTCTTGCTTTGCAACTATTCTCAGCTACTTGCTTAACATTACTATTGAAGATTATTCTCATTAACCAAAGAATGTTACTTAATGCTTCTCTGAAGAAATACTTATTAATGAACTTTGTGTTGTTGATTACATGCACTTCTTCTTATTGGATTATTGCCTAAATGCAATTCATTTAAATTTAACACTTATTAAAACTTCGTTTGAATCAAGTTACCAGCGATTCCCTCTTTTCTTAAAGCTACAGTATTGGTACTTTAAAGTTTCTCCGTATCTTCACTAATGTAATCAGGGAGGTTTACAAGCTGCAGTTGAGTTCCAATCTAGTTTACCTAAGTAGCGTAACAGACACCCACTAATGATCAGGATGCTGATAAAGCTAACTTGTTTGCTGAATACCTGCGTACCCATGTAAAGTCCTCACTCACTCCAGAGGCTGCAAAGTTGCTGAACTCACTAATCAGGGAAGAGGAGATACTGGCAGCTATCAAGGAGTCCAAGTTGGGTAAAGCACCAGGCCCTGATGGGTTCTCGGCTGGCTACTATAAATTCTCCACTGCACTGGTAAACCGCTAAACAAATATTTATTGGCCTTACATAAGTTTAGTAGAGACTTGTCAAGAAATAACTTGGTCAATAAAAAAAAAATTTGATTCTGCTGTCATGGTAACATAATATGCCATACCGTAAAATATCTTAAAGAGTCACAAAGCAGAAACATCACAGTAAATAAATGTAAAGTAAATTGCTTAGAGTAATATTTTAGATTTCAGTAAACCATTTAAATCCTCAGATACTGAAAGCCATGAAATATTTTTTTCTCATTTTGAATACACCTAAGAAAATTCAACGCATGTCAGTCATTCAATCCATTTAATATAAAAACATTCATGTGTTAGCGAGTGAGTCCAAAGTCTGGCTTCGGTTCAGTAACTTAGTTTAAGATTCCTAATTCAACATCAATCTGAACTGAATTCAACCATACGATTATTGGTATTTCTAGAATATGTCAAGAGTGAAGGCAATCATGTAGGAGTCAGAGCAATTTCATAAAAAATTTTTTGGTTAAAAAAAAATAAAAAATCAGTACACGTTTCTCGATGCTGCAAGAAAAAAAATTAATAATGAAATTATACAAGATGTGCTTAATGTAGACTTCGGCTTTTTGAAGTTCAAACTACCAAAGACTTCACTGTTACCTTGTAGTCTAATATATAACCTTTTTCATGATATCATAACAAGCATGAAATAACAGTCTGGCTGTGGACAAAATAAAGCTGTTATGAAGCAGACAGTCTAAAATTTCCATTATGTTATTGCCATATGGCCTCTTTCAAGGTGCTGTAATACATTTAGATTAGATGTACCCATACGGATCAATGTTAAGTAAGTTGTATATATCCTTTCAATTTTTTCAGAATAGTTAAAAAATGAAAACTTGGACAGGCAACAAGGAACAAACTAATTAGCAAGAAAATCGTAACAGACAAAAGTTGTAGAACATCTCAAATTAGCAGTGAATATATTGTACATCACGTGCTACAAAATAAATTACATTCCAACATTTCCTAAAACAATATGGTTACTTCCATAAATATAGACAAATATAAATATTGCTGAGGGGGTGCTTTGGGGACTGAAGCTCAGGATGTGGTCATTTTCAGCGGGTGATCTCCACATTTCGTGGAGGGGAATGGAGGACTGGGGTATTTTAGGCAGCTGCTTGTCAGAAAGCAATAGATCAGTGCTTCCCCGGGCTACTTAGGGGGAGGGAAAGGTGCCCATAGGTGACTTTCATGGGGGGATGCTGGAGAATACAATGCTGCTGCACAACTATTTGGTAGTACATAAGTCAATGTGTTTTCCTTTATCTCAAGCCCCAGGCATTTATGGGACCCTGCAACACCCCTGTAGACAAATACAGCTAGGGTTAGACACTCAAGTGAGAATTCAAAGTGAATTCAAATTGAATTTCAGATTTTAGACCAAAATAGTCGAAGAGGAAGCATAACTGATTTAGAATTTGTTTCAAATTCAGCGATTTGAAACTTAAATTTTACATTCACTTTGAATTTTCACTTTAGCAAATAAACCCGAAAGACATCTTTGTAAAATATATGAATACGTATACTTACTGTTTTGTGTGTATATCTCTTATATTTTCATTTTTAATCCAGACCACTCACTTTACTCATTACTTGTTCTGGTTCATTGTTATTTTACTGTTTCTATTATATAACTATTGACATCTACTCTGAATCTCTGGAACTCTCTAGATGACTTTTAAAAAGATAATTTTTATGAAGGTCATAATTATTCGCACCTATGCAGCCAATTAAATTATTAGCAAGAAACATACTATTTTTTACCTTATTCAACATTCGATCTTTGATGTCTCATATAGTTTTTAAAGTTTTTCTTACCACATTGACCACGTCAATCTTGTTTTTTTTCTCACTTGATCTAAAGATGCATAATTCAACAAGATAATATTTCAGTATTTTTCTATTTTATCTTATATTTATGTGCTAGTTATGAATTCACAAAATATGCTATACATTGTTAATACTTTATAAAGCAAAAGGCCCAGATATTGGAGAGGTAAACACAAGGAGAAAACATACAATTTGATAATCTTTTTAACAATGTTTTTAGCAATATTTTTTTTCTTTTTTCTGGTGGGCTCTGCACCAACTTAACATCGAATGGAGAGTGGGTCTTCCACTCTAGGGTGAGGGAGCCCATTAGGTCTTTGGGAAAAGGTCAAAAGGCACAGGGAATGGGTTTTTCTCCTTTTGAAGGTGGCTCACAGGAGCCAATAGAGCAAACCTCACTCCTCTGCTCACACTCAGACTCAGAGAACCAGGATGATTAGAGACATATTCCTGGTTCAAATCTGCTGCAGTTTAACCCAATCTGCTCTACTCCTTAGCACAACCAAGAGTTTAGATAGATAGACAGACAGACAAACAGACGGATAGGCAGGCAGACAGAGAGACAGGTAGACAGGTATAACCATGTTTATTTATTTGTAAAAAGAAACAAATGCAATATCCCCCCACCAAAAAAAAATATATATATATATTTATTGCCGTGAATTAGAAAAAAAAATAATCGAAAAAATAGAATTTTTCTTAAATGCCTCTGAATGGGAGCTACATGGGGACTGAATATATCCTATTGGAAGCCAAATGGGAAAGACATTTCAAAACTAATCTATCACTAATTTAGAAAACCAGTCTTTAACATTTGTACAAATGGCACTGCTGTGGGCATCATCCATCAATTTATCCAAAAACTTAATGGTCTAGAAATTAGAACTTTATATGAAAAATATATTTTGTGCTATAATGAAGATCTATTTAGAATAACATCTACAAAATCCCATTTTCATTTGGTGACCTTAAAAAATATCACTCTAAAAGATGGCTGTGGCATTACAAAGTAAATCTGAAAATGGCAATTGTCACAGTTGAACATAAATTGTATAATATAATATTACCAAAGTAAACATGAGAAGAGATTTTGACAAGAGGGGTGATTTACAGATATTTTAAAGTTGTCTTAGCTGTCAGGTATATTAACTTTAATTCACACTTAAATTGACTTTGTCATTTATTTTAGTACAAAAATATGGCAAAGTCAGTCTGTATTTTGTTTAATTGGATTTTCAAAATAAACTCTTTTATAAAGTTATTGTATTAAAAATTCTGTTTTACCGTAACCACGTGTGGCTCATCTCAATAGTGAGATATAATGTTTATTAGCTTCACCTGCTTTGTAATTTAATAATTTAAATAATGATGAGATAAACCAACAAGCATGTTGTATACAGCAAATTGTGAAAAAAAAGGTCTTGAGAACTAGATACTAAATACAATTCTGACTCAGTGACAATGAGTCTTCAGGATGGGGATGGTGAATTCCTCCAAATAAATGTAAAAAAATGCATACTTAAAACTAAAAATAAAAACATAGCTGCCTTAAGATGTACATGACATTCGTTAATGTTCTATAGTATAAATGACTCTGTGATCACACTTTAACATTCAATAATCTACAGATTATGGCCTACAAGAAGTCATGGAAAGACACATGGGTGGATGTTGGGACACAAAGTATATAAAGGAGGTTGAGAGACACCTATGTAGGGTACACTTGGAAAAATAAAAGAGGTAGACGGGCATGATGCCAGATCATGTTAAGGGGTTCATTGAGAGAAACCTAGGTATGGGGTGCATAGGAATAGACAAAATCTGGGGCGATTATGACAAAGGCACAAGACAATAGATCCATAAGGTAGGCCTTCTAACTGAGTTCACCAGTGTTTTTGTTATTATTATTATTATTATTATTTATAAAGCACCAACAAATTATGCAGCGCTGTACAATGGGTGGACTAACAGACACATAATTGTAACCAAATGAGTGGGACACAGGGGAACAGAGGGATTGAGGGCCCTGCTCAATGAGTTTAGATGCTAGAGGGAGTGGAGTATAGTGACACAAAAGGTAAGGGTAGGGTGGAAGGGTAGGTTGCTAGGATAGTATTCACAGAGGGCTTAGTGTTCTGTTTTGATTAGAGCTGCAGGAGAGGAATCAGGGTGCAGAGAGAGAAAGCTGTTGACAATTTAATTGAAATGCTATCCTGAAAAAGTGGAGACTGAGTAAAAGTCTAGCAGAGAGGGAAGGGAGTTCCATAGGAATGGTGCAGCCTTAGGGAAGTCTTTAAGGCGAATATCAGAGGTAGGAGTACGAACATAGGTTAGTCGTAGGTCTTCGGCAGAGTGTAGGGGCCTAGACAGGACTTTAACTGTGTACAGCATACACACTGCCTAAACACAGCTGTAGATTTAATCTGCAACTATACATTCTATTTTATGTTATGCACAGACACTTGAACATACTGCATTAGTATTCTAGAATTGAAATGCTAGATTCCGCCTGGTGCATAGAAATCACACTATGCTAAACAGCTCTAATAATATACAGTTGAAAAGCCTCAATCAAGCTAGATACACAGACACTTGACTGTATTATATTCAATGGGATTCGTGGCACTAAAATTGTTGAGTTGTATTGATCTTTTTTAGTGTATGGTAATTATATCATTTAGCCTTAACGTGCTGCTGCTGAAAGCTAATTCTGCCCAATGTATGAATATTCTATCGTGCAAGTGTGCTACTTTGTGAAACATGGGCACAATGTTAACATTATGAATGGACATCTTCATAAAAAGCACTCAAACATGGTATCTAGAGTCGGCTGATTTCTCTATGAGAGTTATTCCCTCAAGTGAGAATTGTTTGGAATTAAAATATGAATTTAAAGTGAATTTCAAATTTAAGGCCAAAGTAGTCAAACTCGAAAAAGTCACAGATATGTTTCTAGTTTGGCTATATTGGTCTTAAATCTGAAATTCACTCTGAATTCCCTGCAATTACCACTATCGTGAATAACCCTGTATCATATGGAAAATCCATGTAAATCTCCTCTGCGCACATTTTGTTAATGGATTTCTCATGCAAATGATGCAAATTGCTTAGAGAAGATCAGAAGTCTTTTATGGAATTTTCCTAGTGTCAAAAAGCATGCAAAATTTAGCAAAGTCCAACAGAATTGCTTACAGCTCAGAGCTACAGAACAAGAAAAACCCATTTAATATAAAATTGTATCCAGCAAGTGAGCCATGGCTTAAAAAAATCACATTGTCGTATATAGACTAGCTCTGTACCAATTTGTTTGTCAGTGAATCCATTGTGCCCAACAAGTGCATAAGGATTTGGTATGGATAAGTTATGGATTTTGCATTGAAAGGCATGGTTCAATAACCTAAGCTCTAAATCCCATGCAAAGTCCATAACAAATTACTCTCCAGTTTTCAGACTCCATTGGACAGCCACAGAAAGTCTGGTTGTGGTTAGAAGGCGAGGGCATGTAAAAGCTGCAGACAAGAGACATAAGTATTATAAAGCAGGGACTTCCACACTTAAATCAAGTGCTTTTAGTGACAAATTTATAGAAAAAAAAAATATGAAAAAAATACTTTAGAGAGAGAATCCAAAAAAATAAAAAATCTAAATAGGAGAGATCTAATGCGAAAAAAAAGAAAGACACGGAATGCAATAATAATTTTAAATATGCCTTTATAACACAATACAACACACAACATCAAAAAATAAGTACAATCTTAAACAAACTCTGAAAAATATTATTAAGAGATCCAGTGTTGGGTAAAATTCTCCCCGGGAAAAGCACCTGTAATTTTTAGAAAAGAAAAAATTTTGAAAAATATTCTGGCACCAAATGATGCACTAAAAAAAGCAAAGATAACAAAGGTTTTAATTCTTGCAATAAGTGTAAAGCTTGTTGAATCGAAAGATTTTTAAAAGTGAAACAATTTCAAAGTGCATTAACAAAATTTTTTTTTTTTTATAAAATCAAATATTAATTGTGAAATTAAAAATGTGATTTATCTGCTCCACTGCCCATGTGGTAAACAATATGTAGGCAGAACATGTAGAAAATGCAAAGAGCGTAGTTTAGAACACCAAAATAACATTAGGAAAAATTTCAATAAACACACAGTCCCCGTCCATTTTAATACGTGCCCCAAATTCAATTGGAAGGATTTTTACTATATAGACTTATAAAAAGTGGAGAATCACTGGAGGGGAGGCAATTTAATTAAAAAACTAGCACAGCGAGAAACACATTAGATCAACACTCTCAAAACATTACAACCAGGGGTACTCAATGTACATATTGATCTATGAGGTTTTTTAGATTTTTTTAATTACATATAAGAGCAGGTTTTTCATATTTCTTCTTTTTTTCCTTTTTTCGGGGTTCCCAATTTTATATCATTATATATATTTATTTATTTATATGTGTTCCAGTTACTTGTTTTCTGTCTGGATGCCCGAAAGGTTTATTTATTACAAAAATTCTTTTCATCCCAGAAAAAAGTTTATTATATGTGTATATATGGGTATATATGCATGTGTTCATATGTGGGTACATGTTTTGTGTGCATGTGTATGTATACATAACTATGTGTGCATATGGATATATCTGATATTGTACTAATTCCTATTTCAATAACAACTCTTAATCAACATTTCAAGAAAGGATTAATTTAATTTACTCTATATTTATATTTTGTTAAAATTTTTAAGAGATAACCAGAGATTTATTATGTATTTGGGCAATCAAGGCCGTAATAAGGCAGCTTTTATTAAGTGTTTTATTTAGTGATTTAATAAAGATATGATGTTATTTATTAATCTGTTTTAAATTAATATGGAATATTCCCATATATTTTCCTCCCCTCCACCATCTTTTTTATTTTGGTACTTTCCATAATGGACTTATTTATATGAACTGCCCATGGAGTCGCAAAAACAGATTGGAACGCATCAAACATTTCAACGTCACGTGATGACATAATCCAAATGAAAGATACCAAAATCTGTAGATGAACAGATCAACCACGGTGGAACACATGCGGGGAACGCATTACGCCACAGCTCAGGGGCATGGTGACATCAGAGAAGGCGGAACCAGGAAGTAAAATCAGACTTCACTGAGAACAGCTGGCAAGACCGGAGGACCTATCGTAAGAAACCTAGAAGATGGGAAATTGGTATTTAAGAACTGGGGAAGGGAAATGGTTCATATGCACTTTGTATTTTTGTTTTAACAAGATTAAAGTCCCTAGATTGGACAAAATGCATAGGACTTACCTTTTTGACCTTATGGTGATAACTACATCTACTTATACTAACCTTGATGTAAGGTAAAACATTTACATTGTGCACTTTATTTTGGTTGCCTTATAATTGGATTGCACCTTGTCTCCTTATTCTGAGATATTCAAAGCTCAAGCCTGCAAATAGACCTACATCCGCATCCGATATACGGAAGGCCTTTCTATCTCTTACAAATTGTGAGTGGCCATTTGACCCATATTTTATATAATTTAAACATAGTTTTACACTATGTTTTGCCATTTCTTCCCTGACCCCTATTCTTATACATAGACAAGAGACATGCAGGTTTTGCAAGACATTTTTAGATATAACTGCAATAAAAAATGCATAATTAATAGCATGCATTCTGTCATTTGGGGTATATGTACTAAACAGGGATTATTAATTATTTTGTATTTGGGTAGTGTCCCTTTAATTGTATTAGGGAAGAAAAGAAAATCAAGAGTTAAATGCAGATATCACTAATTGGACATTACACGCAATTTATATAGTTTGACTCTATGTATACCGTGAGTTGAGTCAAATTTGACTTGAGTCACTTGGATATTGGAACAATTTCTACTATATAAGTGTATAGATGATGCATATATACCTTTAATTCAATACAGCGGTGTGCTTAATATGTCTAGTGTTGTGGAATATTGTCAAATCAACCTAATAAAACAAGCACAAAAACAATCCCAAATACCAAAAATGAATTTCACTGTGCTTACTTTTAAACACCAGAAATATTCCCCTAAATTGGAATCTTTGTTTCCCTGAGATCGTCCCTCGAACTCTTCCAAAGCATATGTACAGAAAAATTGGGGGAAAAACACAGCAAAAATAAAAATAGTGTAACCTCTCTGACAAGTGAGAAGAGATTTTAGCCACATTTGAATTCAAGATGATTCCTTAGAATAAAAGCATATTTTGGAACCTGGCTTCTTTCACTGTTTCTTCAGATGTACTTACCTCTGCAAAATTCAGCTTTATGCCTTTCCTTGACATTATAGAATTATTTCTCAATCAGCTGCTATATACACATTTTAGGGATCTCAATATTGAACCTTCCTCCACATTAGCTCAATGTGTAGGAAGCTTTAATACTGCAATTTCTAAAAAGCTGCAAATATGCTAAAGGAGGAGTGGGCATACCCATGAGAGCTGATTAGAAAATAATTCTATATTGGAAAGGCATACATCTGAGTTTTGCAGAGGTATCTATATCTGGAGGAGCAACCAGGGAAGTAATGTAAGCTATACAAATACAACGGGGGTCTGCTCAATTACTTTATTTAACCCCTTAAGGACCAAACTTCTGGAATAAAAGGGAATCATGATATGTCACACGTCATGTGTCCTTAAGATGCAAATTTGGCTAACATAATTTCTCACTTGTAAAAGAGATATTTCACTATTTTTGTTATTTTATCTTTTTTATTTCTGTTTTCCTTGTTGTAACAATTGCATGACACAATTATATATGCTGTTAGAATTAAAGAGACATTTCCTCCCCCCCCAAAAAAATCACTGTTCAGTAGATGTACCAAGTTAGGCATTTTTCATTGGAGGTATATATAAAAACAACATGCAAAAGCTGCAGATCTTTTATCTGCTGCCTTTGTAAGCCCTCCACTTCTAACTCCATGAAGACTTTCTGTGGCTGTCCAATCACAGACTGCCCTGTGCAGCTCAATGACAAGTCTTTGCAAGATAGGCGCTCTGAGTAATTGCTGTCTCTTAAGTTTAGCTCCACTGAGCTAACCAAATCAGGAAATAATAGGACCTGTTTTCTGACTGACATTTGGTGGGGTGTAACAAGGTTAATTTATAAAAGTACCAATTTCTATTATGAGCTGCACTTTTTGTAAAATTCTAAAAAGATGACACACCCTTCACACCCAGAACACTTTAGCAAGCTAAAGTGCTCTAGAGGTCTGGAATGTCCCTTTAATTTAAAGACTTAAGCATTTTTTTTTTTTATATAAGAGGTTCTCATCTTTTTTTAAATCAATTACAATGGAAAATCTGAATTTTACAGTTTTATTAAATGTAGATTATTTAGTTACCAGGGCAAGAATAATCAATCATATGCACAGACCATACACTCAGATTAGAAGGAGACATTATGAAAGAGTAGCCTATTCTTATTTACTTACATCACAGGTGCTCAGTTTGGTAGATTAGATGCCCAAATTATACTTAAAGGACCACTATAGGCACCCAGACCACTTCAGCTTAATGAAGTGGTCTGGGTGCCAGGTCCAGCTAGGTTTAACCCTTTTATCAGAGAAACTGCTATGTTTATAATAGGTTTAATCCAGCCTCTAGTGGCTGTCTCATTGACAGCCGCTAGAGGGCTTCCGCGCTTCTCACTGTGATTTTCACAGTGAGAAGACGCCAGCGTCCATAGGAAAGCATTGTGAATGCTTTCCTATGGACTGGCTGAATGCGCTCGCGGCTCTTGCCATGCATGCGCATTCAGCCGGTGACGGAAGAAGAGGGAGGAGAGGAGGAGGAGGACTCCCCGCCCAGCGCTGGAGAAAGAGGTAAGTTTTACCCCTCCCACCCCCAGAGCCGGGCGGGAAGGGGACCCTGAGGGTGGGGGCACCCTCAGACCACTATAGTGCCAGGAAAACAAGTATGTTTTCCTGGCACTATAGTGGTCCTTTAAGTGCCTTCGATTTTCCAACTATTTACCCGATAAAACCAATGAGTATTTAAAAAGCCAGTCCAAATAACCCAGAGTTGATTGAGGACTTTTGGTAAACTGGATTTTTTCCAAAATCTGCCTTTTCTGACTTTGCAGCAGGAAACAATCTGCACTCTCGCTACATGTTATCTCATAAATTATCAAAATAATAAAACCCAGTAACATTACAAAAAAGGGAAACCATTCAAATATTCACTTTCAAAAAGTTTGGTAAAAACTATTTTTTTTAAAAAGTCATACTCTTTTTGTTTAGGGACTTATTATTGAAGTCTGCTTTGTGCTGCTCAAGGTATGTGGCTGTGAGACAAGCAAATCCATTCTGTTAAGGCTTTTGGCAATTATTTTGCAAGCTACGACATAATATTACATGCATTCTACGATTAAATCACTTAACAAATCAGAATATCCAGAGGCTAAACTCATGTTGTTTAATAATACATACAATGTTAGAAAGACATGGAGAGAAGGCTAATCAGTGTCTCTGCGTTCACAATTAGAATAAGTCATGAATAGTTTTTTTATGTTTTTTTTAAACCAACCTGTTTTCCAAAATGTAAAAATGTTAAAGGAGCAGCACAAAATCCTAGTAATTTGTTTAAATTATATTTTATGTGATCCAGAAGAGTGGCAGTACATATTGTATAGCTTTTATGATGGGAAAAAAAGTAAGTGAGAAGTTAAAGGCTGAGGGTATGTGTTGTACTATGATATGTCATTCTAAGTATTGACAATAATTGATGATAGATATCCATGTAAATGGCGCTGCAAAATGAAAGAAAAATTTTGAAATGATAACAATGTATTGTTTGAGATTTATAAAGGAGCATGTTGTGCTCTTTTTTAACAAGAAACATATTATAATAGAATACCATGAGTATATGACCTGCTGCTCACCTATATACGTCGAGACTGAGGCATATATATAAGAAAATATATACAAGTGTTGTAAATTGGATATGCAAAGTTGTTACAAAGATTAGCTTCTTATATGATTCCCCAATCCCAGGGTGACCAGATCCACCATGTTTACAGGGCCACATATAATTTTGTCATATTTATTAAAACGCATAAAAACGATTGCCCTGCAGTATGTACAATGCATATTCTGCAGGATTCTTCATTGCCTAATTGATTAATCTTATACACCATCTTCTGAATTCTACATATTACAGGGCTACCCTTTTCATGTGCTGTCCATCAATAAGCATATATGACATGTGTCCCAGAAAACATGGAGAATTTGGTCACCTTGCCAAATCCTTTTATACAAAACATTAGATACAAAACACATAGAGATACAGGCAACCTAAAATGAAGCAATAAAAACTACATAGTATACCACTGTTTATAAAATCCCTACCAAGAAAATATAAAGTATTGCACTTAAAAAATACAAGGTGGAAAAGGCCTGCAAATCACCTTCGAACTGCAATGACGGAGTAATCTACCAATAGACAACCAACATGAATCTTGATATTGAAATTGCCTTGACTAAACGTTTTGTCTCTTTGGAATTCTTCAGGGTTATTAATATTTACATCAGAATACGATTAGAAAACATAAAAGCAAACTGGTATTACCAGAAAATAAGCATACATGTGAGGCCTATACCTAACTGCCCTAGATGTGATGAGTTTGCTGGCTCTTGGAAATGAACGATATGAGATTATACAGAATTAACTGCGTACAGAAATCTGCATTTCAGATATTATGCTAACTAGTAAAAAAACAAAACAATGGCTTGTAATTATACTTTATTATAATATACAACAAAAAAATTAAAATTGTCAACTCCTGTGATATCCTATCAGACAAAAACATTTTATCTCAGATGTAGCAAAGAATATTATCATCTGTCATTCTAAAAGGTCGACATGTTTTTGACGGTTGACAGAAACCTGAAAAAAATACTTTAACAGATCTGTCCTTGATAATCTCATCCAGGCATCAGGCTTAAAATGTTCGTTTTATTGTTTCATTTAAAAAATGCAGGTACAAAACATATTTACAATGCCAGCAAATCAAGTAAAAAGAACACAAAGGCTAACAGAAAAAAATAAAGGCATGTTTGACATATTTTGAACCAGAAGTCCTTACTCATAAACAATCTCATATCAAAAAGCAGCAAACCTTAACAATGACTGTTCCGCAGATAAAAGATCTGGGAGGGCAGAAGAAACACATTCAAAATTAACCATTAGTAGTCAAACTACTAATAAATAGCATCATTCTTCACCTATATGCAAACAGACAAAATACCAACAATTTGTGAAAGATGAATAAACAAAATGAAATGCATTTATAATAAGCAAGGATACAGGCAACAATATATAGCATATACAATTATTATCTTATTTACCTTATTTTGATGGTTGACTATTAGATAGCAAAATGTTATATCCTGAAGTATAATAATAATAATAATAATAATAATAATAATAATAAGTATTATTATTATTATTATTATTATTTATTAAGTGGCAAAAATTCGAAATGGCTATTCAATACATAATCCTAAAACTTTGCATGTTCTTAATTGGAAGTGGAAACTTTTGTTTATGTCTTGTTTTCTTTCTTTTTTCGTTGCCTATTTGTTTAATTTATAAATTTAAAAAAGTAAAACAAGTATATATTTATCTTAAAAAGAGAGATGTATTCTTATTGTTAATATTTTATGGCTAACATATGCTCATATCTGATTCCTACATTCTTCAAAAGACAGATGGTTTTTTAATAGTGTTAAATGCAGCCTAAAAGCAGATAGTTATGATGTCAATGTATATATTTTCATACATAAAATATATCACATGTGCAACTCAGCCATATGCTATCTTATAGACAGAGGTTACAGCATACACTTGTGTTCATTTGTTTGAATTTACAGAATTTACGGATGTATCTTTCACTGGTTGGTAATACATTTTTGTGCTAAATGTATTTTTTGTGTTAATTTATTTTACCATACCATTTATTCATTTACCTTACCATTTTGTGTAAATAAATATACAATATGGTATGTATATGATAAAGAAGAGTAAGAGATGTCAATAACTTCAAATAAAAAGCATCCAAAACCACTGACATCATCTCTATTAAAGTGTTCTCGTAAAATAAATAAACTTGATCTAATCTGCTTTTATGTAGTTACCTATGTCTGAATCTATTTATATTTGCTGAACTTTTCAATAAAGTGGAGTAGCAGGTACTACTCGTCCTTATGTATAACACTCAAGCTGAAAGAACATTACAATGGGGGGAGCTTAAGCAAAGTTCCGTTTCAGTAGCCAATCAAATTTGCCCCAAAATTTTTTCAAAAATTATGAGCACAAACAATCCAATTGGAGGCCAAACAGCAGACATCGTGGGGAGAAAACAAGAAAATGGCTGCACCCAGATTATAAGATTCTGCACAAGAAAGAAAAAATTATAAATACAGAGGCGTACCTAGGGTCTCTAGCGCCCTTGGCGAGGAGCTCTACTGGCAACCCTCCCCCCTAATCATGAAAAAGTAAAAATTTTAAAGAAAGTGCTCCACCATGTAAAACTAAATATAAATATATCTAGAATTATATGTTGTCTCCTAATCCTCCCTTTCCCATAAAAAATGAATAAAAAGGAATTGAAAGTTCCTGTGGTTTTCCTGCCAGTCACTCAAAGTCTTTCACACTATATGAAACCATTGCACAGTACAAACCCTTCCATCTGCTAGTGCGCATGAAATAGCAAAGCTCCATATACAATGCTTTTCCAATAATGCCAATGATAATGTGTTATCAGCCTCAAATCATAAATATTTATTTACACACACATATTTAGACTTGTGTGATGATGGTGATGTGCCAGAGGAATGCTTGTCACCATATTGCAAGCATAGTACAGGCACATCACACCTTATCACAAGCATAACAAATGCCAGTATACCTTATAGCAAACACAATACACATTTTTACAAGCATAACACAAGGACATCACACCATATCAGGGTCAGACTGGGGATAAATACCAGCACTGCAAATAATTTTATACCAGACCAATAGCATTATACTGTTCACAAAAGGGAAAAACATGCATTTTAAAGCACATTTGAAGGTTGTATTGTTTATAGATAAGACTCATATATACCCCTGCAGAGGACAATATATACCCTTAGTAGATACACAAGTTATATCTCACACACCATCCTGACATATAACCATACACAGGGCAATATATAGGCCCCAGTATGTACACACATTTATATGAATTGCCCTGTGTTTGAGACATAACCAGGGCAGTGTTTGAGACATAACCATTTGTATATACTGGGGGCATATACTGACTTACTCCAGCATGCAGATTGCACTCACAAGACTTGCTCGAGCACCCAAGGCTTACCCCAGCATTAAGATTACGCTAACATGATTTGCCCTAGCACCCATGACTTACCCCAACAATTAGATTGCACTCACAGAAGTTGCCTAAGCACCTTGGACTTGCCCCAGCACCCAGATTACACTTACAGGACTTGCCCCAGGACCCAGACAGCACACCCAGGACCTGTCCCAGCATGGAGGATGCACTCACAGGCTTGCAATATGGTGACAGTCCTGTGAGCGCATCCTCCATGCTGGAACAGGTCCTGGGTGTGCACTTAGATTGCACTCACAGGACCTGGACCCAGCACCCAGGACTTAACCGAACACTGAGATTGCACTCACTGGACTTGCCACATTTAGATTGCACTCACGGGATTTGCCCTAGGATTTAACACAGCGTAAAAGATTCTGAATATGAGATTTCCAGCGGCAACAAAGGCAACATCAAATTGGCTGAGGGTGTACTCTCTCACACTCTTGTGGCCTCATTTCACAGCGGCCGTTGGGCAGTGTAGCCCTGCAACATATTACAAACAGGAGTCTTTACTGGGGTCACTACATTTTTTTTTTTAATAACTAACAAATATCTTGATTGTGACCATTGACATCTGTCTGTCTGAGTATAGTGGGGACTGCATGTGATGTATTGGGGTGTCTGGGTGTAATGGGGACTGCGTATTGAGCGATTTCAGTGTAATGGCTACAAATTGTGTGTGATATATTTGGCTGTATGACTGTATTGTGGACTGCATGTGATGTATTGGGTTGTCTGGGTGTTATAGGAATAGTTTGTGTTTGATGGTATTGAGCTGTATACATGTGATGGAAACTGTTAGGATTGGGCTGGCTTTGTGTGATCATTTTGTGTGGTCAGTGTGTGAGGGGGACTGCTTGTGTTTGTGATAGTTTTGGGCTGGCTGTGTATGGTGGGCCTGTGTTTGTTTTTGTTTGATAGTAATAACCTCTGATGAGTAGATAGAATAATGCAACTGGTTATCTGTGCTCTGTGTGACCTGTTGAAAAGTTAGTGAACCCTAGAGCAACACAAACTAAAATTACTTGTTTCATTCTCATGAGTACAATATGTAATCCTGGACACACATCATTTACTCAAAAGTTTCACTTACGGTTTCAGTAGTAATGTCCGCTCTGCTCGCTCCCTCAGTCCCATGCAAAGTGCAGTCTCAGCAGGTAGGTAAGGTGTCACATCTTAGGCCTCTCCTCCCTTCCATCCATACGCCCCCCCCCCATGTCTCCCTTCGATCCATGTCACTCCTACCTTCCATCCATATCTCCCCTTTCTTCCATCCGTCTCTCCCCCATGTCAACCATCCCTTCCATATCTCTCCCCCATGTGAATCTCCCCCTTTCCATATCTCTCCTCATGTCAATCTCCCCCTTCCATATCTCTCCCCATGTCGATCTCCCCCTTCCATATCTATCCCCATGTCAATAACCCCTGCCATTTCTCTCCCCATGCCAACCCCCTTTCTATATCTCCCCAATGCTAAACCCCCCTTCAATACATCTCCCTATGCCAACCCCTGCTTCCATATCTCTTCCCATGCCATCCCTTCAATATATCTCCCCATGCCAAGCCCCTTCCATATCTCACCATGCCAAGCCTCTTCCATATCTCACCATGCCACCCTTTCTAGATATCTCATGATGCCACCAACTTTCATATCTCTCCCTGTGCCAACCACCTTCCATATATCTCCCCATGCCACCCCCTTTCATATCTCTCCCCATGCCAACCCCCTTCCATATATCTCCCCATACCAATCCCCCCTTCCATATATCTCCCCATGCCATCTCTATCTTCCATATATCTCCCAACACCAAACCCAGCCTTCCATATATCTCCCCATACCAATCCACCCTTCCATATATCTCTCCATGCTAATTCCTCCTTACATATATCACCCCATACCAACTCCCCCTTACAAATATCTCCCCATACAAACCCCCCTCACGTGACACCAGGTCCTCCTAGACAGAGCTCAAGAGGGAGGTGCTTCCCTCGTTTACTGTGCTTGCGTTTCCATTATTGAGCTGCATGCTGCCTGGAGGTGCTAGGAGCGCAGACCAAACAGGGGCGCAAAAATCACTACTCAACCTTACAATTTTGCACCCTCCTACGGCTTGTGCTTCTGCTGGCGCCGGTTTCGCCCCGGTATAAATATTAAAAAAGGCAAATTGCGAGGAGGCAGTATAACTATTAAGCTGCAAGGGCATGAGGAAAGGAAAACAGAAAAAAAATAGATAAAAGCTTTAATCTATTTCATTAGAGTAGCATGAAGACCCCCACACTTGACCTTTTTTGTCCCAATACCCTGCTTTCCTGCGATTCATCCATTTGTTAATTAGTCATTTTAACAAGTACTTAAGCTTCCCATTACGCACTAGCACTTAAACAGCAGGTGCTGTGGACTTTACCTAAACATCAAACTTAATATGATTCTAATGCTTAATCCCTTAGTTACTTATAATAACTATTTTACATTCATTTGAAGTAAACTAATGTTGCAAAAAAAAAAATTTATCCAAGATGGCCAATCTTGAAAAAAATTAAAATTACATACCTGGATGAATTTGAGATTTGTTTTCCCGGCTTTGCTATTTTGGTTTAAGTTGGAAGTCAATTTAACAAAACACACTGCTCAGTAAATAAAATACCACGTTTTCATACCATTTCAGAGATACAGTAAACATATATTTCAGTGTGCATATGCACACAAACCCTAAAAAAACATTTATGCATCCCTCTGTAACTAATACAAACGAAATCGGATTAAATCGAGCAAATTAAATTTGAATGCATCTGTATTCTAATAAAGATTACCCAAATCCATTTTAATCTGGGAATCATTTCAGGGAAATCCTGATTCTTTGGATTTGTTCTGATTGAGGATGTTCTCAAAAACAACTTTATCGCCAAACAAAAAGACAGTGAGAGAAACTGTGTATTTTATTTTATATTTTCAAACAAATCGTTTTGGAGCTAAGTAATATTCTTTCTTTAGTCAATTTATTACTTGCACATATTAGTGTTGTTCCACTTGAAGAATTTATGATCATATCGAACAAATTAACCAGGAAAGGTAAATTTTTCCCAGTTTTACTGCTGTTTAGATGGTATTAGTATTCAACTTAATGGTGATGTTTTACTAACGTTAATAAGATGAAGGGCTAATTTGACCTTGTTGGGAATTTGACTTGCAACTCTGCAACACTTCAGCTTGAAACGTAAAGGGTTACCACAAGAATCATAACCCCTACAGTTCTCTGTAGTGGTTATGATGTGAAGAGTACTCTGGCACTGTTCTTTGGTAATGGGGCTGGAACCAACAGGTGCCAAACCTCCAGTAATGGCGGCTGAACAACATCCAGCTTTTTCAGAACTTCAGAAGCCAGATCCAAACGTGCCACTCTTTTATTGGCAGAAAGCATCAGCACAGAAATATGCACAGAATTGATAATGTTGACTCTTCCAGTCTGGCTAATAAAGTCCTAATGACCCCGCCAAAGCAGGAGTTACACTTCCAGCATGTAGTTAGAAACACTGTACATACAGAGTCCAAGCACCATGACCACTTCAAAACACCAAAGCAGTCATGGTGATTGGATTAACAAACAAGCTATCGATCTGGCAATGGGGCAAAAAGATGCAATAAACAGTGGTGCAACTATATAGTTGATATCATTGATTACCCTCTGTGTAAATAGTACTGGATGCCACTGGCTATTGCCTCCTTCTTTAGGTTGCGATGCTTTCAAATCATAACTGTTCTGGTAGTGGATTACTCCTCAGACGTGGCCAAAATAGTAAAAAAAAAAAAAGTTGATGTGGCGGACTGCCTGGTACCCCAATTGTGTACCTCCTCCAAACACCCTTCCTAGCTATAGCTGGGACACCATCAGCACTTCAGCCCCTAGCCGCAGAAGCTTGGCTGGGGTCTCGTGATTGCTTCCCACCCTGGACCAGGGTCGTGGATCTAGCTCTGAGTGGTCAAAGCTCTCCTACAGAGACTATAGCTGTTATAGCATTCCCCCCAGACATTAGCCGAGACTCAATGCTGGGAGTAGATCTGTTTAATGCAGACAAGAACTCACAATTTATACACACAGTACACTCCTCCCCTGTGCCTGAGAGATAATTGAGTCAGGAACTGTACAAACTCAATTATCTCCAGGTACAGAATAATGCAACAATTTTTACACACCCCAAAAGTACTCCCAATATACATGGAACCCCCTCAAGAGTCACATCCCCATATAGCCTTGATCTGAGTGCCTATCATATCCAAAAAGCACTCAGATCATGAGGAGGTCCACCATCAGATGGCCAAAAGGTGCCTAACCACCCGGAAGTCCCTCTAGTGGCTTTCCATGTAGAGAATAAAAGAACAAATAAAAAAGTTAAATGGAACACTCACAAGTGGAAGTAGCGAAAATACCTTTATTAAAACAATATAAAATATCCACAGCAGTTTAAAATATCCACAACGCGTTTCATTAAAATGCATTATCAAGTGAAGATAAAACACTTATAAAACCATTTTAATAAAGGTATTTAGTCTTTCCTTTTGTTTTTACATACGGATGAATACCCTGATCTGACACTGCTTTAGATGAATTATTCTGGACATATTTGAGGCTATATCTTCTGGAAAGTTTTATTGAGACTTTTATTGGACTTTTTATTATTTTTTTCTATTGGATTTTTTCATATATTTGCAACTATACTTTGTCTATACTGTTTTGGTGCAACCTTATTTCCTCTTTTGTTTACTTTTTACTTACCTGTGGGGCTTAGAGGGAGCCTTATCATTTTAGGTGTGCTGCCTCATTTATATATATTCTACATTTTGTGTTTGGTTTTTAGAGCACTGATCCTTTTCCATTTAAAACATTTTAAGGCTAACATGGAATTTAGAGGTTATGACTACTTATTTTCAGTATCAGTTTTCCAATTAATGTATCACTTTTTAAAAACACTATTTCATTTAATAATTGTGCACAAAACATCAATTTTAGTTTCTCTAAGATGCTATGTTTTCAGAAATATTCATGAAAATTTAAAGGTGACAAAATAACATACAGTGTATTTTTCCTACACTTGGAAACACTGCGATTGAAATATGTGTGTTTCTACACATTTTAAACGTAAAAAGCATATTATTTAACTAATTTAAAGTGTTAAATTAAAGATTGTTTTAAATCCAGATATACAGTTAGTATAACTCCAATTTTTCTTACATTTTCTATTTTAAACTGTATTTGTTTGGATTTCAGCATATTAATATAGTTCAATGAGAAAGACAAAATGGAATTACTAATTTATGATTAATATGAAAGAGTAATAACATTCATGCCAGCACAACCAATTTGTAGGAACAAGCAAAAACGTCACATTTCAGCAAATCTGAGCAGAATAAGAACTAAGGTTAACAGAGTTAGTTTGAGTGTGGAATCCAATAAAAAAACATTTCTGTTGCAAAGAATGCAATGAAATAATGAGGAATATTGTCCAGATATATATATTTTAAGGAAACATGAATAGAGATAGAATGTATACAAAATTATATTATGGATTGCTACTGTGACAACACACACATGAAGAAAAAATAATAATGTCTGTTTGAGCTGAACCGAATAAAAAACAACAACAAAACAACCATCAATGTAATGAAAATGCACTACAAAGTACACTACAGCACTGTCCTTGTTATGGTGCCAGGAGTGTCATGGTACCTTGATTTGACTTTGTACCTGGGGTCTTCAGGGAATAGATGCCCATCCCCACTATATCTGACTTACAGCTGAAAGCTCTCTGTCTGAGTAAAGCCTGGCAGTGCAGGGTTTAACTTGCTGGCAATAAGCGGATGCTCTGAGTGAGTGAACTAGACTTGCACTGCACGGTTTAGTGCAGGAGAGCTAACAGTAGGCTCCTAATCAGGTGCTTATAGCTTTCTGTTAGAAGTAGTGGTAGCAGGGAAGGCTGCCCAACAGACATCAGGTAAGACAAAAAAACATTCTAAAACAGTTTCACTACTTGCAAGGGACAGCACCAGGGCAATTCCCTCACCATAACCACTCAAGCAGGCTGAAGTGTTCCTTTAAATTTTACCTGCCACTTGTCCAAATTTCGCAGTTTTCAAAATAAACCTATTATTGCTACATGTGTAATTACATGCCTGCAAAAAATTTTTATGGTAGAGGACAGGGATGTAACCAATGGAAAGAATTACTTTGCATCCAGCCCTATAGAAATATGGCAGACTTTCCAGCATGACACTGCACTTCTTAAAGGAACACTATAAGGTCAGGAACATAAACATGTATTCCTGACACTGTAGTGTTAAAGCCACCATTTAGCCCCCCTTTTCCCCTCTTTCCTCTCTGAATATAGTAAAATATTACTTGTATTCAAGTCTGCTGCTGCTGGCTCTGCCACTAATCTGACCCCTAAATACAGTTGAATATTACTTGTTTTCAAGTCTGCTGCTGCTGGCTCTGAACTTGATCTGTCTGCTAGGCTTACATCATCAGAAAGTATGATCTGAGGCAATCACAATGCTTTTCAATAGGATTAGCTGGGAATTTCAAGGAGGCAGATCAGGGGCAGAGCCAGCACAACCCAAACACAGTCCTGGCTAATCAACATCTCCTCATAGATATGCATTGAATCAGTGTCAATATCTGAAAAAACAGTGTTTACTGCTAAAAGCCTAAAGGGGATGATTATACGCACCAGAACAAATTCAATAAGCTGTAGTTGTTCTGGTGACTATAGTTTCCCTTTAAGATTTCCCTACCGAGCTGTGAATAGCTGTGGGATCACTAGATGTGCAGAAGGATGTTGTAGATTTAAAAAATGCAAGTTGTAAAATTCCAGTTGGAGGACTTCTAAATTACCTATTTTGTCTCATCTTGCGGTTGCCATGAATATTTGTTATTTAAATTAATAAAGATACATGCAACTTAAGATTTGTTTCATGAGAAAAGCTAAACTAAAATTGTTAAAATATAAAATAGCTCTTGTTTCACTAGAAATTGCATTCTGAATGTGATATAAGTACTGACAGTTCAGCTGAGATAGTTTGCTTTGAACACCAGGACCATGCTCGTCTAACCCCTGGGTTCTACAAGTCACATTTGTCTATGTGCAATCATTTTATTATTTTCTGCTATGAGATATGGTGTATGGTCTCTAGGCAGTGTGTGCATTTCTAGAGACAGCTGATGACAACATAGGATTTATAGCCAGGGGTTCTAGATAAAGCCTCTAGATAACAGAGTTATTTTTGGAATTAACTAAAAACATATTTTGGCCAGGTAAACACAAGCATGACCTATCTACATGAATTTCCATGAAATAGATGGGTCTATCTTGTACAGGCTTATTGTATTTATTTCTACTTATACTTTCCAGCTACTACTTCTGCATTTAGTAATGTGCATTATGTAGTGGCATTTATAAATACAAGAATATTATTTAATGCATATTAATGTCCAATTGTGTTACAGAACATATGACGATTGTTCACCAAGTTAATGAAGTTTGCTATTACTTTGTTGATAAAGTCAACTTAAATATTTTCAGTAAACTATTCCAAAATTTTAACCATAATGTTTGCAAAACATATACAAAGAAACAAGTAGAATAAATGCGCTAGTAGTAAAAAGTCTAAAAACAGTAATATACCAGAAATTATTACATACAAAAAGCTGGACCAAAAAAGTGAAAAGCTCCAGAAACCACTTGCACAATATACAACTACAACTAAGGTGCGCTGTGTCTTTAAGACATAAATTTCAAAAAGTGCCACAAGTGCTAAATATGATAAAGCAAAATAATATAATATAAAGTGCACTCTGTGTATAGTGAAAAGTCACAACAAATATTTCATACATACATACATCTGAGGGTCTTCTCCAAATAACAAACCATACATCACGTTGATCACGTGATCACGCACGTCGCATGCTTTGGTGACCCCTCCGAACCCGGAAGTGTATGCTCGTGGATTTAGAGCAGAACTATTAGAGGATTGGCGGCAATATTGGAGGCACACGAAGGGACTGGTCGACACCCCTGAGTGGTAAGGAGCCTTTTGAATTGGGACATACGGGAATAAAGAAGAAGGGTTACCTGTACTTGTGTTGGATTGTGCAATAAATTTGTGAAGAGGATCTTTGTCGTCCGCGCAGTTAAAAGTGAATTATGTCCAGGGCTTATGAGATGGTAATTACAATCATTGTAACTTAAAGGGGCACTATAGTCACCAGAACAACTTAGGTTTAATGAAGCAGTATTTTGTATACAGATCATGCCTCTGAAGTCTCACTGCTCAGTTCTCTGCCATTTAGTAATTAAATCACTTTGTTTATGTTTATGTAGTCCTAATCACATCTCCCTTGTCTGTGACTGAAACATCCTGCATGAAAACAAAATCTTAAATTGCTTTAGATGGTTTTATCTCATGCTCTGTAAACTGAACTTTAATCACAGACAGGAGGCTCCTGTAGACTGTTAACAGAGCAGGAGATAAAACACATTCTAAGTTAAACAGACTGTGCAATAAAGGAAGTTTAAACATTAGATCTCACTTTACAGGAAGTGTTTAGGAAGGCTGTACAAATCACATGCGGTGGGGTGTGACTAGGGGTGCACAAACAGCTCCTAAATTTAGCTCCTAAATGGCAGAGAATTGAGCATTGAGACTGCAAGGGCATGATCTATACACCAAAACTTCTTCATTAAGCTAAAGTTGTTTTGGTGACTATAGTGTTCTTTTAAATAGCAGGTTACTACCGCACATTTATATTTATTTTGTGCTTCATATTTTGGATCTTCATTTGCAAAACCTTTTTTCTAGCAATGGATCTACATTTGTATTCTTCATATTTGATTATGCATTAACTTGACCATTAAAAAATTAGCACATTACAAGCCAGCAGATATTGCACCATACACATTACATTTTTTTCTTCGATATGACGGGCTCCTGGGGTTTTCAGAATTTTATGCTTAAAGTGCGTCCCATATTCAATCAACCTTTCATACAGTTTGCTGCGGTAGAATAAACTACAGAAAAATTTGACCAAGAGAAAACAAAGAGATTTATTATCAATTTAGGAAAGAAAGCTACATTTATCAAATGATGAATGTTTTCTCATGTTATGAAAAGGCTCAATGCTATACTGTTCCATGGGTCTGATTCATCAACCAGTGCAGGAGTTCAGACACTTTGATGAATCATTCAATTCAAATAACTCTGCATGAAGTCTTTTTCTCATGAGAACAAAAAAAAATATATCTTCATGTTATGTACCTATCAGCTGTATTTTTAGGAGTAGAGAATTCCAGAAGCCCACTGTTTACCTTTCTAAGTGCCAGAGTAGTATGCAACATATTGCTTTGTCCCCTGGTGTACCAAAGGTCACTGTCAGATAAGAAAGTATGTATGCAACTACCAATTACACCAAATAATTATGTAAACCAATGTATATTGTTGATCTGTTGACATTTGCTCAGCTGTCAACAGAGAAAACTAGTACATTTAAAGAGATATTTCACAAGTTGTACTAGCACAACTTTAATGTATTCCACAGATTGTATCGTTATTCACTTTGCTATATTTATGAACAAGCTCAATCTTTGTAGTTTTTGCAAAAAAATAACAATATAGATAATAATAATAATAATAATAATTGTAGAATTAAAGACTACAGAATTAAAGACTACAGAACTGTATACCTAGCACCACCACCACTACCCAACCCATGTCAATAAAGGGTTAAAAACGTATTCTCACTTAATGTCGGTGATGGATCGCTCTCCACCACTTCAGACGTCAGAACAATGGGGATGCCTAATGCACATGCACAGCAAGCGCTGTGTGCACATAAGAACACCCCATAGGAAAGCAATTGACTCTGTGCTTCTCTGTGGGGATTTTGAAGATTCTGTACACCCTCATACAACATGTGAGGACGTCCAACGACATTTCACAGAGATAAACTCCATGTGAATCATAAAAACGCCTCAAGTGGCTGTGACTACAGTCAGTATTAAAGAGATTCTATAGTGCCAGGAAAAAAAAGCTGTTTTCTTGGCACTCTTGGCTCCTACAGTGCCGTCCTTCCTCGCACCCCCCTCCCACAGCACTGAAGGGGTTTAAACCCCTTTAGTCACTTACCTAAATCCAGCATATATGTCGCTTTGCACTGGGTTATGCTCCGCCCATGCTCCTCCCCCGCTGACGTCAGCCAGCGAGGGAGACCTAATGCATATGCATGGCAGGAATCTGATGCAGGAAGTCGTTATGCAGAGCATGAGGATGTCCAGCTTCAGATAACGGACCAAAGGTTGGTTTGAAACCAGGACATCCCTCTAGTGGCTGTCTAGTAGAGAGCCACTAGAGATGGAGTTAACCCTCAGAGGTAATTATTGCACCTTCTCAGAATCTGCAATAGTTACCGCTGTAGGGCTAAGGAACATGGGACACCAATGAAATGAAGTGGTCTAGGTGCCTACAGCGTCTCTTTAAAATAATAGCAAAAGGAATGCAAGCCTTAGGATTGCTACCTGTATAGAACACTGAGTGGGTTAAACTCTAAATATATATAAAGAATTTGAACACACAAAAAGATGTGGAATAGTGGCGCTATGTAATTAGTGAATTGTGGTTTTAGCTGCTATATACACTCCGTGGGTACTCCTTATAACCCACCATACATAATTAAACACCAAAAAGAACAGAGAAAACTTTGGATCTAGGTGGATATTTATATCTCCCAGATCTTCAGTTCCTCATGAGTGTAGCGCTAAATATATAGTGAAATTTTCAGTGAAAGGACAGTGCTAACACACGCACTTACCCTATATATTGTGCTGTAGTTTTCTTAGTGATATATAAAAAAATGGGAAACATAGAAAAAGTACAAATAATAGTGTAGTATGTTAATAAATATCCAATAAAGTCCTTTAGTTGTGAATGATGAATTGAAATAAACTCACATTTTTTAGAGCCTTTTACAGTTATAAGGCTCTAAACTTCCAGGTGTCTGTGTCTTTTTAGGGTAGATCACACGACCCGTCTCTCAAGGTAAAAAAGAGCGTAACTTCCTCTCCACGTTGCATAGAAAAAAGACACAGATATCCCCAATCTAAATGTAGTATTTTAGATACCGATATAAATCAATGTAAATAAAATACAGAATTGCTCACCTTCTTTAGAGCCTGTGGTAACTGGCTCTAAGTATTTTAGCCTAGTGTCAGTTAATAGGGGTGACACTTCCCCTTCCTGGAATCACTTGCAGAGTGTAATTCAATGGTGGATAAAAAATATATATTTATTTAAGAAACTATTAAAAATGTATACATACTTCTAGAAAATAATAAAAACAAATAAATATAATACAAATGTATTGAGTGGTCTGATAACAGGTCCACCTGGTTAGCCAAAACGCGTTTCACCGAAAAAACGGCTTCCTTTTTCGGTGAAACGCGTTTTGGCTAACCAGGTGGACCTGTTATCAGACCACTCAATACATTTGTATTATATTTATTTGTTTTTATTATTTTCTAGAAGTATGTATACATTTTTAATAGTTTCTTAAATAAATATATATTTTTTATCCACCATTGAATTACACTCTGCGCAAGTGATTCCAGGAAGGGGAAGTGTCACCCCTATTAACTGACACTAGGCTAAGAATACTTAGAGCCAGTTACCACAGGCTCTAAAGAAGGTGAGCAATTCTGTATTTTATTTACATTGATTTATATCGGTATCTAAAATACTACATTTAGATTGGGGATATCTGTGTCTTTTTTCTATGCAACGTGGAGAGGAAGTTACGCTCTTTTTTACCTTGAGAGACGGGTCGTGTGATCTACCCTAAAAAGACACAGACACCTGGAAGTTTAGAGCCTTATAACTGTAAAAGGCTCTAAAAAATGTGAGTTTATTTCAATTCATCATTCACAACTAAAGGACTTTATTGGATATTTATTTAACATACTACACTATTATTTGTACTTTTTCTATGTTTCCCATTTTTTTATATATCACTAAGAAAACTACAGCACAATATATAGGGTAAGTGCGTGTGTTAGCACTGTCCTTTCACTGAAAATTTCACTATATATTTAGCGCTACACTCATGAGGAACTGAAGATCTGGGAGATATAAATATCCACCTAGATCCAAAGTTTTCTCTGTTCTTTTTGGTGTCTAAATATATATAGTTCATAATGGGGAAAAGAAAGTGGTGACATGATAAAATCACAAAAGATTTAAACAAGCTGACATACACAGTTTATTTAGACTTTTGGAGCTTATATGTGCCGTATGATTTTTGCTTTTTGTTAAATGAAAATTAGAATAAAAATTTTATTATTACATTACTAATATATAGTATCCTGCCTCTGTTCAAACTCACTTAGCATAAAATGATATAAATAGTTTTCCAAAGAGGATCTGCATAAACTAGATGTACTAGGGAGTGGAGTGCTGACGTGACGCATCCACGCCATGCTTCCAAGGTCGGAATGTAACAGGAGAGCGAGGTACTGTGGACACCCAGATAACTAAACCTTGAGCACCGTACATCCTGGCAGGGAATAATAAATTATAAGGACATCGAAGTGTTTTTCACACACAACAGTATAACGCCGAGTGGTGGGGATGAGAAGATACCCGACGGACTAAGAATGCAAAATCCAAAGCCTATGTGGATATGTGGATACTAGTGGATACTTGTGAATGCTAGTGGATCAATTAGAGCAAGGTACACTCTGTAAATAAAAAGCAAAAAATGAAAAAGGGAACCCCTTAAAAAAGGGGGTCCCTGATTGAAACTCTGGGGACATAGAGATAAATCCCTATCTAGAGAAGATCTAGGGGAAAACGGGATTTGCACAGTAACCAGAGACAGGGTAGAATGGAAGGAGAGAAGTATATGCCAGGAGGTGAAAAAAAGGGGATAATAACAGCTGTGGAGAGATCTGCTACCGAGGTGAACTCCACACTAAGCCCTGTAAAAAAATCTTCTAAGCAAAACTCCAACCCCCCATAAGGTGCAGGTAGGTAGACATAAACCATAAAGGCAATCCCCCAAAGAGAGTAGAACCATCCTAGAGGTGGGTAAAAATATAAAAACCTGACCCTAGGAATGCCTCGGCACCGTGTATGTCTCCATTAGTACCTACCTAAACCAAACTGTCCCTGCCTGAAAAAATAAACTTATCAAACTAAAGAAACCAAAAAAGCATAAATCTAAAAGTGCTACCAAGTAATAAAAGAAAAAGAAAAAAGCTTGATGCGTGTTTCGGCGTGTCTACACGCCGTCGTCAGGAGCAAGTGAAGTGAGGCATATCGGTTCCCGGTCTTAAATACCATCTAGATACAACACAGTGCCTACAGCTGAAAAGGACATTATCCTATCAGAGTAGTGGAAAGAGGGGGTATGTATGTGACGTCATAGTCAACTTCCCTTGTAGTCAGCTGTATTCTAAGATAAATTAATACGCCCAGTCTAATTGGTTGAACGTCATTGACATACAGCAGTCCTTTTTAAGGGGTTCCTTTTTTCTTTTTTTGATTTTTGTTTCATATTTAGGGTTATCCCCTTCTTGGAACTCTAGTATAGGCTCCTCTAGGACCCAGCTTTGGACTCCTACTGTCTTTTAGGAGTATAGACCTTGGTCCCTTATTTCTGTTCTTTACACTCTGTAAATATACCCTCTATACTTCTTCCTATTCCTAAATGTAAATTTTCTTATGGTGATTATTTAACTAGTTTGAAATCAATAGGGTGATGTAGGGTAAAATGTACAGCGGACACACTTTTAATACTATTAAGCCAAGCTATAAAAAAGGAAAGAGAGAAAAGGTGGAAGAAAGCAAGGAAACCTGATAGAATTACACCTGCAGAAATTCCTATTAAATGCTTTAATTCATAAGAAAGAAAAGTATAAAAGAGAGAAATGAAAAGACATAAATATCTCTATAGTTGGTTAGTCCTCTTCTAACTTATATTAAAGAGAGATTGTAACCGTATTAGTCCAGTGATGTAGATGTAAAAAACAGATACAATTCGTATCTTGTAATACCTTTTTTATTGGACTAACAAAAAATTTTAATGACAATCTTTCGGGAGAACCTCCCTTTCTCAAGTCTGAAGCATTTCTGAGCAAGACGACACATAGAATTCAAAGTTACATAGTTACATAGCTGAAAAGAGACTTGCGTCCATCAAGTTCAGCCTTCCTCACATATGTTTTTGCTATTGATCCAAACGAAGGCAAAAAACCCAGTCTGAAGCGCTTCCAATTTTGCAACAAACTAGGAAAAAATTCATTCTTGACCCCACGATAGCAGTCAGATATCTCCTGGGATCAAGCAGCTATTACCCCACTAATTAGAAATGATATCCCTGTATGTTATGTTTTTGCAAGTATTTGTCCAATTGCAGTTTAAACATCTGTATGGACTCTGATAAAACCACCTCTTCAGGCAGTAAATTACATATCCTTATTGCTCTTACTGTAAAAAAACCTTTTCTTTGCCTTAGATGAAATCTCCTTTCTTCCAGCCTAAATGTGTGACCTTGTGTCCTATGTATAGCCCTGTTTATGAATAGATTTAAATATAATGGTTTGTACTGGCCCCGAATATATAATGTTATCATATCCCCTCTGAGGCACCGTTTTTTCCAAACTAAAGAGATTTAAATGTTTTTACTTTTCTTTGTAACTAAAATGCTCCGTTCCTTGTATCAATTTTGTAGCTTATCTCTACACTTTTTCTAGTGCCATGATATCCTTCTTTAGAACAGGTGCACAAAATTGCACAGCATATTCAAGGTGTGGTCTTCCAAGCGATTTATAAAGAGACAAAATTATATTTTCATCCTGAGAATTTCTGCCCCTATTTATACATGACAAAACCTTACTGGCCTTAGCAACTGCAACTGGTCCAGTTTTCTTTATTGATGGGATTTACTGATAGGAAGAATAAAGAAAACGGGACCAGTCAATGCAAAAATATTGATTTGGGTTTCCTGTCCCACTACCAACACTTTACATGAACAATCCCCCACATTATCTTACTGTTCTGTCATATGTATCAACACTTTAAAACGTATTCCAATATGTTTATTCTATCAATATACAAAGTACTCTGTGTAGACCTATGCTTTCCTATACTCTTATGCATGTATGCTTTTATATGTTACTGTGTATTTATTTTTGAGTATATGAGTTCATGTGCATGTATCTTTATGTGTTTATGTGTATGTATATATGTATATGTGTTCATGTGTTTATGCATTTGCATATACATATATATATTTATATATATTTGTGTGTGTGTGTATAAAGTGTACCATCTTTTGCACTGTCTGTTTGTTTGTTTTTCTCCTTCTCCCCCCTCCCTCAGAAAGATACTTATGACCCTCTGCAAGAATGTTGTTTATTTTCTATCAAACCTGTGTCTTATCTGCACTCATGTCGCTTTAACCCCTGTATCACAACTCAACTTTGAATTCTATGTGTCGTCTTGCTCAGAAATGCTTCAGACTTGTGAAAGGGAGGTTCTCCCGAAAGCTTGTCACAGGTACAAAGTATGAGACAATCCATCTGTTTCCAGATTTATCTAATTATACAAGATGAAAATATATGCTCCACTGACAGCTATATTAATGTCCAGGTTAGGTTCCCAACACGCTAACTATAGGACTAACAGGCAACACAAGTTAGACGTATTACCGGACCTTAAAGTGGCCGGACTTATAGTGGAGAAAAGTAAGGAGAGTAACAGAATAATCAGACGAGCCGAGGTCAGGACAGGAGAAGGAAGAACAATCGAGAAACTAAGCCAAGGGTCAAGGAAGCCAGAAAATAGGGATAACTAGAGACAAGCCAAAGTCAGATACCAGGAAACATACAAGTATACAGAACGCACTCTCGGGCTACAATAGACCACGACAGGGCAAGGAAGTGATGTTGGAGGGAGGTATAAATAGGGCTAAGAGAGATCTGATAGGCTAGGGAAGAGAATAGGAGAGATTATAAAAGGGTTACCAGGATTCATGAAATAATGGTAGTTTCGCTTTAAGAGCTCAGCGGCAAGCCGCGCGTGCATGTGTGCGTCCCTGGTGGTGCGCCCTCGCCCGGGCGCATGCATTCGCTGTCAGTCGGAAGCCAGCAGAGCCTTGAGGAGCAGAGCGGACGGCGGGACCGGAGCAGCGTGGGCCACAAGGAGGTATGACAAGAAGTAAAAACGTTAAATATATGTGGCTATATCCATTGGGTATTGCAATGATAATAGATGGAAAAAGAATATCCTTCACAAATATAGATGATTTAAAGAAATGGATGACCGAAAAGAAAATACTGGAGAAGAAATAGAAGATGAATATGGACTCTATTTTTTTTTCTTTTCCTCCTATCTTTCTTCCTCTAAATTTTAAGTCTATAAAATAGATGTGATAATAGATAATAAATACATTTGACACACAATAATAGGAATAAGAGGGAAAAGGTATTACACGGTTAAACACAATATATATAAAAAGAGAAGAAAGGGAAATGAGAAGGGGAAAAGAAAGAATAACGGGATAAAACATAACACGCAAGAATCTACAGACACATGCATTAATTTAATTAATATATGTTGATACACATGCTATGAAAGAATTTGCACAAGGATATAAGGGCATACAGATACAAGCACTTAAATATAATTATTCATTAGAAAGTGATTGTGGCGGGACCGCCTCTATTCGTGGGTTTTGTCCTTCTGTAGTATGTGTGTTGCCTGTATATCCGTATGCTGTGCCTGCTTCCTGTTCGGGAGTGCTTCCACGAATGGAATCCATTCGCTTCCCGAACGGAGACCCCCTCAATGAACCACTTAAAATGTCGATTTCAATGTTCACACTTCGAAACAAGGTGTCAAACCTCAAACCGCCAGAGAAGCCATCGATGCGTGTAGACAAACACCAACCAGGGAGCATTTGCGGATGGTTTCTCACCTCATTCGGCTCCCAAACTAGGACCTCCCAGGTACCCATTGTAATGTTCACGCCAATCAATTAGAACGTTAACAATTCACAACATAATTGTGAAACTGCAAGTGAAGTAATTAATGAGTGCTTCTCTGGGTGGCCGCCGTTCGTATAAGCAAACGCCACCCAGGGGGAGCATTCATAGCTCAAAAGGAGACGCTTTCCTTGCCTGGTTTCACACAGGGACCCCGCGAACAGAGGCAGTTCGAGGCAGGTACCGTTATAAGAATTGGTGTGGGCATCCTTTGGGGACAATGGCTGATTTGGCGGGCTTTCTGTAACTGGGAATCAAGAAAATGATTAATCAGATTTTAACATGCTCATGGCATCAACTCGCCCCCAAAAAATAGGTATTTTTTTTAGAATTCCTGAGAAAGGAACAAATTCATATATGTACAATACAAGTAACTCATTGAAAGGAAGAGGATATAATGAGAATTAGGTCAAAGCATTATCCGTGTATACTTCATCATTAAAAGATTAAAAAAAAGAGGGGAGTCGCTATCATGTTTTCAAATAAAAGCTCAGTACTACATCAGGACAGCGACATCCAAGGTAGATACTTGATACTGGTATGTGAGATAAACAATAAAATATATACTCTTGCCAGTGTATATGGACCTAATCACTCTGCTATTAAGCTTATAAACAAAGTTTTAAATAGAGTAAAAAGGATTAAACAAGGGTAAATCTTACCAATGGGCGATTTCAACTGTGTTATGGAGCCATCAATAGATAGACGATCCAATGGAGGGAACATTAACAATAGAAATATTGAGAATAATGCAAGACGATTGAGAGTACTGGTCAAAAGATCCGCCTTGTTGGACATATGGAGAATATTTAACTCTAATGTAAAAGACTATACTTGTTTTTATAAATCATTCCTAACCTATTCTAGAATTGATTTTATATTTTCTAATATTGGTCAAACAAGAAAAGTTAAAAAAAATTAAAATCATATCTGCTCCCTGGTCAGATCACAGTGCTATCTTATTACAACTTAATGATGAATTTGATAAGAAACAAACTTCTTGGAGGTTCAACGATTCCATTGTAAATAAAACCCAACATGTTAAATATCTGAAGCAAACAATTATTTTTTTTAAGGAGAATAATAATGATGAAGTGCCTCTACCTATAGTATGGTGTACAAATAAAAGTACTATTTGGGGTCACTTAATTAAGATCGGGGCATACGAAAAAAACAAATTAGTTCGCCAGGATTAGCAGAATTATATATAAGGTTGGATAATTTATCCTCACAAAATAAAATTACTCCTTCTAGAGAAAATACTAAAAGAATAATAGAAGTAGAAAAAGCAATCAATGATGCACTGATTAACAGAGCGAATGAAATATTGTACTTTATTAAAAGAAAATGGTATTATAAGGGTGACAGACCTGATAAACTCTTAACTAATCAAATTAAAAAATAAAAATCAAAGATTTAGCACAAAGATCAAATAGTTATGCTGCCAGAAAAAATAGGTCAGGTATTTGAGGAATACTATAAAACTCTGTACAAGCTTCCTATAACATTTACTATAAAAGATTTTGAAGAGTTTTTAGGAAAATATAATATACCACAAATTTCTCAAGAGCAATTGAGTTCATTAAGTACCCCTACTAGGATTGAGGAGATCGACAAAGCAATAGAAAAACTTCAAATAAATAAATTACCTGGTCCTGATGGATTTGCGAACAAATTTTATAAAATCTTAAAGGATAACATTAAAATACAACTTCTTAAAGTTTTTAATTGTTTCTGTAGAAAAAATCCCATGCCAACAGAGATGTTGCAATCCAATATATTTCCTATTTTAGCACGTAAAAAAAAATAATTTATAAGTCTGAAATTATAGGCCAATAGCGTTACAAAACGCTGATATCAAACTTTATTTTGCAATCTTGGCGGCCAGGCTAAATACAATACAATTGTATAGTATACATCCGGATCAAGTGGGGTTTGTGCAGGGAAGATCGTCAAGACATAACATCTGGCGCCTGATAGATATAATGGATGTGGCTCAGGGACAAAGAACTCAATTTCTGGCCCTGTCATTGGATGCTGAGAAAGCATTTGACAGGGCATAGATGGAGTTATTTACAAACCTCACTAAAATCATTGGACTAGATGGACTTATTCTAGATGCTATTATGGCATTGTACACAAACCTGACAGCAAGGGTGGTGGGCAATAGGTTCAGCTCTGGGTGGTTTCCATTGGAAAATGGTACTACACAGGACTGCCCATTATCCCCATTATTATATATGATAACTGTAGAACCACTTGCAATAGCTATAAGGGAAAATAAAGACATAAAAGTTTTTGAATTCCATCAGACACACTCCAAGTTAAATTTATTTGCGGATGATGTGATTTTAACTCTTCAAGGTCCAATATATTCTATCAAAGCTTTAATGTTTATCATCCGGCAATTCTCAGCGATTTCAGGATATAAACTGAATCTTGAGAAATCAGTTGCTCTTGAGAGATACATACCAGAAGATGAAAAAAATACCTTGATAGACAATATGGTTTTAAGTGGGCCATAAATTCTTTAAATTACCTTGGTATCCAATTGAGTACAGATGTTTAAAAGTTATTGAACTAAACCTTTTACCATTTTTAAAACAAACTAATACAAATTTGATGGAATGTCTATAACCCTAGTACCCTGTTTTGGAAAACCGACTTGATAGATGAGAGGAAAGAGAAAAACAAAAAACAGAAAAAACAGTATCATCAAAAGTTTTTCTTGACTTAATTCAAAACTGTTCTAAATCAAATAGAAATTCTAAAATCCAATATTAAAAATATACTGTTAGATAGTTGGAAAGAACTTGGTATGTATAGAATAGACGATATTGTTGCCCATAATGAAATCGTGTCTTTTAATCAATTAAAACATAAATACAATCTACCAGACAGAGAAATCTTTAATTTCCTAAGAGTGAAAGGATATGTAAATAAAAATTTATATAAAGGAGAAAATGATCAAACAGATAGATTAATGAACCTGCTTAAGAAAAATGATGATAGAAAACTACTTACTCTTTGTAGAAAATCTGTAGAAGAAGTAGAGTGATTGGGTACTATAAAATCTATAGAAAAATGGCAACAAGATTTAAAGGTACCTATAGAAAAGAAAGAATGGCTTTACTCTTTAAGTTATGTTAACAAAATATTACATTGTTTAAATATAACAGAAACACACAATAAGGTCATCAATAGGTAGTATAGAGTGCCCTCAATAATGGATAAAATGTATTCAACAGTATCAGATATATGCTGGAGATGTGGGTTATATAGGGGAGGTTTTCTTCACGTGTGGTGGATTTGTCCACACTTACACCTTTTTTGGAGAGATGATAAGAAAAAAAAATTATTAAATTATTGTGATGTGACTCTTACCTTTAGTCCAGAAATCTTCCTATTACATATGGAATTGTATAAATTGACAAAGTACACGTGAGACTTCATAATCCATATAATAATGGCGGAAAAATGTACAATTACTAGACATTGGAATAGATCAGATATTCCTCATTGGTCTAAAGTAGAAGTACAGTTACTCTACCAAATAAAAATGGAGAGAGGAAGGTGGACTAATCAGAGGCAAAATGAAACATTGGGAATGTATTTAGATGAGCTGAAGCCCGACCAGAATAATACAGTATAAGTTATGAAAATCAAGGTTAGGGAAAACAGAGCGGCAATTCCCCTATCGACAGCAATGAGAGAGTATATGTATAACAATGTATAACATACAGCATGCGAATATTATTGTCAAATATGTTTGGATATTGTTAACCTAGACAATAAAAAAGAAAAAAAAGAAAAGATATCAACACATGTATTTATATATATATATATATATATATATATATATATATATATATATATATATACACATATATATATATATATATATATATATATATATATATACACACACATATATATATGTAGCTATACACTGCTCATAAAAAAAAGGGAACACTTAAACAACACAATGTAACTCCAAGTCAATCACACTTCTGTGAAATCAAACTGTCCACTTAGGAAGCAACACTGAGTGACAATCAATTTCACATGCTGTTGTGCAAATAGGATAGACAACAGGTGGAAATTATAGGCAATTAGCAAGACACCCCCAATAAAGGAGTAGTTCTGCAGGTGGTGACCACAGACCACTTCTCAGTTCCTATACTTCCTGGCTGATGTTTTGGTCACTTTTGAATGCTGGTGGTGCTTTCACTCTAGTGGTAACATGAGACATAGTCTACAATGCACACAAGTGGCTCAGGTAATGCAGCTCATCCACGATGGCACATCAATGCGAGCTGTGGCAAGAAGGTTTGCTGTGTCTGTCAGCGTAGTGTCCAGAGCATGGAGACATGGCCAGGAGACAGGCCAGTACATCAGGAGACATGGAGGAGGCTGTAGGAGGGCAACAACCCTGCAGCAGGACCGCTACCACCGCCTTTGTGCAAGGAGGAACAGGAGGAGCACTGCCAGAGCCCTGTAAAATGACCTCCAGCAGGCCACAAATGTCAAACGGTCAGAAACAGACTCCATGAGGGTGGTATGAGGGCCCAACGTCCACACGTGGGGGTTGTGCTTACAGCCCAACAATGTGCAGGATGTTGGGCATTTGCCAGAGAACACCAAGATTGGCAAATTCACCACTGGTGCCCTGTGCTCTTCACAGATGAAAGCAGGTTCACACTGAGCACATGTGACAGATGTGACAGAGTCTGAAGATGCCGTAGAGAACAATCTGCTGCCTGCAACATCCTCCAGCATGACCGGTTTGGCAGTGGGTCAGTAATGGTGTGGGGTGGCTTTTCTTTCGGGGGCCGCACAGCCCTCCATGTGCTTGCCAGAGGTAGCCTGACTGCCATTAGGTACCGAGATGAGATCCTCAGACCCTTTGTAAGACCATATGCTGGTGCTGTTGGCCCTGGGTTCCTCCTAATGCAAGACAATGCTAGACCTCATGTGGCTGGAGTGTGTCAGCAGTTCCTGCAAGATGAAGGCATTGATGCTATGGACTGGCCTGCCCATTCCTAGGACCTGAATCCAATTGAGCACATCTGGGACATCATGTCTCGCTCCATCCACCAACGTCACATTGCACCACAGACTGTCCAGGAGTTGGCAGGTGCTTTAGTGCAGGTCTGGGAGGAGATCCCTCATGAGACCATCTGCCACCTCATCAGAAGCATGCACAGGCATTGTAGGGAGGTCATACAGGCACGCGGAGGCCACACACACTACTGAGCCTCATTTTGACTTGTTTTAAGGACATTACATCAAAGCTGGATCAGCCTGTAGTATGTTTTTCCACTTTAATTTTAAGTGTGACTCCAAATTCAGACCATTATGGATTGAAAAATTTGATTTCTATTTTTTACATTTTTGTGTGATTTTGTTGTCAGCACATTCAGCTATGTAAAGAACAAAGTATTTCAGAAGAATATTTAATTTATTCAGATCTAGGATGTGTTATTTTTGTGTTCCCTTTATTTTTTTGAGCAGTATATATATATATATATATATATATAAGCAGAAAATAAGTACACAAACAATCCCCTATACACAAACAATAAGACCACTAATTTGCAAAAGAAGGACATCTCCTTTCAACATGGAGCTAATTTGCTTTCAATGATTTTGTTTACGTATACTTAAGGTGTTATCAGGTTATTATAGCTTTTATTGGGATTATATGATAGCTCCATGGGCAGTTTCCCCTCATTTGAAACTGGTATCTCTCCTATTTTAATGTAAGGTATCACTAACCTCATTTTAGTGCCTAGCACCCAAAAAGTTAGCTTGTAGCACCCTAAAAGCCACTTTGACTTGTAGGTCATTTTAAACCTAAACGAACATGAGACCCCTAACTTGAAACAGAATAATCCCATATGTCATATTAGAGGTAGTGCGACACCTTTTGTTGATGAGGGCTAGTTGTCATATCATATTATGCTAGCTACCTACCTATGACACAAGCAGGAAGCAATGTCTCTTCCAAAAGAAGTTTACTTATCTATTCATGTTATAGGGATAACATGGTTCTAAATGAGCCACTCACCCTCTTACAAAATGTGTCCCTGGGACATGTAACCACAATTAAAGAAATGCCAGTGACTCTCAGCGTCGACTGCAATGCCACCACCCTTTGTGGTGATGTCACATGGTGCTGTTGTTAATTAGTATAATGAGGAGGCATCAAATAATCTTCATTATGTTAGGATGTTGAAATACAAAACTTTTCAAAAGTACTGTGGCTAATGACACATATAGGAGTATTCACTAACGTTAGAATTCAAGGTGAATTCCAAGTGAGTTTTGAATTTCAAGATTCAAATAGCCGTACTGGAAGAATTCTCTAAGTCAGCTTTATTTTCACTTCAGATGCTGTGGCCTTAAATTTGAAATTCACTTTGTGTTCGCTTTGAATTCTCACTTTAGTGAATAATATATGAAAAAGAAAAAGCATCTACAGGTAGTGGCTGTCTACAGACCAGACTAATCCACTTAACCTGTAGAGACTAACACCTTATAAGACACTCCAGAGGTGTCTTGGGGCTTAACCCCAGAATAGAAAAACTAAAAGATGCTAAAAATAACGAATATATGAGTATCCACTGGAAATCTAATAGCCAAGAAAATAATAAATGTAAATAAATACTATAAAGAATAAATACATACTCTCAGAAGATAAATATCCAAATACTAGTGAAGGGTCAGACGGAAAGATAATAACTGCCTAATGGCTTGCCTCTCTTCCTAATGTCTCCAAGATAATCATTAAAATACACAGACTCAGACTTTAATATAATCCTAATTAGGTCAATGTCTGCGACTAGTATCAGATATCCATAGACACTGCACCCTTCTCGCACACACACTACACCCCTTACACACACACACACACAGAGCACCCTCACACACACTGCACAATATGCTTTCCTAGCATTTTTGTCTCCTGGTATCCCAACTATGGAGACACCAGAGACAAATTTCAAGCAAACACAGTGCAAGCATGTTATTAAATTTGCTTGCGCTGTGCAGAACAAATACAGGGTATTTTCTCAAACCAGAGCTCTTCAGCAGAGCTCTGCGCATGGTCTACCCTGGAAGAGCATTGAACCAACATGCTCACTTTGTGATGGGGCGTGCTTGTCATTGGTGATGACAAAACACAACCTATCACGCCCCGCCCCCTTTTTAGTGGTCCGCTGTGATAAAAAAAATGCCTGGGACAAATTTTCTTAGGAACTTTGCTAAAACCCAGTGGAGTTCAAAATTGCTCAAAGTGATGTAAAAATACTGATAATTTACACCACTTATAGAAATTGCCTTAATAAGGACAATCAATAAATCATAAATAAGAATTGAGCAAAATTATAGGCTATGTCCAAAATTAATAATAACACACCATAGAAAAAAATGGTTATAAGGTATAAATAATAGTCAGTTCTACAAACACTTGTAAACTGAACAGGATCCCTATATAGCTAAATACTGGATGGTTAATAAACGAGTGTATCAAAAGAGCAACATCAGTGTAACTAAATGCTGTATATTTTATAATCCAGTAGATAGAATGTATCAAAATAAGCCTATAATTATAAATTCCACTGACATCGGGTATAGAGTAATTACAGAGGTAAAAGGAGAAAAGTGATAAAGCGTGCAAAATGTGCATAACCATACTTAGGGTGTTGGTTGCCTGCACATTGTGATAGAGTGCCCTGTGAAGTGATAAAAATTAGGGGAAAAAACCCTCAGAACCCGACGCGCGTTTCGGTGCCTTAGTAATGCACCTTCTTCAGGGGTTAGTGAATAAGCCTGATAAGCATCATCAACAACTATATCATGAACCAGATAATAACACTTCCTCATAATAATACTGTTTGGTAATAATAAAAATGCTCAATAGGGTACATCTGTTATGCTTGTGTTTACAAGTAGCTCAAGTGTTTACATAAACCAAAAGAAAAATGATTTTCAGTTGTTTTCTTTCTTTATACATGACACCTAAAACTCCAATTGTATTATAGTGCTGAATAAATGCTGAGACATTTTATTGGATTTACTCCACCTGAATGATAAAAAGGTTCTGAAGAAATTACTACTTTTCAAAGTCCTTTTATTCAGCTGTAAGACTAGACGCAGCACACTACTGCTTCCTCGGTAAGGTCACTGAACTGGATAAGATCCATATATTGTTATCAAAGCCTAAAAATGTGCAATTCTCCCTTTTTTCTTTTTTGACTTTGTCATCTGACTTTAAGGCAAAAATTGATTTTAGTTATCTGAAACTAGCACTTAACAAAAAATGCATTTGTGCATTTTTTAGTGTTCTGAAATGTGGTTTTGGATTTAACTGTTTAACTCAGGGTCAACCTCAGGCCTTCATAAAATGTAAATAGCAATCAGACTTCCCAAACGAACACGGGCAGCCAGATAACTAATACTATGCATTATGGAGAAATGTAGTTTAATGAAAACTATTTTGTTTTTCACTAAACAGTGAATTGTGGAAAACTTTGGCTAAAGTAAGCAGAGTTCTAATTCAGTAATACTGGCCTAAATTTAGCAAATCATAACAATTCTCATTTTAGTGAATATTCTCCTATGTGTATACTCCTGGATGTCTTCAACACCTCTTCCATAAATAAAAGATTGCCGCCATTTTGAAAGTGCTGGGTAGACGCATAGGAAATGTGTCAGAAGGACTGGGTGCGTGGTTACTTTGCGGTGAACCCGGAACACAGAAGCACTGCCTTCTTAGAATACTTTGATGTGGCTGTGGATATATAAACTTAACAATATCGCCATATTGGGAGGGGTGGAAGGCCCTTGGATTCGGACACTATATGAATACTTTTGCAAGGCACTGTATATGGTCAAAACTGAAAATCGGAAAGTTTCCACACCTGGACATGATAAGAGACATTAGGGGGATATAAATACAGATAATTGGTTTGTACTGGTAGATGCACCTGAGGAAGACCCCTGCTGTGGTCGAAACTCATTGTGCTAAGCTATCTCGTCTTGTTTCTGTAATGCTTTTATTTATATGATAATAAAGCATATACATCAACCTGGTTCCTGATCTTCTAAACCGAGGAATTGGGACCTGATGCTTGAAGCCCTGTATGCTGCATCAATCTGTGATTGTTGAAATACCTACACAGTTTAGAGCTGACTTTTAAGGGCTCTGAAATTTGTGATCGTTCCATATTATCTTACTTTCTTACTATCTTATTTTACATTATGATGGTTTCTAATGTTTTTATTATAAAGGTTTTTTTCATTCCTGTGAAGTATTATACCATTATGTGCGCTATCACCTCGTTTTTATTCTGATTCTACGTATGTATGTATTAAGTGTTTTTAGTGACATAACACTTGGGTGATTATTTTACATGTATTGGGTTTTTAGCTTCACCTTGACGCCATTGCTCCATTATTTATATTGTAATTAAAAGAGCTAGCCCACTAAAGTGTGAATTGTCAGGAATTCAAAGTGAATTCAGATTGATTTCAAAGTGACTTTCAAACGTGACCTAAACAGTTGAACTGGAAACAAAGCAGACTTATAGATTTTTTCCAATTCAGCTCTTGTGACTTAAAATTAAAAATTTACTTCAAATTTACTTTTAATTCCTAACAAATCAAACTTTAGTGAATACATCTGTAGTCTAAATGGTGACATATTTAGTGGAGATGTATATTTTCCAACATCTAGAATGTACACTCTAGCACTCTGTTACTAGGCAACATAAACTCCTCCTCTTCCTGCTATCATCTCTATTGCCAAATTCCTCTTCCCTTTCACTCCTTCACCTCTATAAATACCACCCACACTCTGTTACCTTCGGTTGCTCACACTCAGTTATATAGTTTTACTTTTCATCTGACAATCCCTGTTACCTAATTTTTGCAACCCATCATATAGTAAAAATGTGTATTGCATAATATCATACCCTAATGGTAATTTACGTAGTCTTTCATTTCACCGCATGTATGAGCTTTGTGGAAAAAAAATAATCCAAAATTTCAAATTCTTTATTTAATTTTCAATTTCTTTATGCAGAATAAAATGAAGCTGAGATTTTAGCTAGGAGAAATTATGGTTTGTGTTTGCAAAAATGTAACAATATACAGAATTTATTAAACGATTCCCATGGGGATGACAAGTGGTCCTTCCCACCCCATCCCTAGTCACAATAGACAGACGTCTTTAATTATTCTTAAAATGATCATACAGAATCCATTAATTATAGTTACCAGTGCTTACAAATGTGTAAAATCTTGATAATTATTACTGTAACACTTTGTCATTAAGTAAAATACGTTTTAATTGAGTGACTTTGTTGATGATTTGATTGATCTGCACAAGAGAAACTGTTAACCTTTCACAGAGTAAGCTGCATTTAATAGACCCAGAAATGAAAAGAACTATAATAGGTCCGCATTTGATCTTGATAATGTTCTTAGATAGCATTAGTATCACCTCATTGCAAATTAGACAGTTAATGTTTGACCTGTTATTTCTAACAGTTCATTCCATCCTTTTTTGCGGTACTCTTTTTGCAGTGGATTTCTCGGAAAAAATGTTGGCCAAATGTACATAATTATTAGCTAATAACATGTACAACATAAACACCTCCCGGACTAATAAATATTATATGAATTCATCCATATTTAATTTTTACATTTTACAGTATTCCCTTTCATGCACTTAGAAACCATTAAACATGTGTGAGGCTTAATGATCACTTTACATTTCTTCAGTTTTTTTTACATTTAAAATCTCCAGTTCAGCAGAGTTGTATATTTTGTATTCCAACTGTTATATTTCAACATTGGTTCTCCAGGTTATTTCTAAACATACCACAACCTCTTGTTTTGTGAATGACGTTTTTGTAAACAAATTTGAGAAATTCAACCCTACCTTTAGTATATGACAGGATCCTTCAACCATATACAAGCAGCTTTGGTTGGGTAATGTTTGAACTCCACCAGTTAATCTCTATGGTCTTCTTTGCTACACTCCCTGCAGAAGCATTAAAGACCATAGAGACTAATCAGGATTCAAGCACTGTCTGGCCTACGATGCATGTATAAGCCTGCCGGATCCTGTCATATGCTAAAGATAGGGATGTATTTTTCTCATTTTTACTTATACTTCATGAATTTAAAAAAAATCTGCTTCCTATCAATACTTGAGGAAAGGATTATTATATTAAAGTTATAGTTTTGATTCTCTATGGAAAAATCATAGGCACATCGGAGTGAGTGCCGCACATGTGCCTACGGTACCCAATGCTCCTCTAGAGGTGAGGAGAAGCTGAGGCATCACCATGGGAGAATCGGTGCTGGATCTAAAGTAAGTAAGAACATTTATGTGTCTTGTATCATTTATGTTACCGCACGGATGGTGGGGCCCTGATTTCAACACGGGTATTCTGAATGCTACAGTGTCCCTAGGGATGGCTGGAAAGCACAAGCAGGAGGGAGTGTTGTAGACTCAGGAGAGGAGTAGCAGTGCTCCTGCAACATTTATTTTGCTGCAACTGGCAACCTGGTCAAGTGCAGTAAAGTGGGTGAGCAAAATGAAAATTACTACCCTGTGTTGCTGTGACCTGGGCCGGGGGACATTCAGTTGTGCACCTCCCATCCACCAGTCACCCTGCCTTTAGTATGTTCTTACAATGCCACTTTAAAATAATAATGTAAAAACTAAACCTACCTTAAATGCCATTAAGTTTATTTATTAAGAGGAGTTATTTATTAAGAGCATTGTAAACTCACAGGCAGGGTCCTCTACCTTTTGTATTGGTCTGTTTACACTGTATTGTCTTTTTTCCCCAATTGTACAGTGCTACGGAATAAGTTGGCTCTTTATAAATGGCAGTAATAAATAAAAAGAAATAAGAGCAATTATGGGTCAATTTTGTAAAACTGGAGCAATCGCCATAGAGATCAATTTTCCACTGATTTCTTTACTTTTAGAAGAGCACTTTACAATTGTTCTTTATCGATGACATCCCCACCAAGACTGACCTAGGTGTAGACCTGTGGAATCAGGCTGACAGTTTACAGTCTATCTTTATTTTCTACTGAGGACTATCTTTGTGATTTAACTTGCACATTTTTCTGTGTTGTCAAAAATGTTGACAGCACCATTTAGTAAACTAATAGTGGTTTTTATTTTTATTTTTTGGGGGGGGGTTGGAGTTATGTATTTTTGAGCTTTTCTAAAAACATTATGTTTTTTCCATCAATAAACAAAAGTAAGAAATTCAACAATTTAAACATATTTAATCAGGCAACAAACCTATGGATGCTTCAAAGCATTTAGCGTAAATAACTATAATGAAAATGTCATTACAGAATACATTAAAGTTCTATGAGGCTTTATGTCTCAATCATTACTTGCATTAATAGGACAGTAAATAACATGTTGCTCGGTGAAATGATTGCTGAGCTCAGACAATCAGAGACTGGAAGAAGCAACATGCATGGTTTCATCTTAGGATGAACTCCACAATTTCCGAACTAAAGTAATAACATCCCAATCAAACAAACTAAAGATACAGACCTTACCTGTGCTCGTACCTGAATAGTATTTTGGTTCGTTCCCATGGAGAGGAAATATCTTTGACAAGTGACAAGCACTTTTCAATGTGTATGATTGCTTTTCGTTGTTTTTTTTTCTTTTCCCAAACAGATAATGAAACAAAGTATATTGGGTTTAATATAATAAAATCTAATATGAATTTAATAAATAGTACAAAAATGATAATATAATATACTTTTATTAACCTAGATAAGCTATTTTAACTATTTAGGTTTATTGGACCCCTGTATGGAGTGTGTACTTTCACCCAGAGGGGTGTTTCAGTCTCTGGATGGATATGTAGTTTCAAATTGTACTAATGGCAAATGCAGCTTTATGTATCCCTTTCCAAAAGCTTACATGATCACAAGGTACAGCTGGAAGAGTATTCAGAATATTACCGTATATAAAACAAGCACAGTAATTTTGAGAACTAGTCAACATGTTAGAGGGCACCTGTCATGACAAACACAACTTAACCTTAAATGCTAGCAAAACCCTAGATTTGTCTAAAAACAAGGTTAAAAAGAGCCCTTTCAACCTCCTCTCGGTTCAGTTTCTGCCACACCTGTGCCAATGAGCACCGTGATAAGAAGGTTGTGCTCTGCATGTCTGTTATTAGGAAAACCCTCCCCTGAGTATCTATCCTACTTGAATTTAGTGTAAAGGAAAGTTCCTACAAGGGGAAGCAGGTAGGGAGGAGGAGGGGCAGTCTCTGTGTGAGAGCAGCAGCAGAATGCAGTGAGGTGAGAAACAGCCAGAGTGATTTATAGCAGCAGCTTTGGACTGGCAATATGAGAATAGAGAGAGAAATTGTATGTTTTATTTACACAACATCATAATGTTGGGTACTTTTAACCTGTTATTGAAAGTAAGTTTGTGCTTCCCAAGCAGGGGTAAGCATGAGAGCAGTGCATAACAGCAAGTGTAACATGCACGGACAATATGATTGATGCTCTTGGCAGATGACAGAGGTAATGGAAATAAATTAAAATATGAACTTTTAATAGCATGAAAGTAAGAAACACTAAATTACATGGGTAAGCCAGATTTCTAGAAAACTACAAACCCATATTTGTTATGACAGGACACTTAATACTATTGCAACACCATTGGAAATAAACTTTAAAATGCCTGTGGATTTCTGGTTGTTTCTTTGGTGTGTCACAACAAAGAAATGCAACATTTGAGCATGTATGAAGATTTCACAAAGACTTAATTTTTTTTGATACATTGCTCTTCTCTGCACATAAAACACCTGAATAACATGGGGATTGTTCAGATTACTCTTTCTCTTCACTGGACATTGACAGTCAGATAGATCTGGGTGTAGGTTGTGCTTTACCACTACTGGGTGTAGGTTGTGCTTTACCACTACAACTGTTACAATTGCAAAATGATTGCTTACTGTTCTTTTCTATTTTGAAAGCCATTGGAAAGAGTTTTTGCTAGAAACATATTAAAGTTCAGTCATTCAATTATAGTAAGCAAGGAAAGGAGCCCTGAATTATAACGTTTTCTACAAATATGATTTACAAATAGGTTTACATTTCTCAACCAAAGAGATAAGCATACAACCCACAAGGTCACTTGCTGGAAAATATAATTAAATTTATGGAAGAATAAAGATTATGTTTTAACCTAATAGAAAATATGCATGGCATCCACCTAAATTAACTCAGCTTTGAGTTTTTGGATACGCACCAGGGTGGTTGTGTAACATACACAACTATATTCAAGAGTGCTATGTCACCTGAAATTGATGTTCCTGTCTCTGTATGGAAATCAAACAGAAAGCTTATTAAGTCATCTAGAAAAATGGTGTCAAAAGGACTTAATCCATTAAATTCCTGATTTAATGTTAAATGCATTAGGCATGAAGGTCACAAAAAGAGAAAAATTAATTATGGTAGGCATATAACCTAGAAAAGGCAATCAAACGTAAAATATTTCACCACCAGTTCATGTGTTCATTCGCGAAATCAGATTGTTTTCACCTAAAAGACAATAGGATGTATTCAATAAACAACAAGATCATTTTAGAAGAAAATATCAGAGCTGACGAAATTTCAACTTGAGGCTGGATATATATATATTTGTATTAATCGGCTAGATTCGTCTGCAAATTGCAAGTGGTTATAAGATCACTGAAGCTGTCTTTTTTAGTACGTAGTCTCCAACAACCATGAGTATTTAAGGAACTAATTATGAAAATAGGTGTACCTCTGTTTTTAATCTTTCAGGAATTTTATTATTTTAGGAATTGAGAATTGGAGAAAGACCAGTTTGAAACCAATATTCAAAAAGGGTTCAAGATCCCTGCCCCGGACATTTTAGACCTGTGAGCTTAACTTATATGGGAGGTAGTTGAAGGATTCTTAAGGAATTCATTAAAAGCAGCAATGCCATTAGCAGAAATCAGCATGCTTTTAATAAACATAAATCATGTCAAACAAACTTAATTGATTTCTATAAAGAAGTAAGTAGAAGTATAGCTAAGTGTGTTGCAGTGGATGTGGTTTAAAAGAACACAAGGATACGGTTTCACACTATAGGTTGTGTTCAAGTTAAAAGAGCATAGGTAGCAATGTCCAATGTCAGACAGCATTTGCTAAAGCCAGTAAGGTATTGTCATGCATAAAAAGGGGCATTCATTCTTAGGGCAAAAGTATACTTTTCCTTCTTTATAAAGTAATAGTAAGACCACACCTTGAATTTGGCAACCTGTTGTAAAGATCAATATTATGACAATAGAAAAAGTTCAGAGGTGGTCTACAAAATTAATAAGAGGAATGGAAGATTTTAGTTATCAAGAAAGGTTAACAAATTTAGTTTAGTTAGGAAAAATGGCTACCCAGAGAGAATATAACATTATACTAATATATTAGGGGCCAATACAAATTATTGTCTGGCAATCTATTCATAAATAGGACTATACATAGGACACATGGTCACCCACTTAGAATGGAACATTTTTAATTTAGTCTAAGGCAGGGAGAAGTGTTATTTATAGTAAGAACAATTAAGATGTGAAATTATCTACCTTAAGAAGTTGTTTTATCAGAGTCTGCACAGATTTTTAAACAATGACTAGAAGGATTATTGAAAAAACATAACATTCTGGGATATACTATGTGGGAGTACAAATTCTTGATACAAATAGAGACCTGACTACCATTCTTGGGTTGAGAAGGATTTATTTCATAGATGCTGCAAGATTGGAAACCGCTTCAGACTGGGTTTTTAATCTTCTTTTGGATCAACAACAGAAACAAATGCGAGAAAGACTGAACTTTTATTTATTTGTGTTGTGCAAAGTGAACAAACAATCTAACACTGTCACAACAGTAGGGTCCGAAGCGTGAATGCTTAAGATTGCACAGTGGCATTAGCTATAACTGTACACATTTTTGTATATATTTGCCTAGGCAGCTTCTGCATACATTCTGTAACTGGGGGTAGCGTCAGTAAGTGTTAACTCTTGCGTATAGAACGAGCTGGGATTTGTGGTCAGTTTGTGGGCTGTTGCTCGGATATTAGCGTGGCCTCCGTTTAATGGGAGGTTAGGGTTGCTTTGGTGCATTGATCTATGCTAGGTGGGCGAGGTGTCGCCATCGAGGTGGGTATGCATATAAGTTAGTCTGTGGTGGATGATTGTATACAATGCGGTGGGTTGGTGCAGCTGGCCTGTGTCAGTTAGTTAAGTTCACCTGATGGGGTGTTTCGTGGGGGGGCCTTCAGATGTGTAGGTCCGCAATGATCTCAGCCTATTGCTCTGGTCTGTGTAGAGGGGCTTAGGCCCATCATCGGGGTGGGCCATCCCTGTGCGTTGTGGTCGTGTGCGGGTTGGAAGGGGGGGAGAAGAGTGGGGGAGGAGGGGGTGCGTAGCTGGCTGTGGGGTGTTCCACGTTTGGTCCCCTGTTGGCATGCCAGGAGTCGTGACTGGTACGGCAATATAACTAGCAAATAAAAGTGTGAACTAAACAGTGATATTGAACCATAAACTTGTTGAATTCTTGCTTAGGCGTAAAGTCTCACTTGTTACCCGCAAACTTTATGGTTGTCTGGGGAAATAGGAGAGTGATCTAGTAAGTGTCCTGATGCTTAGAATCCCGGTTCAGGTCTTGGCTGCTGCATAGGGCTCTGTGGGAGGTCGTCTTGGTATAAACTCTGGTGAGCTGGCTGCGTCTCTTGTCAGGCTGCTCTAGGGCCCTGACGGTGGTGCCGATGTGTCAATTGCTGTCATGGGGATGTGCAGTCTGCCTAGGGTTCCTGTGGCCTCCTGTTCATCACGTATTGTCAGTGGGCCTCCTGGTCCATCGATCTGTAGGGTCCTGCTTGGTCCCCAGAGGTACCTGATTTGATGCTGTCGTAGGAGGGAGGTGTATGGTTTAAAGGACCATCTCCAGGCCAGGGTCCCGCTTGAGAGGTCGGAATAAAAAGACAGCATCGTTTGTTCAAAGGGGTAAGTCTGTTGACCCTTGGTGGCTTCCAGGACTGCCTTTTTGTCCTTAGAGTTTTGGAAGCAGAGTACTATGTCTCCGGTGGTGCGGTATGCGGAAGATCTCGTCAATCGTGATTGCTTTGGCTGCTTTCGGTGTCAGTAGCGCGGTAAGGAGCCTCCTGGCATAGTGTGGGAGCTCAGCCTCCAGGACAGAGTCGGCAACACCTCTTATTTTCAGATTATTTTGGCATTGCTTTTCTTCCTGTGTGGCAAGTTGCTAGTCGTGGAGCATGGCTTGTCATCTCAGGCTTTGGACTGCGGCCTGCAGTTCTGCAATTTGGCTCTCGTGGGTGTTGGAGGTTCCCTCCACTGCTCCAAGCCGAGTTGAGAAGCTATGTAAGTCCTCCAGGATCATGGCCACTTCGGCTGAAATCTTCCCATGGTGATCCTCCATGAGCTTACTTACAGCATCCATAATCACCGGTGTGTGTGTTTACGCGGATGGCTGTGCCCTCGCTGGCAGTGGCAGCATCTCTGCCGTTAGTTGAGAAAGACTGAACTTGATGAACTTTCAGCCTATATAACTATGTAACTATGTAATATTTTACTTTAAACAAACTTTCCTCATGTAGGACGTACACGTGGGATTTGAGTGCAGGTGTGGTGGAGCAAGCAAAAGCAAAACGAGAGATCAAGAGAGACTGAGAGATTCTAGACAGAGTTTGAGAAGAGTTATCTTCTCTTGCTGGAAAACAACAAATGGGACATCCGATGGACGGTTCTGATATCACCCTTTTTGGCACGTTGAGCTGCCGCCCTTGCTGGTGTATCAAGCTGTCATCCTTGCTGGTGTGTCGAGCTACTGGTGAAGAGACCCGTGAGGCAGAAAAATCACAGGAGATGAAGCATCCTCTACGCGGCTGCAGCACACCGAGGCTCACGTGGCAGGTGAGCAGAGGCATAATCTGGCAAAGAGTACTCCCAGTCCGGGTTAAATACAGCTTCGGAAACCGCAAGGTGAAAATTTGCAGCCACAAGCTTAGAATTAAAGAGCACAGCAATACTTGTGTTCAGGATCCTTTAAATTATATTAAATACAGTAGAAATATTTTAAAAGAAATTGGCACGCACAGAAAATATTAAGTCTATAAGATTATCAAGATTATTAAGACTTAAACATCTTCTGTACACAGTATTGATATCAGAGATAATTAAGCAGAACTCAGTATATTTATACATTTATTTTCGTTTCTTAAGAAGAGAGACAGTATTGTTCACTTAATTTGCCACTTTTGGCATTCAGTTCGCTATCTCAACTTTATTACCTGACCTGACCGATGTTGTATTGAAAATATTACAATAGAGTAACAAATAGATTTGTTGCATTAGAGTTGAAATCTGAAAATCTTCATAAGAAATAAACTTTGGAATTGGGAAGTTTGAAGAAGGAAGAAGATACACATAGAAAAAATAACATATATACAACTATCTAGAGACTTTGTGAAATATTTTGACTTTCTTTTTTTGTGTGTCTATTTTTGTTTAAACTAATAATTGAAAGGGGAGGGGGGGGGAGAAAGGGAAGAAAGGGAGGAGAAGAGAGAAGAGAAAAAGAAAAAGGAAAAAAGGCGAAATCAGAAGACTTACAAAAAAAAGAGGAACAGAGGAGAAAATGGCCCCAAGAAACCTTCCTCTAAGTCAAATAGCACTTATTATTCACCTAAATCTGAATCTAATAAATCACTAGCACAGATTCCTCTCACCTACACTCAATAAAGAGCTAGACTTGATAAATCCTGATAATAACCCAGTAGTTTTAGATAGTGAAGGAGTTACTCAACAATATGTAAAAATTAAAAATGATCTCAAACAGACTGAAGATCAGTCACGTCGCAACAACCTTAGATTCAAAGGAAGATATAAAACAATTCAATTTAAAAAAAATATATTAATTAATTTATGTCTCAGTATATATATCCGCAAAAAATGGTTCCATCCCTGATAGAAAGATGCCACCGAATTTATAGATCAATTAATTCTGCAGATCCTAGACCGAGAGATGTCATTGTCAGATTTATCAATAGATCTATAATAAATAATTTCAAGAAACAAATGAGAGCAAAATCCGATTTACAAAATTATAAATTTAAAGACATTTTTGTTTCCACACGACAAAAATGAGCAAGTTTTAAAGAAATCATAAAAAAACTTAGACAAAAAATATTATTTATAGATGGGGATTTCCGACTAAGTTAATAATTTCATATGGAGATCAATCTATCATCATGAATGATCCTATAAAAGACTTATCCAGACTCAAAGATATAGGCATTACGGAATAGTGGTATCTTTATAAGGCCCAGTAGTTATGCAGATAAAATATTATGAATTACAGAAGACATTTATATTAATTATTTATTTATTTTCGTAGAAACTACATAAACAACTTTAGGGAAATTGGATAAGTGGGTATAATCCACCAGCAACTGAAGCACTAGTAATGATATGGGGCAAATATTTGTTTCCAATTATTATTTTCACTAGAAGCACTTTTTTTATATATATAAATTTGAATATAAAGCACAAGAGGTGTTTGAGAAGAGAGCATAGACTCTATTAAAAAGTAATGTGTTTGTGGGATAATCCAATAGAAAACTTAAGTGAGAATTGGAAAAGAGAATCTAGCACACGAGCAAATGACGTATTGATAATAAATGAATTAATGCTCACTTAAAATTGATTATAAATCTCATATTCAATATTACAGAGAATTTTGAGAGATTATAATAATGGTAATTAAGGATGAATTTTTTTCAATTGTGTCATTAGCATAGATCACTTTGGGGTAATAATTAATAATTAGATCAAGACATGTAATTTATATAAAGAATTTATAAGTACTAATATATATTATCATAATTCTGTCTTCTTTGCTTGTGCTAAAGTTAGGTCAGGTTAATATGTTAATATTAGATTTACCATTAAATTTTAATATTGGAATATAAACTTTAGCTATCATTATCACCAGCGTTTATATACCCCAGAATTAAGAAAGTGTGGTATTGAATTTTAGGGGACCCGCCAGATAAGACTTTATCAAAGGTGGTGTATTGTATTGAGTTTTTGTATTTGTGTTATTTTATGGTTTTCTTTTTTATTTTATTTTTTATGTGTAAACTCGAATGGGGTATCATGTTGTGCTGAGGAAGCTGGTGAGAATTATACGAGATCACAGTCTCTGGAACATAGAGACAATTTTGTAAATAAGATTTAACTAAATAATGTCAATCAAAATAGCATCTATAAATGCTCAAGGTTTGAATAACCCAATTATTGTATAAGAAACTAGATGATAATATTGATGTATGTTTCATATAAGAATCACATTGGAAAGACAATAGTCAAGAAAATTTTCTATATATCCAACTATTATTTGAGCTAATTTTAAGGGGAGAGGGGGAAAAGGGATGGCTATCATATGTTGGGTAAAAATTAAATTCGAAACAATATATAGAGAGAGAGATTCAAACAGAAGATATTTGATAGTACTTTGCAAATTAAATTATAAAATCTACACCTTGGTAAATAAATATGCTCCAAATGAATTTTCTCAAAAATTTTACAAAAAGATATTTAGAAAGATGGAAAAAATTAAAAAAGGCATACTCCTTATTGGTGGAGACTGGAATACTTTTGTAAATGAAAATTGGGATAGAAAAATAGATATAGCACGTAAAGCGTTAAATGTTTATTTAAAAAAGAGCTGAATTGATCCAAGATACCCTAAATGAGTATTATCTTTTTGATATCTGGAGGGTGCAACACCCAAGAGAAAGGGGTTTTACTTTGTATTATAAAATCCAATACAGCTATTCTTGAATTTATTTATTTTTGACTGATTCAATTAATTTAAGTAACTTTATAAAATCAGATATAGGACATATTACCTGGAGAGACCGTGCTCCCATTGATGTTTTAATTAAAAATTATCTAACTTATAAAACTAGCCACCAGTGGAGATTGGATGAAACAATCTTACTTAATAAAGAGAACAGAGACCATCTATAATTTTTAGCAAAATGATTTATTGCAATGAACGATAAAGGTAACGTTTCAAATGAAACATTATGGTCAACATTTAAATGCATAATGAGGGGCAAATTAATTTAAATAGAAGCTAGAACTAAGAAAAAAAAGGAGCTGAATTATTAGACCTATATGTAAAACTTGCTAAAAATTAAATAATTAATAAAATAAATCCTACTAAAAAAAACAGCTAATCAATTTAAAACAATCCAATTACAAACAAATAATTTACTAGCTGATAGAGTTAAGAAAATGGTTATATCTTGTAAACAAAAATGGTATAGTAGCAGTAATTAAGTAGGGAAGTTACTATCTAAAAAGCTTAAATCTGAGAGAAAAAAAAACAACCAATTAAAAAAATAATAGAAGAAAGTAGAACTCTTCTTACCCCGCAACAAATAGAGAATGCCTTTGCAAACTATTATGCATCCCTGTATAATTTACCAAAACCTAAAGTCTGCAAAGAGGAGCTTAACTCATATTTTAATAAAATTACTCTTCCTGTAATTAAACCATAAAAACAAATGAACTGAATAAAGATATAACAACTGAAGAAATAAAGTCAGTAATAAATAATTGAATTAACTGAAAGCTCCTGGCCCTGATGGCTATACTGCCCTTTTTTATAAAACATTTGAACCTACAATATCTCCTATGTTATATAAACTAAGTATTTACCAAAATAAATATGACAAAAAAAATATTACCTAAGGTATTAAGCGCTACTGAATCAACAGTTCCTAAACAAGGGACAGATCCAAATTTCATCACCAATTACCGTCCGATCTCTCTTATAAACTTAGATATAAAAATACTTTCAAAAATAGATTAAATAAAACCATCCCAGATTTAGTGAATAAAGAGCAAACTGAGTTTGTTAGAACTAGATCGGGCAGCAATAATCTTCGAAAAATTGCAAATATGACATTGAAAATTACTAAAGAACATCTACCAACTGTTTTCATGAGTGACGACACTGAAAAGGCATTCAAAAGGGTAGGGTGGAAGTTTTTAGCTGCAACTCTGACAGCATTTGGAATTGAAAGGCTATTTAAAGATTTAGTGTCAATATACACTTTTCCCAAAGCAAAAGTATTTGGAAATGGTTTGAACTCACAATGGTTCAATATTAGGAATGGTACATGTCAGGGGTGCCCTTTGGCACCTCTGAGGTATGTTCCTTCTATCAAACCCGTAGCAGCCTATATTAGACAATCTACTAATATCTCAGGAATTTTAATTGGTGATAGCGAGCAAAAGATAACCTTGTTTGCTGATGACATAATTCTTACTCTTACTCACCCAGTGATTTCTAACTCTTCAGTAATGGAATGTATAGACAAATATAGTAGTTTTTCCAATTATAAAATTAATTTGCAAAAAAATTCAAATAATACAATGCAATCTCTCCCAAACCCAAGAAGAATCACTTAAGATAAAATATAGGTGTATTTGGGATACTCATTTAATACAATATCTGGGAACTCCAATCAATTTTGATTTAAATACATGGATACATTAAAATTATTTTAAACTTATTACAGATTTGAAAGATCAAATTAAAAAATAGAGTAATACAATACTATTCTGGATGGGTAGATTATAATACTTTAAATGCATATCTAATGCCTAAAATAGAGTACCTCTTTTGTACGATACCATTAAGAGTCCCTAATAGTGATGTCCCGAACTGTTCGCGAACCGTTCGGCGAACAGTTCGGGACATCACTAGTCCCTAATAAAATACTGAACCTTTTTCGATAAATTATTTCATTCCCTTGTATGGGTGGGGCAAAAAGCAAGAACAACTTGAAAGATTTTGACAGCAAATATGCGGGTGGAGGTCCTTTACCAATATTCAATTGATTCATAATACAGTTATGTTCTCCCATTTCTTGGAATGGGGAAACATAAACTCTCGGGAGAAAACATGGTATAAGATTGAGAAGTAAATTTGAATCCTTTTTTATTTTTTTGGCTGGATGGCAAAATATTTAAGAATCTAATGATTGACAATGTGATAATCACTCAAATCTATCAATCCATAGATCCTATAAAGAAGTTTGTTTTTTGCTCAAGATCAAATATCTAGCAAAACTCCCTTGGAAGTGGTTAAATTATTTATAAAAGATCTTAACATAACTAATTGGCTAAATAAAAGCATAATTAAAATAGGCTAACTAGGTTCCAATATATCTCCAAATACCTTCATGCAACATAAATATGGTTTATCTGACAATGAAAATTCACATATCTAAGAATTGTAAACTTAAAAAGAAATACAACTAGTGGACCAATCCCCTTTAGATATACTTCTTTTCAGAACAATTCCAAAAAAATATATGATCTATTGGCAAACTATATGGGCATTAAACGATTGATTGAGTCATTAATTTATAATTGGATAAATTGTCTCTGAATCAACTTTTATTAAAATAATATCAAATAGACTTAGCGATCCCACCTTCCATTTAAAAAGATATACTCAGCACACATGATACCCTACCCCAGGGGTAGGCAACCTTCGGCACTCCAGATGTCGTGGACTACATCTCCCACAATGCTCTTACAGCCATAATGCTGGCAAAGCATCATGGGAGGTGTAGTCCAAAACATCTGCTGTGCTGAAGGTTGCCTATCCCTGCCCTACCCTATTATGGATATGTTCCTTTTTCCTTTTTATTGTTAGTATGTGTATTCACTAAGACATTACATGAAAGAAGAGAAACTGGGTAAATCTACAGCCAGTATATGAGAATAATGGATTACCATTGGTTAATCTATAAAATATGTATCCTACAAGCACGATATCTTCATACAAAATTAATATAAAATACAATTGGTTTGTTGTAGAGCAACACAAATGATAGAAGTTCTGTAATGTTTGTATGTATTTAAATAAAGATATGTTATTTATTCTAAAATATGATGTCTATATGTTTTCTATTTAATGTGAAAATTAATAAAAATTGAAAATTGCATTTTTTTTTTACAAATTTCCTCGACTTAATGTATTTTTACAATTTGAAGTTATTATAGAATTATTGCAAGTCATAGTTTGCACACTCAAAACTAAGCCATGTAACATTTTGTAATGGTCTCATTTACTATTAAATTTTTCCCTTTTATAAAATTGCTAAGTGCTGCATTATAGAAATATCAATAATAATAAACTTAGCACAAATGGGAGAGGTGGAGCAGATGAGGGATATGGAGGTAAGAGAGTAAAGTGGATGAGTAGGAACCTCGTAGGAGATGAGTGTACAGATGTACCGAGCTGCAAGATTGTTTTGCAATTAACATGAAAGACTAAGGAATCTGGTTTGTGATGGGTAGGAGCAATTTGCACCCGAAATTTGGAACCAACATTTTAAATATATATAGGACAATGTGTATGACATGTTTACCATTTTTAAAACTTCAGTGTGTGTGTTTACTGCCAAGTTTCCTACATTCTTCATCACCAATCAATGTGGCCATTATTGTTCTCCATTGGACTGACATTCTAGGTATTGACATGTTGCTTTCTTATTCCCTTCTAGCTATATTTAGAGTATTCTAATTGAAAACATTGGGACAGAGTACCAGTTTGTAACTTATCCTGCATTTCTAAACTAATAAACACTCGAAACTCTTGAAAATGGCTTCTAAAATATGTATGTCCCCAATCTTAGACTGAGACCTTCATCAGTAACTACATACCACCTAGAAAGATCAAAAGCCACATGTGAAACCTCTCATGCTTCTGTTAGCAGTAAACTAAGCTGGTTCCTTAAATAGCCGAACAATGATTGTCCATCATTCAGCCGTCCCAACACCATCATAGTTCTACATCACTACAGCAATAATCAAGTTCTATAGAACTTGTTTCATGCTACGCTTGAATTAATTTATATTCTTACTTCATAACCTTTCTTTAATAACCCTAATTATTTACCTCTTCATTGTTATACCTCAGTTGTGACCCACATGAAATGTTGCATAATTGTCCCTCATCTCTGTATTTTTTGTATGTTTGGAAGTTAAGGGTTAGGCCCTTTTAGTACCCCTGTAACCCCTTCTTTCTGTACTTTTTGCTGGACTGACTCTAGTTAAGAGTACATTGTGTCTATTTTCCATAATTGTACCATGTAAAGAATATATATTTTTCACATTTAAAGAAGATATATTTATTTTCTTAATGTTGATTAATATGTTTAGTTATTGCAGTTTGTCGCATACAAAATATATTTATGATTTATATAAATGCAATTTTGTCAGTATTTATTGTCACAGAACAGAAATTCTCCTACAGAAAGCAAATGCTGAATAAAACAATGTATAATTTACCATATGTAAATAGGTTGTTCCTCATAGGAATCGTGCCAAACCAAGCAAACAGCAAAATTCTGAAAATATCTTTTAAATTCCAAGTGGTAAAAAAATCCCTGGGCTATGACATTTCAAATAAATTATTTGTTTGTTAATAGTCATTATTTAGTGTAATAAACTGTTTGTACTAACTTGAGAATAAATAAAACATAGACACATTTGAATAAAAATAATCAGAAAGCAAAAAATCATGCTTAATACCTAAGCATCGTAAAAGCTTAATTCAGTGATTTAAATGTATTAAATTTAATGTAATTCAGTGATTTAAATGTATTAAAGGGACACTATGGGGAGTGGGGGGGGGGTTGTCACCAAACCTATTTTAATATGTTTTTATAACAAAAACATAAAAAATATCATAATATTACAAATAATATGAAGTGATAAAACTCATCTCTAAATGTCCATCTTTGCAAGCAAAATGGCCTGTGAGGAATCTACTCTCCAATAGTTGCAGCCTCCTTTCACTTCCAAAACGGATTATTATTTTTTTCAAGCAAATGAGAACCCACCTGAGAATCTATTGTTTATGCATCCACATTTACCATTTAATTGAATGAGAAAACATTGTGAAAGTGTTTACAGGAAAAATCTAATGCTGTGCTTCCGTTTCAATATTTTGTAAAAAAAAACAAAAAAAAGAAATTCAAATAAATTATGCAATAAAATTAAGTATTGTATAGACTGCATTTTTCATTCAGGGTAATCTTTATTTTTATATCTAGTAATCTGCATTTTTGCGCCAGGGGCTAATTGCACCCTGGAACTCTGTTCTGGTCTGCTTAATGTCAGTTCTGTGCAATATTATGTCTTATTTCAGGTGCAATGAGCTTCTCTCCCACAGACGAGGCCTTAACGGGCTATCGTTGATCCCCCCTCCCTCTGTGCACTTCCTCTTTGCCTCCCTGCATTGAATGCAACTTGATTTTTTTTTTTTTTTATTCCCTTCTTCAATGGTCCAAGCCCTTTCTCTCCTGCCACTACCCAGGGTAGCACACACACATGCACTCTGAGCCAGTAGTATGCCACTAATACAACTTTAGTGCATGATTTTGGCCTCATGAATATGGTGTATTTTTTTTTTTTGCATGCTCAGATATATATCATTTTCGAATACTCACTCCAGCAGAAGGTTTCCTTATCAAATGTATGAACACAGCTAAGACACTGACAATAGTGAGTGATCTGAACTACAAGGCAACCTGCATTAGAAGGAGATGACACACAGAGAGACACACAGTAAGGTTATCACTACCTGTTTATAGTTTCTCAGACTGTCTGCAGCCAGGTTGTGAATTGAAAGCAGCTCACTTAGTGCTGTTGGGGATAAAGCTGTCTACAAATATTTGATAAGAAAGTCTTTCTGACATGCGGAGGTGTGGCTAAGGAGGCTGGCTTATGGTGTTTTGCATTCTGCAAAACTAATTCTTTTATACAAAAACTATGAAGATTTGAACAAAATATACAAAAAAAAAATACAACATACTAATGAGGCAAAAACCCAATGAATTAAAGTTGCACCAGTGAATGTGAGTGTCCCTTTAAGGAAGATGTTCCCTGTATCCAAAATATTTAGGGCAGTCTGGATGTTTGAAATGATTGATTAACAGAGGCACAAATGGGGGGGACCAGGTATATGAATTATTGGGGTAGCTGACCATATATTGTACCAGCGGTACATGACATGTCTCTGGTTCTGCATGAATGGGTATGGCATACTATTGGAACAGCTGGCCCATGGCACAATATACTTTGTTAGAGGGAGAAGTGTATAATATAACAAAATAAGACCTCCCATCCATTTGTATTTGTTTTCTATTTAAATATTTGCTCAGCTTTGGTTGTTATTTTCCTCAGCCTGACAAATGTGGCAGAAGGATAGAGTTCAGCACAAGCTCCACTTCCTCTGTCAAGCTAACAAAGATGAAACTTGCCTTAAGCACTAACCTTTGTCAAGATTGCCAAGTGTCCCTACTTTGTCTTATGTTTGAAAGAGAAATAGATCAGAAATGAAGAAAAGAAGTGTCAGGCTGCAAAATTTTACAGGGTCTGTAACCATGGACTTATGCAGTAACCCATTCTACTTTCCTTTGTCTCTATGTATGTTCACTGCAATGAACAATCAATGCACACGCCAGTCAGATACAGTTCAAGAAAGTAGTAGCCTTTTTTTAATGTGGGTACATCGTATATATGAAAAACAGTTTTCTTAGGGGTGTGTACAACAAAAGGCAAAATCAACCAATCATTGCATTTTCAGTGCAAACAGCATTCCTATAACATTACGTATTGCTGTAAGTCTACTGCGCATGTCTAGCACGTCTTATCTAAATTATTCAAGGTTACTGCTTGAGAAAGAAAAGGGAGTCAACTGCAAGAGATTGCAGTCATGGGAGAAAAAATTCTTGATTTTAACCCCTGCAGATGTGGAATGGCTTAACTAAGAAAAAAGGCTCATTTAACTCTTTATTTACCTGTATATATGACAAGTCCCCTTTTCTGGTACTGCAGGTGAAAGTTTTGGCAAGGTATATCCAGGTGTACTAATTACCCCTGTGGGACTTTCATTATCACTTCAACTCTATTCCCTTTGCCCTGTTCCACCAACAACAGAACCATCAAGGAAGGGCTGTACAGATATTTGTAGATACAGGATATTATATGTTATTAAATCCACATCTCATTATGCAATACATCCATAGGTTAATATCTATCTATTTAAAGCTATGTATGACTTTTAAAAAAGGGAACAAATGTTCTCAGTGAGCAGTTCAGATGTATGTAAACTAGGAAGGGGGGGGGGGCAAAAGAGTTATAAAACATCAATCCAATTGCCCCCTGGAAACAAGGACAGAAGGTGCCTGTAGCAAGTGTGTTAAAAATGATGAGCTTAGTGTCATGTCTACAAATGCTCGCAGTTTAGGGAATAGGTTTCATGAACTGTGGCAATAATGGCAACTGATAATGTAGATTTAGTCGCTGTTACTAAGACATGGTATAATGAGAAAAATGACTGGGACATGACAATATCAGGGTATTCTTTATATAGAAAAGACAGAGTAGGCAAGAAAGGGGGACGGGTGGCTGTGTATGTGAAGGATAGCAAAAAATCTAGCCTGATAAATGTTAGTGAGGCGAACATAGAATTTGGTAATCACACAGTAACTCATGTAGGTGTGATTTATAGGCCCCCAGGACAATTAGAAGAGTTAGATAAACTACTAGTTAAGGAAATAGCTAAAATGACAATGAAGGGGCAAGTTATCATCATTGGTGACTTTAATCTTCCTAATGTGAACTGGAAAACCAAAATAGCTGCTTGTTCCAGGAGCACACATATTCTAAACTCCCTACTGGGATTGTCTCTAAAACAAGTCATTCTTCAGGAGCCAACTCGTAAAGAGGCCTTACTAGATTTAGTATTAATAAATGGAGATTTAGTATCAGATATTACTGTAGGTGAAAGTTTAGGATCCAGTGATCATCAGTCAGTGTGGTTTAATATAAGAACAGTGACTGAGTCACACCACACAAAAACAAAAGTTTTAGACTTTAGAAAAACAGACTTTTCTAAAATTAGAATATATGTAGAGGAGTTATTATCAGACTGGAGCAATTTAAATGGAGTCCAAGAGAAATGGGATTATTTAAAAGTTGCACTATTGAAGGCAACAGAAAATTGCATTAGGCTTGTCAGTAAAAGCAAAAAATTCAAGAAACCACTGTGGTACTCCGCAGATATGGCCAAAATAGTAAAAAACTAAAAGTTAACATTTAGTAATTATAAAAAAAAAAAAAAACAGAGTGAGGAAGACAGAATGATCTATAAGATTAGGCAGAAAGAGTTATAAGACCTTCCAAATCACACATAGAAAAAAGGGGACAAAACATTTTTAGATACATAAATGAGAAAAGGAAAGTAAAACAAGGATTAGTTAGATTAAAAACAAAAGAAGGAAGGTATGTAGAAGAGGATAAAGGTCTAGCTGACTGCCTCAATGAATATCTTTGTTCAGTATTTACAGATAAAAATTAGGGAAAGGGCCTCAGTTAGGAAAAAGGACAAATTAGTCATTTGTAAAATGTGAGTTTACAGAGGAAGAGGTTATATTTCAATTGTCAAAGGTAAAGACAAATATGTCAATGGGACCTGATGGAATACAACCAAAGTTATTAAAAGAAATTAGTAGTGTAGTAGCAAAACCATTAACAGATTTATTTAACCAATCATTATTAACAGGAGTAGTCCCAGAAGATTGGAAGGTAGCGAATGTTGTGCCCATTCACAAGAAAGGTAGTAGGGAGGAGTCGGGCAACTATAGGCCAGTTAGCCTTACTTCAGTAGTGGGGAAAGTAATGGAAACAATTTTAAAGAACATGATTGTTGAACATCTAAAATCACATAAATTTCAAGATCAGAGACAACATGTGTTTACTTCAGGGAGATCATAACAAACTAATCTTATTGATTTTCTTGATTGGGTAACTAAAATAATAGATCAGGATGGTGCAGTACACATTACCTAGATTTCAAAGAACACAAAAACTTTAGACCTTACTGGTGTTCCCACCTATTAGGTCCTCAGTTTTTAAAGAGTGCAGCGGTGTATTATAATGTGAGGTGAAGATGTGTTTTTCAATAATTCAAAAAATTATATATAAAATAAAATATATATAAAAAGAGAAAAAATATATATACAAATAATAGTGCAGTATATTACAAATTGTAGTGGAGCAATATGTAAGTGACAAATGTGTCTAAACTCACATTTTTTAGAGCCTTTTCAAGTTTTTAGGCTCTAAACTTCCAAGCGTCTTGTGTCTTTTTTGGTAGAACACACGACCCATCTCTCCAGGCATGTATAGAAGACACAGATGTATCAAACTAAGTGTAGTATCTCCAGTAGTGATTGTATTTATAGAATATGAAATTTAAAGTGCTCACCTTTTTTAGAGCCTTTTGGTAACTGGCTCTAAGTATATCAACCTGGTGTCAATTTGTGGGGTGACACTACCCCTTCCCTGGAATTATTTTCAGGATCCAGTGAACAATGTAAAAAGGGGGATATTTATTACAATTAATATATAAAAATATATGGAATTACTTTAAAATTACAAGTATAAAAAATAAAAAACAAATGGTTTATAAAAACAAATATGATATAATATGGGTGGTACAAAATAGTAAGTCCACTTTAAGCCAAGATTACCTAGATTTCAGTGAGGCTTTTGACACTTTTGCACATAGAAGGCTTATCAATAAACTGTAATCTTTAAGCTTGGATTCCAATATTGTTGAATGGGTAAGGCAGTGGCTGAGTGACAGGCAACAGAGGGTTGTAGTTAATGGAGTATATTCGAAGCATGGGCTTGTCACCAGTGGGATACCTCAGGGATCTGTACTTGGACACATTCTCTTTAATATTCTTCTTAGTGATATTGCAGAAGCTCTTGATGGTAAGGTATGTCTTTTTGCTGATGATACCAAGATATGTAACAGGGTTGATGTTCCAGGAGGGACAAGCCAAATGGCAAATGATTTAGATAAACTAGAAAAATGGTCAGAGTTGTGGCAACTGACATTTAATGTGGATAAGTGCAAGATAATACATCTTGGACATAACAACCCAAGGGCAGAGTACAGAATATTTGAACCTCAACATCTGAGGAAAGGGATTTAGGGGTGATTGTTTCTGATGATTTAAAGGTAGGCAGACAATGTAAGAGAGCAGCAGGAAATGTGAGCAGAATGCTTGGTTGTATGCCTGCATGAAAAAAAAAAACTGGTTTCACTTTCAAACAGATGTAATTTACCTTAAATAATTGTATCTCAATCTCTAAATTTAACTTTAATCACATACAGGAGGCTCTTGCAGGGTCTAGCGAGTTATTAACATAGCAGGGGATAAGAAAATCTTAATTAAACAAAACTTGCAATAAAGAAAGCCTAAATGGGGCTCTCTTTACAGGAAGTGTTTATGGAAGGCTGTGCGAATCACATGCAGGGAGGTGTGACTAGGGTTCATAAACAAAGGGATTTAACTCCTAAATGGCAGAGGATTGAGCAGTGAAGCTGCAGGGGCATGTTCTATACACCAAAACTGCTTCATTAAGCTAAAGTTGTTCAGGTGACTATGTTATGGGCAAATGCAAATATTACAAGTTTTAGAATGAAATGTTGTATTTCTTAAACTGTGTACTTTGTCTTTAAGAGATATTGCAAACTGACAAGGTGTAAGAAATGGAACATATTGTTTCTCATAGATGTTTCTTTAAGCAATAACCTCAGTGCATAATATGTTTGCGCCATTTTGTCCCAGACGAATTACAATAACAATAATGCATAAACAAGCTTCAAGGCTATACTACGACACTTGCAGTACACAATATACTGTGGTAACCCCAAGTTAATGGAACTTCCCCAAATCCGGGAATCTCCCACGACTGTACACTTACGACTTAGTATAAACAACAGATAACCTATTCAGACTTTAAGATGCCATCTTGAACTAAGTCAGGAAAATTTCCATGACGTATACACCCTTTAGTTATGGCCTTGTATGTTTGCCAACTTAAGGGAGGTCCTAAATTGAATAAAGTAAAAGAAGTGTTACTTTTTCATATTTGAACTACAGTAACCTAAAATGGAGACACCTAAGGTATAAATAGGTGTACTTTTAAATGTTAAGACACAGAGGAGAGACTTGGAGACAGACGCTGCTCCATCTTAAAATGACAGAGAGGCTGACATGATGACATGTTCAGAAGGGTATGTTAACCTATTAATGATATTTGCAAGCATGTAATTTAATTTTATAAACTCTGCTATAATGGATTTTATATTTTTTTATATTTTTATATAATAAATATCCAAAAAGACAATCTTGCTTCCAAGACAATCCTTATTTTATATTGTATTCTCAATTATTTATATATGTTAAATAGAGGATCTCTTACACTATATAAAATTATGGCTAAGATATCTGTATGGTTAGCCCTACTAAGTTCTATGCTTTAAGACATTATAGTGGTAAATAAAGGAACCACACACGGTTACAATTGGCGACCACGAAGGGACTTTGTACTTGGAAGCTTTAAATATAAAATAAATACCTAGGTAACCTCTTATACGTAAGAGAAGACACAATACTTTGTCATGGCACAAGTCTTGAAATATCAAGAATCTATTGAGCTACTTGTAGCCCAGACTCAGAGAGAGATCATTAGAGATGATTTTAATGTGAACAAGGCACTGTGAGTTTAGGTGCCAGGTACAACGTAATTAGCATACAATGCTGAAATTGTGGATCTTAACTAATATCATAATAGAACAAATGCCTAATACACCAGCACAGCATGGCCCGTTAGTTCCAGGACAGTGGATTGCAGACAGGGGGATATGTTCTCTTTGTAGCTGCTTAGTATGCATGCGCAGGAAAAAGATTAATGCAAAATGTTGTCAAAAGAAAAGTGATAAGACAGAGCGATGAAATTTGAAGTCTAATTCCAAGAATGCAAAGAAAAAATGCATTATGGCTTAATGAAAACATTCATGCAACAGACAGACAGGATTTTTAATTATTGCATTACTGCATTCTGGATTCTAAAAAAAAAATGTTTTCTAAGACAATTTTTGGGTGTTTCTGGTATTTTAAGCCACTAATAACTGTAGTTATTATATTTACTAATTATAACTTAGGGAATAAGTTGTCTTCTCCCTAACAGGACAAAGAAAGATAATTAACGTCATATTTCCAATTATCAACTATTCTAAATATATTGAGAGATTTTGAATAAAGGAGTATTTTTAACATTTAAAGAGAATGTAATTTTACATACCATTGTGAACAAAGGTGGTAAATATTTTGCTGCTTCAAATTATCCTTATATATCTAAATCATATACAGGGGTGTTTATCTCTAATACAAAACACTGGAAAGATTAACTATGTTACTATTTCATCTATCATTATTATACAAAGTATAACAAATGTAAAGATTTTTCCACAGATTTTACCTGTTTACATTTTTAGCACAACAGCACCTGATGTCATTGAGATGTCTATCACTGAGATGTTACAAAGATTCCATTACCGCAAAAGGAGGCGTTCTTGAGAATCCACTTCAATTGCTGTATCAACATAACATTTACTGTAATGGGATCCATGTCACTTAAGACAATGTCTTGGAAATGCTGTCAATTAATTTATTCCGTAAAAGAATATCGGAGAGTATCCAATCTATACACATCATAAACAGTGTAAAAATGTTTCATGGAAAAAACAAACAAAATAAAAAGCAAAGACAAAAGACAAAGTCAAATACCAACACCATCACCACGGTGATAACAGATTATGCGGATTCAATATCTGCGACCAATTCTAGCCAAATACTTGGAAAGCTGGACTCTACAACCAATACTAAACAACAAATACCCGGGTATTCTACAAACACAACCTCCAGCAATGTATCTAAAAAATGTAAACTTCTACAGGCATTTAAAGACTTTGGATTACAAATACAATTACTACTTTTAACTTTGGATTACAATTCATATCTGGATCTATCCAAGAATATATTACTCTGGAACTTGGTGTTCTTTTCAATTCTTTCCCAGACAAAAGCTTTGCTCATTTTAATCAACCACCTTTACAGGCAAAGATCACACTACGGATATTTTACTGTTACAACAATGATCAAAGATGCTGGGAGCACAAAAAAACAAAAGACTGTTGGAGAACTTTGGTTCACTAATTTAAGGAAGAAATACGCTACAATGCCCACAGTTTAATGGAGAGGGTGTTATGGGCAAATGCAAATATTACAAGTTTTAGAATGAAATGTTGTATTTCTTAAACTGTGTACTTTGTCTTTAGGAGATAAAGCAAACTGACAATGTGTAAGGAATGGAACATATTGTTTCTCATAGATGTTTCTTTAAGCAATAACCTCAGTGCATAATATGTTTGCGCCATTTTGTCCCAGACGAATTACAATAACAATAATGCATAAACAAGCTTCAAGGCTATACTACGACACTTGCAGTACACAATATACTGTGGTAACCCCAAGTTAATGGAACTTCCCCAAATCCGGGAATCTCCCACGACTGTACACTTACGACTTAGTATAAACAACAGATAACATATTCAGACTTTAAGATGCCATCTTGAACTAAGTCAGGAAAATTTCCATGACGTATGCACCCTTTAGTTATGGCCTTGTATGTTTGCCAACTTAAGGGAGGTCCTAAATTGAATAAAGTAAAAGAAGTGTTACTTTTTCATATGTGAACTACAGTAACCTAAAATGGAGACACCTAAGGTATAAATAGGTGTACTTTTAAATGTTAAGACACAGAGGAGAGACTTGGAGACAGACGCTGCTCCATCTTAAAATGACAGAGAGGCTGACATGATGACATGTTCAGAAGGGTATGTTAACCTATTAATGATATTTGCAAGCATGTAATTTAATTTTATAAACTCTGCTATAATGGATTTTATATTTTTATATAATAAATATCCAAAAAGACAATCTTGCTTCCAAGACAATCCTTATTTTATATTGTATTCTCAATTATTTATATATGTTAAATAGAGGATCTCTTACACTATATAAAATTATGGCTAAGATATCTGTATGGTTAGCCCTACTAAGTTCTATGCTTTAAGACATTATAGTGGTAAATAAGGGAACCACACACGGTTACAACTATAGTGTCCCTTTAACATGTATAGCTTGGAGGAAAGATGGGACAGGGGGGACATTTAAAAACATAAAGGAAATCAACACAGTAAAGGAGGAGACTATATTTAAAAGAAGAAAAACTACCACAACAAGACGACATAGTCTTAAATTAGAGGGACAAAGGTTTAAAAACAATATCAGGAAGTATTACTTTACTGAGAGGGTAGTGGATGCATGGAATAGCCTTCCAGGTGAAGTGGTAGAGGTTAACACAGTAAAGGAGTTTAAGCATGCGTGGGATAGGCATAAGGCTATCCTAACTATAAGATAAGGCCAGGGACTAATGGAAGTATTTAGAAAATTGGGCAGACTAGATGGGCCGAATGTTCACTAAGCAATGCATAGGTAAAAAAAATATTCATTCATATCCTTAAATAAGAAAAGATTCGGAAAGAGTAAGAGAATGGGAAACACTAGGATAAATGTAAGTTTGAGGTGACAGAGCCACTTAAATAATGATATCAAGTAATTTATGCAAGTCTTCAATTTTAAATAAGGTTCGCCAAATTTCCTGACTTGAGAAAAAATACTTAAATATAGAGCAAGGTCCAAGTCAAAAAATTTTTGTAGAGCTGACTCTAGCAAAAGTAGGTTTTTGCCTGTAAGACAAATTATTATTATTATTTTATTATTTATATAGCGCCAACAAATTCCGTAGTGCTGTACAATGGGTGGATTAACAGACACATAATTGAGATCAGACCACTGACATACAGGAACAGAGGGAGCTGAGGACCCTGCTTGATGAGCTTACATGCTAGAGGACAAATGAAATAAAACAGATAATTCACTGTCAGTAGAGTGATATAAAATCGTATATACATAAAAAAGGACAAGCCAAAAAGTCTAGTGTGAAATATAAGAGTGTAAGTAAGTCTATAAAAGTTTGCCTGTACCCTCAGGTAAATATGCCTTCCAGGTAATCGAAGTCCATGGACATAAAAAAGAAGAAAAGAGTTCCAATAGGGCAATATGTATAATATATATTAAAAGCTTGAGTAAAAGGAAATCCAAAATGGCCTACTTACATGCGGTAGAGCTAAAACCACCTCTAGTGTAAAGCGCTTGCAGTGGATTTATTCCCCCACTTCAGGGATATGTTGGAAGGTATTGACCAGTATGTATCTTGTTGGCAGGTATATGTGAAAATGCAAACAAGGGGTGCCAAAAATAGCGCTCTCTGTATAATATATATGTAACCAGGAGTAAAAAATAACCTGCTCAGTATCATCAGCGTAGGTGGTATAATCCCCACCTGGGATACTTGGTGAGGTCCTTACTTGGAAGATAAAAACTGTTTGCCAGGTAATAAAAAAGAAAAAAATATTTAATAATATTGGTAGTAAAAGTTACCAAAAATTTTATTTGAACAATAGCAATGAAAAAAATAAGTCCACAACTCGTTTCACCAACAATGGGCTTTTTCAAGTGGTTATCAAGCACATACCTGGCAAGTACAATCTTATATAGGGTAAAATACATAGAAAATTCAAATTTGGCGGTAAAATTACATCATGGTCACGTGATCGCAACAATGATATACATTTGTACACTTAAAATGATAAAATAACTTATATTGAAATCTGAATTAAACATTGTACATGGAATTAAGATAATAAGAAACCAAGTCTATAAACACATAAGAAATGATAACGAACAAAAATGGGCGTAACCGGAAAGTTGGCGTCACCAATGGGCGTGATATAGGTAGGAAACTTGGGAAATGTAGTGTCTTATTGAGTAATACCTTGATCCCTAACCCCTTGGCGCACCCTATTGCTTTGTATTGTTGTTTGTCCTTTTGCGTTTTTAGGAGAGACTTACCCGTTTAGGTGTGCTGCCTTCCCTACCTCCAACTTAGCGCTATTCCACTCCTTGTTTCTCTATCTTTTTACCTGTACCTGACTTGAAAAAAATGCAGTTAATCCCATACCAAACATGTGACAATCATCTCACTGTTTGTGCATAGAGATTTTGATACTTTCCTTCAATGAGAAAGGTTGACACACAGTTGGATGAGAACGTCACAAGAACAGCCGAAGAACATATGACAGTTTGGTCTCAAGTAAGGATCAGCCTAGAACCAATACAACAGTCTTGTCTTTGGTTGTTTCATTAACGTCACACTGCCTTACCAGTAATTCTATGTTGCAGATCAGCTAATATCTGTACACGGTCCTTGTTAACCATATATGAATCGCAAGATGAGTTATTGTATTGTTAAATTGTCATTGTTTTATACAATTCTGCAGTGCCCTTCAAGGGGTCCTCCAGGCATAAATGAACCCAGTTTGCTTTTATGCATTGTAGGGGTAATTAATAAAAAAAAAAAAAGGCAATCCCAAATAATAATAATAATATTTTTTATTATTTTAACTCGCTTTTCAAGTTCCTTATTTTTAAGGGAATACACTCCAAGAAGTTGCTTAGCCATATGGTAGCATCTGATTCTTTTCTTTCTTGCTTAATTTAAACTGTTGGGCATGTGTTAATTAGCAGTTTTCATAGCTTTTTGTGCACAGTTTCAGTTTTGCTCACAAAAAGTATTTCTAATGAAAGATCTGCAACCTTCGTGGTGACATGTTTTTAGATTATATTAAAAACTTTTTCATGTTTTTAAAAATAGGCATACTAAAAAAAAAACAGATAATCATTTAGACAAAGCAGCTATTAAATTGCTTAAATATTTTGTTGCTGCCTAGTGTGTCCTTTAAATACCAAGAACAGTGCAACTTAAAGTGGTAGTAACTTCAATTTCTTTCCTACAAGAAATATTACCATACAAACATAAATAAAATATTGATATGCAAAAATGTATTGATTAGCAGGATTCATGCTGTACACATCATGCAGTGACCCCCAGTTATTGGATGACCCCACAACTTTTGTATGTATGTAAATATATATACTTATAATTTCTTATCACTGCTGAGCTTAAAGCTTGACTTTTCTCTGCTATTGCAAAATCCATCCAAGAGATGTCAGCTCCTGTCCGCCAAACTACATTCCAACACAATTCTGACTCAAACTTTCAAAAATCTCTTTCTGATTCAAATCTCAAAATCTCACCGATCATAACGAGACTCCTCTCAAGTACCCCTGGAGAGGTAATAGCGCGTCTGCCAGGAATTGTAAAGAGCCTGTTAAAACTCCTAAATTAACATATTTCTCCTTCCCTTATCATCAGGATTTAGATCCTTTGGAGGGCTCCACTTCTAATCATGATCTACAGATCATGGATGAGTATCAGGCAGGATATTCAGACGATGACCTGCCCTTTAGTGATCAAGATAATGTTCTTTCACAATATATCAAGGATTCCTTTATCAAACATTCTCAGGTTTCTACTTCCCTTTCCCAACAGGATCAGTCTTCTGAGACCCTGTCAGATTCCCAAGGTCAATTTTTGTTTTACCCTAGAATAATCAGGCATTCTCACTCAGCTGAATGGGCACCACCCGAACCCATTGAACAATTTTGTAGATTATGACTATGCAAGTTTCTTGAGAAAGACATCAATAATAAAGTAAGGGCCGCCTGTACTCGACCCACCATTCAAGTGTACACGACAAGGTAGCTATCACACCAGAATTTTACCCCTTTTTTGTAACCTTTCTAAGCACAACTGGTAAAGATCCTCGTAAGGGCCTTCAACAAGGCCTGAAAGCAGTACAAGACAAATTTGCTCGATATCACTGGCGGTCTTATCCACATTTTTATTCTGGGTGATGATGCCTTGCCAGACAACTCTTTTGACCTGTGCATAGTGCATGAGTGAGCACAGAGAGCCCATCGCCTTTTGGGCAGTGCAACTGTAGCAATATCTATAAAACGCCATTCTTTACAAGATTGATGCTAAGCTAGCAGACTTGTTGTTAGAGAACTTGGCACTGAAGCTAACAAGCTTTTATTAGGGGAGAAATTCATAAGAGACTTGAATAAACATGTCTCTGTTTTTAATACCCTTACTAAGACCCAATCATAGGGTGTATTATTCAACATTTATATAGGAGAGCTGGTCGCTATAGAGGACAGGAAGGCCTTAACTGGCTGCAGGCCTCGCCCCTCTGAACCATGGAAGTTGGGTCACACCCGATTTTACCACAGACAACTGTCCCTAGCTAGAGGCTTTATCAGAGGAGGTGGGTCTGCTTTACGCTGTGGTTGCACTGCTTCAGGTAATCAACCTTTCTTATTTTCATGTACCTATTGCACGCTGTCTAACCCATTTTATATAGTGGTCTTAACTAACATCAGATCCTTGGATTTTTCAGATCATAACAGGGTTTCAGATAGATTTTGTGTCCGATCCACTACAGAAGTGTCCCTTGTACCTCTATGAATGTCTCAACCAGACAATGCAACATTGCAATCTGAGCTATGCTACCACAGTGACAAAGGAGCTCTTGAACCATTGGTCTCTCCTCCAAAATTCATAAGCAATATCTTAAATATGAAGCCTCTTGTCTTGCCATAAAATTAGGGATTATTCTAGTTTTAGTGACTGAATTATCTAATTAAAAAAAAAAAAAAAAAAATCCCTCCCTGAATTTAGGTCACTAGTTATGGTGCTAGTTTTCTGGTCTGATTTAATTTATAAATTATCATTCCATGATTGAATATTCCATTTAGCTTTATGTTATCATATAATGAGTAGTATTTCTTTTGACATATTTTGCCGTTATTGTGAACTACTTAAAGGTTATTGCATGTCTTTGCAGGTTTGTCACCTTTATCAAAAATGATACTTTAACTGTATTTTCTCTTCCTTGTTAGTGTGAAGAACCATCTCTACTCTCAAGGGGCTTCTCTTGTTCCGTCTAACGTTTCATGTTTACATGGTTGACTACATTTTACTTCGTTTGGACTGTCCCTGTTGATATGGTTGGCTACATATCAACTCGTTTGGACGTTTCCTGTTTACATGGTTGACTACATCTTACTTCGTTTGGACTGTCCCTGTTGATATGGTTGGCTACATATCAACTTGTTTGGACGTTTCCTGTTTACATGGTTGACTACATATCATCTTGTTTGGACTGTTCCAGTTTACATGGTTGTCTACACTGGTGCGGCTGCATCAAGAAAGAGGAAGTGAAAGGAGTCTCCCAGCCCTATGTTACTGATATATGCATTCTGATTGGTTGATTCTGTTTTACACTTTTAACTGTTTCTTTGCTGCTGGGAGGTTTAAAGTAAAGAAGGTTAAGCAAATATTCGCCTCCTGTCTTTAATAAAATGTAGACTATTTAGTCACAAACTAGAATAATCCTAAATTTCTACAGAGAATTCTAATTTGAATTTATTTGAATGTATTCAAGTTTTAGAATAACAATAATAAATGTCATTGCCCAGTGTAGTATATATAGGTTTTTCCAAATAAAATCTAGAATGATAGCCCATGAGATAATATGTAGAAAATGTATACTCTTAAAACTGCTAACCTTTAGTTTTTTGGTGTCTATTCCCAAAACACTGTCATTCGGAAGTCCCATTATAATAACCTACAGGAAAAGCTGAATAATGGATACATGAATTATTTTACTTCTTTCACTACATTTTTAATACTTTAGACTCGTTCTCAGAGGTAGTAACAGCATAAAATTTAGGAATGTGAACACATTCCACAGTGATCTAAAGGAAACAGCAAATAATTGCTATGAAAAAGTCAAGAGTGTAAATAAGTGATTAAAGGTGTATGCCTTAAGTGGCTGACAGGAAATTTAAGATGGTCAGAAGCTAACAAATGAATTTTTCTGACCTTCCAAAAAGTAGACATATATAATTCAAGCCGAGTCCGCAGGGTGAGCATCTCACATTTACTTTATTTTCTTATAACCTTTAACTTAAATTGATTGTTATTAGATGTTCATAAATACTTCAGTTCAACCCCAATGTTTCTTGTAATATGATTGATAAAGAAAGTACAAATGTCTTGTCTTTGAATCTAGTGTCGGTCAAATAAAGAAAAAGAGGCAATCACAGAAAAAAAAAAGCCTGCCCAGTAAATTGATTCCTCAAGCTCCGTGCTGCAAGGCCAAATCATGTCACACCAATCATCTCCAATGATTTTCTTAACATTTTCAGTAAACTGCATTGCAACTCGAGAACAATGCTCAATGGAAAGTTGGTTTATGACAAAAAGAAACGACTCATCCAGCTGGACTGAGTTTTTTTCTTTAACAATTTATTTACCAAGGACATTTCATGATAAAGATTCTATGATAGCATCGATTAACCTTAGTTTGTAAGAAATAAAACCAGCTCCAGAGAGTACATCTAATGCTATTTAACAAAAGGTATGTGATTTTTAGTGTTTATGATTTAGTGTGGAAACTAAGCAAAGAGGAACTTGCCCAGCACTGGCCCCCGATAGGGCATTATAAAATAAGACACCATTATCAAGAAAAGGATTATAGTAACCCTTTAATGGGGAATTTACTCTTCCATACTTTCAATAAGAATGCTGTCAAACTGATTGGGGATAACCCACAGCCAGCATTTAACTCTATCATTGCTATCCAGGTAATGCAAAATTGATATTAATACGTGGAAGTGTAAATTCCATATTATGAAGATTTGCCAAAAAACTGGAGGTTGGTGTTTAGAGTCTCTTGACAGTGTAACCACTACACTGGGTTATAGTGATTATGTTGATTAGATTGCCATTTAAAGTCCCAGACAAGCTCCTTGAACATGAATTAATATATTCTCGGAAAAATGCATGTCTTGCAACCTATAAATAGCGTTGGTTGTATGAAGCATGCACCATGTTGTTGCTATAAAATTAAATGGTGCGGCTATTTGAATTATGCTGACTCTAACAAAAAAATAATTAAGTTACATAGGTATATTATGCACAGGTGTGTACCAATAAATGCCTTGCCACATGTATCAGTGGTATGTACAGTAATTAGGTCATTATCACAACAGCTGTTACTTCATACCGGACGGAGAGCTGCACGTTCAGTAACACAGACAAACTGGTATAGAATTGTTCTATTTTGTTTAAAACTACTTTTAAGTGTGGCAAAATATAAAGCTGATGATTGTATTATAATATATAAAGGATTTTCTACTTGAGAGATTGTTGGTTATTCCAGGAGCAAATATCTCCGCAGAGGTTTGTTAAGAAAACAAAATGTCTCTTTCTAAATCTTTTTCTAGTAACTCTACAAAAATAAAAAACAAACAATGCTAATTCACCAGGAGAAAGCAGAAGGTAACAAGAGACAATGGGCAAGGTTGCTGGAGGCAATCAAAGCTAACTTGTGTCGGTATTTAATTCCCTTTCAAAAATATTTCCAGTAGACAATATTTTCAACTTGGAACAAAATTTCCCAGATGCAAAAAAAATCACCATGGGCTATATTTATCAAGGCAAAACTTCAGTACACTTGTTAGATTTAGAATGTATTGACTTTTTTCATTACATTTAAGCAACAATAAATTACCTTCAAGTTAAATATGGAATAACAATCTATTGGTTTCCATGGATATAACTTTTTATATAACACAATGCCCTAGAATATAGCTGGTTTACATTGAGAGGTATGGCCTTGGTGTCCCATTCAAGTAGATGCCATGAAATATGAATGGTTTTGTAGGTTAGATACTTTATATACATTCTGAGTTAAAACATCAATGAATAGTGTTTTGACATCGTATGAAAGTTCCCTTGCCATGAATATCTGTTGAGGTATCCATTGATCATGCTGACTGTGACTGACATTCACGAGTAGAGTGGAATGGAGCTCCTGTACCAGGACTGAGTATATCTGCCAGGTCAGCTCCTTCTGTTGTTATCAGGTGAATTCCATAGTTTTTCAATTGCGTTGCAGTCATTGTCAAAAGTGCATATTAGCCACTTCAAATGGATTTGATATTCAAATTCTATTGTGGTCTTTAACCCCTTAAGGACCAAACTTCTGGAATAAAAGGGAATCATGACATGTCACAGATGTCATGTGTCCTTAAGGGGTTAAAGAGAGAGATTGTAGCCTTTTTACCTAAGCCATTATCTGAGGTTTAAGGTAGGGGTAAAACAGAACTGCTTTATTAAATACACACCACAAACATTTATACTGCCTCGGATGTGGATTCACTCTGCAGATGATGATCCATACAATGCAATATCACACAATCCAATTCCCTCCCCAGTGCTACTTTGTCTGGTGTGATAAGGGTTAATGCTATTTCCATCCCAGGCAGTGTGCCAGGGAATCCAAGCCCCAAAATTAAATTTTCCAAAATAGCATCCCAACAAACCAAATGTACCTGCATAGCTTGCCCTCTGAGTTGCTCTGAGTAAGCTGTCCAAAAAACACCTGTATTGGAGGTACCCAGCACAAGCGACAATGCTGTAAAGTTCCACACAGTTTCATTGCTGGTCCCGGTCTCATATCAATTAGTTCCCGGAATTCTTAGAAAGGTTAGCACCCCAACTCCTGAGAATCCCCAGCTATCTATAAAGCAATGTTATTGGTGGTTGGTTGACCGAGCAACAGGTGATGAAATATTCCTTGCATTACTATACACAGAAAAAACAAATACAATATGGGGCTAGATGATATTTTTGTAGAAAATAAACAAAAATAAGATAAAGCAGCATCTTACCACCTTTTTTTGTATGTATGTATTCCCTGCATCACGGTACAGTCCAGTGACTAGTTCCATAGCGAGTCAGGATATCGTCCAGTCAGGTGCTCGGTGTGAGAATGGGTTCAGGTGATCTCCAAGGGCTTCCGTTACATGGAACTTCCCTAGATGTGCTACATAAAATCCAAATTTCAGTTAAATATTTAAATAAATATTCCAGGCACCAAAAGTAAAATACTAGAGTGGTTATAGTCTCTTTGCAAAAAACACTTGCACAGTAGATCCACACCTTGGAAGGAGGCATGGAAGGAGAGGTGGGTGATTAATGGCAAGAGATGGATAAAATATGACAGGTGGTGGTGCTTTGTATCTGTATATATAGATGTTGGTGTGTGATGTATCGTAGAATTACAGTTGTGCTCAAAAGTTTGCATACCCTTGGAGAATTTCTAAGATATGTACCATTTTTTAAATAAAACATGAGTAAGCAGGCAAAACACATTTCTTTTATTTCTTATGGGATTCATATTTAACTGTAGGTTATAACAGAATGGCACAATCATAAAAAAAAAACATGACAACAAAGAAAAAATGAAATCACCCCTGTTCAAAAGTCGGCATACCCTTAGTTCTTAATACTATGTATTGCCCCCTTTAGCATCAATGACAGTGTGCAGTCTTTTGTAATAGTTGTCTATGAGGCTCTTAATTCTTGCAGGCAGTATAGCTGCCCATTTGTCTTGGCAAAATGCCTCCAGGTAATGCATAGTCTTTGGTTGTTTTGCATGAACCACACGTTTGAGATCTCCCCAGAGTGGCCTGTATTCTCTGATAACATGCTGCATTCATCTTGCCATCAGTTTTCACAAGATTCCCCGTATCTTTAGTGCCCACATACAGCCAAAACATCAGTGAGCTGCCACTACTCTTGACAGTGGGGATCGTATTCTTTTCACAATAGGCCTTGTTGACCCCTCTCCAAACATAGCGCCTATGGTTGTGACCATAAAGCTCTATATTGGTCTTATCACTCCAAATTACAGTGTGCCAGAAGCTGTGAGGCGTGTCAAGGGGTTGTCGGACATGTTGTAACTGGGCTTTTTTGTGGCATTGGCGCAGTAAAGGCTTCTTTCTGGCAACTCAGGTGAGGGAAATTAACCTTTAATTGCCATTTTTACCTGTGTGTGTTACCTTGTGTGTCTGTAACAAGGCCAAACATTCAAGGGTATGTAAACTTTTGATCATGGCCATTTGGGTGATTGCTGTTATCACTATGATTTAAAAAGGAACCACACAACTATGTGATAATAAATGACTTCATATGTTCACTATCCTTCAATAAAATATATATATTTTTTGAATGATCTGTCATATTTTCAAAATCAATGCCAGAATTTCACAATTTCTGCCAGGGAATGCAAACATTTGAGCACAACTGTATATACAATCTTGAACTGATTATATTAAAAATATGGTATGTGTGAGTAATTTAGGAGCAGTAGCAGCAGTATGAGTTGTGAGTTTGTTTATAGATATAAGATGTGAATATATATTTATAAGAATATCCTATAGATCAGATCTCAATTGGGGAATGCCAAAATAAAACAGCATCACTCTTGACATAAAGTAAAAACAAGTATCTTATTTTCTTCATATCAAAATACACAGACCAGACCACAATGGGGACCACCGTAACGGGAGCTCTAGACCATTGTCTAATATGTTTCATGAGGTTAGCACTTCTGAGACCTGTAAATACATGTGCATTTCGTAACTGAGATCTGTACAGAAAGGAAACATACTAAAGGTCAAACAGAAGAGGAAGAAAAGGAAAAAAAGACAGAATGATTAAGAGCTTAACATAGATGTATTGGGGGGAAATGGTAGAGAGGTGAAAAATATCAGAGTGAGAGAGGACACAAGAGGGAGGTACAGGGGGAATTGGCTGTCACTTTACCACTGTGGTGAGGAGCTCTGGACTGACCTCTATGTCACAAAACCCTTTCATAAAATCGAAAAGGGACAGTGAAGAAGCAGGAACTCTTATACTAAGGCTAACAACAATAGTGAGATAACTGAAAAACGTAACAATCTTTCTGCACTGGTATGGATACCATCTCATTGCATCAGTAATGTTTGTATGTCGTTTGGTTATACAGGGAGTGCAGAATTATTAGGCAAGTTGTATTTTTGAGGATTAATTTTATTATTGAACAACAACCATGTTCTCAATGAACCCAAAAAACTCATTAATATCAAAGCTGAATATTTTTGGAAGTAGTTTTTAGTTTGTTTTTAGTTATAGCTATGTTAGGGGGATATCTGTGTGTGCAGGTGACTATTACTGTGCATAATTATTAGGCAACTTAACAAAAAACAAATATATACCCATTTCAATTATTTATTATTACCAGTGAAACCAATATAACATCTCAACATTCACAAATATACATTTCTGACATTCAAAAACAAAACAAAAACAAATCAGTGACCAATATAGCCACCTTTCTTTGCAAGGACACTCAAAAGCCTGCCATCCATGGATTCTGTCAGTGTTTTGATCTGTTCACCATCAACATTGCGTGCAGCAGCAACCACAGCCTCCCAGACACTGTTCAGAGAGGTGTACTGTTTTCCCTCCTTGTAAATCTCACATTTGATGATGGACCACAGGTTCTCAATGGGGTTCAGATCAGGTGAACAAGGAGGCCATGTCATTAGATTTTCTTCTTTTATACCCTTTCTTGCCAGCCACGCTGTGGAGTACTTGGACGCGTGTGATGGAGCATTGTCCTGCATGAAAATCATGTTTTTCTTGAAGGATGCAGACTTCTTCCTGTACCACTGCTTGAAGAAGGTGTCTTCCAGGAACTGGTAGTAGGACTGGGAGTTGAGCTTGACTCCATCCTCAACCCGAAAAGGCCCCACAAGCTCATCTTTGATGATACCAGCCCAAACCAGTACTCCACCTCCACCTTGCTGGCGTCTGAGTCGGACTGGAGCTCTCTGCCCTTTACCAATCCAGCCACGGGCCCATCCATCTGGCCCATCAAGACTCACTCTCATTTCATCAGTCCATAAAACCTTAGAAAAATCAGTCTTGAGATATTTCTTGGCCCAGTCTTGACGTTTCAGCTTGTGTGTCTTGTTCAGTGGTGGTCGTCTTTCAGCCTTTCTTACCTTGGCCATGTCTCTGAGTATTGCACACCTTGTGCTTTTGGGCACTCCAGTGATGTTGCAGCTCTGAAATATGGCCAAACTGGTGGCAAGTGGCATCGTGGCAGCTGCACGCTTGACTTTTCTCAGTTCATGGGCAGTTATTTTGCGCCTTGGTTTTTCCACACGCTTCTTGCGACCCTGTTGACTATTTTGAATGAAACGCTTGATTGTTCGATGATCACGCTTCAGAAGCTTTGCAATTTTAAGAGTGCTGCATCCCTCTGCAAGATATCTCACTATTTTTGACTTTTCTGAGCCTGTCAAGTCCTTCTTTTGACCCATTTTGCCAAAGGAAAGGAAGTTGCCTAATAATTATGCACACCTGATATAGGGTGTTGATGTCATTAGACCACACCCCTTCTCATTACAGAGATGCACATCACCTAATATGCTTAATTGGTAGTAGGCTTTCGAGCCTATACAGCTTGGAGTAAGACAACATGCATAAAGAGGATGATGTGGTCAAAATACTCATTTGCCTAATAATTCTGCACTCCCTGTATAACCAATCTATGAAACCAGGAAAATGGGGTTAAAAATTTAGCGTCTCATGCTTTCCCCAAGGCCATTTTTGTCGTAGTGTTTAGCAGCAAATCTATGTTCTCTACTATGTTAGACTATTAAAGGGACACTATAGTCACCAGAACAACTACAGCTGATTGAATTTGTTCTGGTGAGTAGAATCATTACATTCAGGCTTTTTGCTGTAAACACTGTGTTTTCAGAAAAAATGCAGTGTTTACATTACAGCCTATTGGTAACTTCCCTGGCCAATCCTCAGATGGCTGTTAGAGATCCTTCCTGGGTCATGGCTGCCTAAAATGCATCCAAACATTCAGTGTCTCCTCCCTCTGCATGCAGACACTGAACTTTCCTCATAGAGATTCATTGATTCAATTCATCTCTATGAGCTGATGCCGATTAGCCAAGGCTGTGGTTGAATCATGCTGGCTCTGCCCCTGATCTGCCTCTTTGTCATTCTCAGCCAATTCTATGGGGAAGCATTGTGATTGGATCTGATGATGTCAGCAGACTGCTTGGTTTTTTTCTAAAGGACAAACAGGATTGAATACAGTAAGATTTTGCTATATTTATGGAGGCATGAGGGGCCCAGGGGGGCTAGATGGTGGTTTTAACACTATAGGGTCAGGAATACATGTTTGTGCTCCTGACCCTATAGTGATCCTTTAAGTTTCACCATACTTCACTGAGAATTTTGCTTAAATAATCACAACAAACAGCATCTACAATGTCTGCAAAGATGATTCATAGTCACAGATACAGAGATTGGCATAGAACATGTTGAACTTAATGAAGATATATTCATACATTTACAAAAAGCAGATACAGCAGAAATTTGGCAAGATTTAGTCGAACATACTAAATTAGTTGCTTCTTACACTAATATATCCTATTCTTCTGGTGGGGATGGCTTACTTATTATACTTTTTTACAACAATGAATAAAGCCTATTGAGTCTGGTGCTATTCATTCAATTTCGTTATCTTATTCATAGGTAAATATCTAAAATAATCTACAAATATCATTCGGGCTCGATGGGCTTTTTCTACTGCCTTCTAAGTGCCCGACCTGATTAAAGTCAACTTTAACAAGCCGAAAAAGAAAAAAATCTTTAAGAAAGATTTTAATGTGCCCTACAACACCCAAATGATTATTATTTTCAGGAACCCATAGTTATATTATCAAACCCCTTTCCAGTTCCCTTAATAGAATACTGAAAAATAGATATATAAGAGTTGTTTTATTTTAATAACAAAATCCTACCATGCTGTACAGTTTTTACATTATATATATATATATATATATATATATATATATATATGTGTGTGTGTGTGTGTGTGTGTGCACTAAGACACAACATTAAAACCACCTGCCTAATATCATGTAGGATTTCCTTGTACTGTCAAAACAGCTTTGATGCATAAAGACATGGACTCCACAAGCCATTTGGATGTGTACTGTGGTATCTGGCACCAAGGCATTAGAAGCAGATCCTTTATGTCCTGCAAGTTCTGAGGTGGGGCCTCCATGTTTTGGATTTGTTGTTCCAGTACAGCTCACAATTGCTCAATTGGATTGAGATCTGGAGAATTTGGAGGCCAAGGCAATATAAACTATTTGCCATGTTCCTCAGAACATTCCTGAACAATTGTTGCGGTGTCCATTAGCCTGCTTAAAATAGGGCACTGCCATCAGGGAACACCATTGCCATGTATATGTTCTGCGACAATCTGTAGGTAGGTGGTATATATCAAAGTAACATCCAATTGAATGACAGGACCCAAGGTTTCCCAGTAGAACATTGCCCAGAGCATAACACCGCCTCTGCTGGCTTGAATTCTTCCCATAGGGCATCCTGCTGTAATATCTTCCCCAGGTAAAAAATGAACATACACCAGTTCATCCATCTGATCTAAAATAAAATGTGATTCATAAGAAGAGGCAACCTTCTTCCACTGCTGCATGGTCCAGTTCCAATGCTCACATCCTCATTGAGGGCACTTTTGATGGTGGACTGGGGTGATCATGGGCACTCTAAATGTTCTGCAGCTACGCAGCCCCATACACAGCAAACTAAGATGCACTATATGCTCTAACAGCTTTCTATAATGGACAGCATTAATTATTTTCAGAAATTTGAGCTGCAGTGTCTTTTCTGTGTGATCAAACCAGAGCAGTTAGCCTTCCCCGTGTGCATCAAAGAGTCTTGGGTGCCCATTACCATGATGCCAGTTCACCAGTTGTCCTTCTTTGTACCACTTTGGTAGGTAGTAACTACTGCATATTGGGAAGACCCCTCAGACATGTCATTTTGGAGATGCTCTGACCCTGTAATGTAGCCATCCGAATTTGACCCTTGTCAAATTCACTTAGACCTTTTAACTTGTCCATTTTTGCCCTGTATCCAGCACATGAAATTCAAGAATTAACTGTTCAATTGCTGCCTAATATATTCCACCCCTTGACATTGTAACAATATATTCAATTGTATTCACCTCACCTGTCAGTGGTTTTAGTGCTGTGGCTGATTGGCATATGTACAGTGTATATATACAGAAAATTGATTTTCTCACCCCTTCTGGGTGGTATGTTTATTCAAGCCCTCCCCTTCTAACCCCGCCAAGACTTTCTGTGGCTGTCTGATCACAGACTTCCCAATGCAGCTCAATTAGAAGTCTTGGCAAGGCAGGTGATCCGGACAATTGCTGCCTCTTGAGTTTAGCCCCACTGAGCCAACCAAACTAGAAAGTTGATCAGTTACTAGATTGACAGCCAGGGGGTGTAGCAAAGCTGATCAATAAAATTCTATAGAAATCTGTATTTTTGTTAATTTTTAAAATGAGAAAAATAGAACACACTCTTCACTCGTAAAGTGCTTTATCAATGCTCACTTCGACTTCAAAGTAAAAAAAACCCTGTAATTTTACCCAGTTTACAGTTTAGAAATCTTTGTTTATGGTTTGTACACTCTGATCTCTCATTTGCAGTTCTACATACTGATAAAATAACATGCAGCCCTTATGCTTAAATTGTTACTCTGCTCAGAAACAAATTGTGTTTAATCCCTTGGTAAGGAAACATATTGCACAGCATAAGCTAATGTTGTTCACTGACTCTAGGGATGTAGCGTATAAATATGCAGCACAAATCCAACTTTCTAAACTCAATAATCTATATAATTTGTTATTTTACTTTGTTCCACAATGTGATTACAATGCCCATCACTGAGATCTTTTGAAAGAAATAAACTGGTTAATTTCAAAATAGTCTTTACTTATTTTTTTAAATCCTTTAATTTTGTGTGTATAGTAGAAATTACAAGGATGCATAGACAGAAAGTCTAGTAAGAGTATGTGTTGATAAACAGTGTATGCAACTGAAAATGTTGATGAGTGCACATTTTCAGATTATAAGGTACATGAAAAAAAGAGCTGAAAGGAGTTGACTAAACAAATTACCTGCCTTCAGTAGAGAAAACACATGAGAATAAGAAATTAGGCTAGTTCACATAGCTATAACAAATAATAGGTAAGTTCCCTAGAAGGCCCCCATTGTGTCATATGATGATGATGATGAAAAATAAGAAAATGAAACAGAAAAGCTCTGAGATCAGCCTAACTGTGTGTGGTGTCAACATATCCTAACAGGTTTAACTCCTGCTTAATTGTTGTGTAAAGGAGAGGGTAAAGAAGAATCTAAAGTGCTAATGCCCTTATAGCTCAATCTGGGTATTTCATCAGCCGATGCCTTCTGAAGGCACAACTTAGTCCTACAGCTTAATTAGGTATTCCAGGCTTCTGGACATGCACAAGTGGGGCAGATTAGTCTGCTGGACCAGATTCCTCAGTTACACCTCAGACAAGAGATGTGTTCTAGCATTGAGCTTCTGCTTGTGATGAGGTGGGGTGTGAGGCCCAATCCGTTGCCATGATGAGGCACTCTTCAAAGCCAAAGCCTCGGTGCTTGGTAGGAACAATCTAGGTAAATGGTTGTTTGGTTGCTGTAGGGCAGGGCTGTCCAACCTGCGGCCCCCCAGATGTTGCTGAACTACAACTCCCATGATTCCCTGGCTATCTGTTTAATTGAAAGAATCATGGGAGTTGTAGTTCAGCAACATCTGGGGGGCTACAGGCCTGCTGTAGGACATGTTGAAGCATTCTGTTTTCTAGCTGTTGCCAGGAGTCAGTAATGATAGCTGCCAGCTTGGTCAGAATAGTAGACTATGAAGCAAAAGGATGGGCAAGACTTGTGGCGTCTGCCATTATGGATGAGTCGTGGTGTTGGTTGCCTTTGTTTATGGCCTTGCTGTGCACTCCCTTCGAATATGGGTAGCCTCCCTGTGAAGGACCGCGAACAACCCGACGGTCCAGGGGAGCTAACAAGGTGCCTGCTCCATGTGAGTAGTTGCTGGGCAACCCCGGTCTGGGAGATCACCCACCTCTCTCATCTGGCCCACACAAGGCCTCACGCCCTTGAAGTTACAGCAATTAGGCTCCAATCGAGTCCTCAACCTCGGCAACAGATTCCAGAAAGAACAGGGGTCTGGGGAGTCATATTGGTATTGCTCAGATCGATTGCATGTACTGTTAAAATGCTCTATTCATAAAGATTGGTGAGAATCTCGAGTAAAACACAAATCTCCTCCATGAAAGTCAGCCCACCCCCCCTTTTTGTTTAGTTTATAATAATTTCTCAGGAAGCTTTTCAACTCCCTTAAAGTAACACTATAAGTACCATAACCACTACAGCACAATGTAATGTAAAGTGTCACACATACTGCAAGATTTAGTTCAGGATAGAAGGTCCTGTTTAGAAACCTTTGGCTCTCTGACATTAATAGTGGAGGCAGGGACCCCAGGTACTATAACAGTTTGATTACTTACAATAAGGGATGCCAGGACACTCGTGGCACTATATAGTGTGCTGTAGTGGTTATGATGCTTGTAGTGTTCCTTTAACCCTTAAGAATCTCTGGTCTAGTTCCAGCACTTAATTCACTTTACATAACCTCTTCCTTTAATCTTGTTATGCATTAACCCCTTTTTTACCTCTTAATCCTTGTTTGTGCTCTCCAAGTGACACAGTATTGTAAAGGGACTCAGGTGCTACAATTGTGATTCAGCAATAAGTCATTATTGTCAGCAGCAAATAAGAAATAAAAGGGGTGATAAAAAATATACAGCACCTTATTTCTATATAGCTCACTTGAAGAAGATGTAACACAAACTCATAGTTGGATAGTTAATTTCCATTTACATACTGGGAACATGGGAATAATATCCAGATAAGACATATTTTTGGAAAGATTCTTCAATTGCATTAAACTCCTCAATACTTGGATTGGGAGCTTGTCTGCAGAGAGCTTGTAGTGATACTTCCCAGGGCCGTCTATAATATGATTAGGACCCTGGGCAATGCATTTTCTTGGGCCCCATGGGCCCTGTCCCTGCCACTGCCTCACCCCCCAATTACGTCCAACCCGCAATCACACTGACAGACGTACTGGCACATACACACACAGACAGACATTAAAACATTCACAGATACATACTGACACACACAGTCACTACAGACAAATATATACTGGCAGACATACTGACACACACACAGACATACATACATACATACACAGACACATACATTAACAGATATACTGACACACACACAAACACATACACTGACAGATATACTAAAACACAGAGACACATACACTGACAGACACATTGACACACACACACAGGCATACTGACATATATACACACACACACACACACACACAGGCATACTGACATATACACAGACAGACGTAATGGCTGATACAGACAGACATTAAACATTCACAGATATATACTGACACACACATACACTGACATACAAATATATCCTGGCAGACATACTGACACACACACACACACATACATACACACATACACTGACAGACATACTGACTGACACACACATACACACACAGACATACTTACATACGCACACAGACATACTGACACACAAAGAAATGCTGACACACAAAGACATGCTGACACACACACACAAACATACTGACATACAGACAGACGTACTGGCACATACACACAGACAGACATTAAAACATTCACAGATACATACTGACACACATATACACTGACACACAAATATATCCTGGCAGACATACTGACACGCACATACACACACACACACACACACATACCTACATACACACACACACACAGACATACAGACACACACACACACACACACACACACACACACACACACACACACACACACACACACACACACACACACACAGACATACTGGCATACACACAGACATACTCACACACACACACACACAGACATACTGGCATACACACAGACATACTGACACACACACACACACAGACATACACACACAGACATACTGACACACACACACACACACACTGACACACACACACAGACATACTGGCATACATTTAGCCACCCTCCAGGTTCTTACCTTTTCCTTGAGGGTGGTTTCCCTGGTCCAGTGGCAGGCTGAGGCAGATGGGAGTTCTCTTCTTGAACTCCCCTCCTCCCTGCCTTCCTCCTCCCGCGCGGCTATCTCCGGTGGGAGGAAGTGACGTCACTCCTCCCAGCCGGCTGCAGAACCGGAAGAGGGGCCCGGTCGCGCTGTTTAAGCGCCACAGCGCCCGACCGGGCCCCTGCTGACACATGCTCCTCAGTGTGCGGGAGCCGCAAATCGCGGGGCCCACAGAGCAGCTGCTCTGGGCCCCCAGGAGCAACTGGGCCCGGGGCAGCTGCCCCGTTTGCCCCGCGTTAAAGACGGCCCTGATACTTCCTAATAGGTGCATAGTTATTAAAGGGACACTATAGCCACCAAAACAACTTTAGCTTAATGAAGCAGTTATGATGTATAGATAATGCCTCTGAAGGCTAAATGCTCAATTTACTACCATTTAGGAGTTAAATCACTTTTGTTTCTGTTTATGAGCCCTGGTCACACCTCCCATGGCTGTGACTCACACAGTCTGTATTAAAACAATGGTTTCATTTTCAATCAGATAGTAACTTGCATTGTTTTTATATTGTTGCTACCATTACATTTGTGTAGCTGTACAGAAGGTTCCTGAGGAAGTCCTTAACTCCTTAAGGACCAAACTTCTGGAATAAAAGGGAATCATGACATGTCACACATGTCACGTGTCCTTAAGGGGTTAAAGGACGAAACACGTAGGACCTGGTATTATAGCATTTTTATTGTTTGTTTTTATATTATTTCATAAAAAAGGAGAATATATTTTTATACCTATCCTGAGTCCAGTTCCAGTATCATTGGAGGAAAGGAAGTGGATTTGGCCCCCCACATATCAGGGGAGGCACCCTTGGGCGAGCTATTTTCATGTTTCTTGTGAGTTCAACCTATTATGCACATATATATATATATATATATATATATATATATATATATTGATATACATTACACTATCACACTATTATTTGCTTTTATATTGTAGATCTACAGCGGTATTCCCCATATTGTTTGCATCTACCCAGTAACTTGCATTACAATTTTGTATTATCAGCTCTTTAAATTAACTTTAATTACATACAGGAGGCTCCTGCAGGGTCCAGCAAGCTATTAACACAGCATGAAATAAGAAATGCTACATTAAAGAGAATTTGCAATAAAGGAAGTATAAACATTAGATGATTCTTTACAGGAAGTGTTTAGCAAGGCTGTGTAAGTCACATGCAGGGAGTTGTGACTAGGGCTGCATAAACAAAGTGATTTAACTCCTAAATGGCAGAGAATTGAGCAGTGAGACTGCAGGGTCATGATCTATACACCAAAACTGCATTATTCAGCTAAAGTTGTATTGCTTACTATTGTGTCCCTTTAAGGATATTTTTTGGGGGGATAATTGATAAGTTAATAAATAGTGAATATATTTAGATTCTGTAGAATGAATGCAATTTATTTTTGTAATTTTGAAGCAATAATAATGTAGGATGCCTGAATAATAGACATTTCGCTTCGAATGAATGAATTCGTACTAAATAAAAATTGAATTTGTCTATTCTGAATTTCGACCGTAAAACATTTGTTTTTCAGTCAAAATTCTGTAAAAATAAATTAGTTTTCACCCATTATGATGAAAATAATACTGCACATGCGCAAACAAAAAAGGAAGGAGTGAGCAGGCAGCACTACCAGCTCCCTCCTTGTAATAAATATTAACAATTAGTACTCCTCCCCCTTGCATTAAAACCTATGGGGGTCATTATGACTCTCACATTAAAAAAAGGGAGGTTAAAGCATGCTCCTACTCCTGCTCCTGCTGCTTCATTCGGCGTTTGAACGCCAGCAAAACTACCAAATTCCGTTCTAACAGAATGAGAACAGTTTGTCCATTCATGTTAGGATGCAATTCAGGAGTTTTTGTTCGGATAGGAATTTAATTTGAATTACTAAAACTCTGATATTATTCGTGCCGCCAGTAGATAACTCCCTAATTTCCAAGGTATTAGGGAGCTATCTATTAAAAGATAAATTGGTCTTTCAGCCAAATTTACTAATACTAAGTGTAACGGATCACCTGGCACCCCGACTGGGTATCTCCGTTGAAGGATGCTCCTAGCGCTTCCTGAGGGCTCCAAGCACTCAAGCCGACACTATAACTGTAGCAGATGGCACCAGGCGACCCTACAAGAAATACTGTATAAAGCTGCATACGTGTATCTGCTGTAATTTCTGTGTATTTAAAAAGAATTGTATTCCTCTGATTGTTCGGTAGTTTCATTCCCTTAGTTTATTCGAATGAAACTACCGAACAACCAGACCTCCCTGTGTGAAGTGTGTCCTCAATTACCCGTTGCAACATTGTTGCGAACGGGTAATTGAACAGTAAGTAGCCGTCCTTTGTTCTCGGGGGTGGCCGCCATTCGACAAACGAACACGTGGCGGCGGCCATTTTAAAACTCCCGAACAGCGGTGTTTTGCCGTCGAGTGCCTGGAACTAAAATCGGACACTCGAGTAGGCGAACACCGCTGAGACCTCCACAGCCCTGGTCCGTTCGGTTCCAAACTACCGAACGGCCCCTCGTTCGGTAAATAAAGAATACCGAACGAGGGGATTCAGGCGAACCCTCCCTAGCCTCTATAGCTAGAGGCTTTCGTGTATTTTATTCCCTTATGCCAGGACCGACCGCAAGGCCCATTCCCATGGAACCGAATTCGGCTATCTCTGTTCGTGCGGTCGGTCATTTTATTCCCTCCATACTTTTCCCGAACCCCTGGTCCGATCTGGGTGATTTTTGGATATGTTGTTCACCCAGATCAGGGCTATCAGGGGGTGTAGGATTTAAAGGGGTACCCCTACGTTTAGGGGTACATCCAGAAACGGGGGGAATTGGTGTGCTGGATAAGGGGATTATGATGCTGGCTGAGGGGAGGAGATGTGTGGGAGGTTACCAGGACAGGATTGGCTACTGTAATAATTACTGTAAGTTCCTCCCTTGCATGGGAGCATGCTTTATAAGGAGACTGTGATTAAAGGCTTGTCAGTTATGCTCCTGAAACTGTGTGTCGTCCAGTTATTGGGATTGCTGTTGGGATATTGCTGTATTTTACCTGCTGGAAACCCTGCCTTTGGATTTACTATCTACTTGTTCCTGAGTCTCACTTGGATTATAAGCGGAGATAACCTGGGTAATATTGCATCTCCGCTACAATAACCACCGTGGACTCCTTCAGAGAGCAGGACAGGAACAAGCTCTTACAAGAGCTTAGGAGTGATTATAGCAAGAGAATATGCAGAGCATAGCAATCCTTTGTAGCAGATTCCCCCAATAAGAGACGGCACTCCAAATTGAGGGTGAAGTAGAACTGACTGTACTGGCACATACAGCCTCTTTTATTCACATTCTACAAACATTGTACTGCCCACAGGGTTTTGCAGAACAACCAATCAATACGTACAATACACTCAGACACTCCCACACAAAATCCTCCCCTCTGCCTGTGATATAATTACTGAACACAATGGTCTAACTTAATTATCACAGGCAAGAAAATTCATAGTTTTACACAATATTCATAACTCTAAAAGTATACATCACATTCACGTGCTCAGATACCACAACCACAGTCAAATCGCCATATGGTTAAAACAAAGCAAGAGCTGATGAGAGACCGAGGAGGGGAAAAACAGCAGGTTCCAACTGGTCTGGCAGTGTGCCTGGGACAATGCCCTGCTGGAACAATAGACAGGAAACAGGGGAGGGGAAGAGACACATCTTCCCATGGATTCAAATGGGCAGAAACAGTCTTTTAGAAGCCAATAAGCACCAAATAGTCTTTTTAAATGGCAATACACCCCAGGGCCATAGTCATGAGGGAGGAGGCTGGCAATCAGGCTCCTCCAACAGCCAGGGGCAAAGGGCAGTTGGTCATATAAAAATCCAGTGACAAAAGGCATTTTAACACACTAAGCATCACCACTTATGGGTGAGGGCCCTCACATAGAATGGGAGGGAACTTACTGCCTAACCCCCAGGCCCCCACCGATAAGCGGCGGGTGGGGGCCCTAGTGACAATAGGGGTGGAAGACCTATTGTCCATCCACCCGACCCCACCCATAAGAAGCAGATGGGGGCCCTAGTGAAAATAGGAGGGGGGAAGGACCTGTTGTCCCCCCCAGCCCTCACCCATGAGCAGCGGACAATAGGCGGGGGACCCAATAGGGGGATTTGACTGAGAGCGCTCTGATTGGTTGGATTATTCTTTTTAGTGCCGGGTTGGTTTTTTTCGGCTTAGTTTTTTATAATTTATTTTACAAATTTGACAGGAATTTTGGATTTGGATTTGGCCTTTTTTGGGGCTGAAAAAAGAAGGTTTTTAGAAAAAGTAGACATCTAATGGTAAGCATGATTTTTTTTTTATTTACAGGTATTTAGCTTTTTATTCCCCCCTCACTATTTAAGGGTGAGGGGGGTAGGTAGGAATTTATTTTATTCGATGGGGTGGACTAGGGGCTTGGGGACTCCTAGTAACCTTGGGGGATTACTTTTACATTAAGCCTCCACCCGCCACCCATTGGTGGGGGTTGGGGGGAGACAACAGGTCCCCCCTATTGTTATTTTGGGCCCCAACTCACTGGTCACATGTGTGGGCGGGGGGGGAAATAGATTGTGTCCTAACACGAATGGTCAAATTGTTCTCATTCTGTTAAGATGAAATTCGCCGAATGACACAGCAGGAGGAAGGTGAGTATTGTCGGAAAATTGATTTGACCACAGGAAATGGAGCGGACTTTGCTCCTTCCCTGGGTCAAGCGTAGGAAAAATATATAAGACAAAATAGTCCCTACTTTGTCTTATGTTTTAAAGAAAACTAGAGCAGACAGGATGAAATGAAGAATGGATATTGAGAGACGGGAGAAGACGAAGCAATTGGAGAAAGGTAAATTCGGCATGACAGTGTGGCTTTAAGTCTCCTGTTGCAGGGAGATCCCGGTTTTTGTTTCTCCTCAGTGCTGTGGGGGTTAATTCTCCTGCAGCACGGAGTCTATTAAATGAAAGAACTGAAACAAAAAAGTTAATGCATTCGGCATTATAGTAAACTAATACGAAAAAGTCAGAAAATTTGGGGGAAATCATATTCGTCCGATAACGAATGCACAAGTCTACTGAATAATACCTCTGCCAGGAAAAATCAGGATCATTGCAAACGAGACATCGTATCAGCCACAATGTTCACATACCCCAGGACATGCCACGCAGTGAAAACCATATTACAAACCTGCGCAAGAAGTGCACCACTGGGATGGACGGAGCCCACAGATTGTTGACCGCTTGCATACTTAAAGAAAACCTTCCCATCTCTAAGCAGATCACACCAAAGTGAGAGAGCCATCACCAATGGAAAAAGTTCAAGAAAAGTGATGTTACAAATAAGCATGTTATTGGCCAAAGTCGCCAGCCACGGCTCCGCCCTCCACTTGAAGGAAAAGTGACTAGTTCCAGATGAACGGCTGAAATGCTTTCCGAATGAGCACCGTTCCATTGAAATGCTCCAAGAATATGTCTCACACCCCTAGGTCCACCTTCATATGAGAAGTCACATGGAGAAATGGTGGGGCAGCTTTAGGATACTGCTTAAAGTGCATTCTTTGTGGATCACCCTGTAGGCAAAACTAAGTTTACCTATCAGTACCTGGAGCTGCTGCAAAGTAACCTTTCTGGCCCGACGTACCTCAACCATCACCTTCTGCAACCCAAAAAGCCATTCCACCCATTCAGTGGTCCTCACAAATAAAGACATAATGGAGAATCTGCCAGACCCACTTATAATATATTATCCAAATAGTCACTGACTGACTCCCTGCTCCCTTCCTAACTACCCATGCCAAAAAGGAACTGCTATTTTGGGGTCAAGAAGCAATTGTTTCCTAGTTTGTGGCAAAATTGGAAGCGCTTCAAACTAGGTTTTCTGCCTTCTTTTGGATCAACAGCAAAAACATATGTGAGGAAGGCTGAACTTGATGGAAGCAAGTCTTCTTTTCGGCTATGTAACTATGTAACTATGTAACCATGTAACTGAACTTCTCAAAGTACGAGCAAGAAATTGAACAACCATAAGACAAATCTACAAAAAACAATCCTTTGAATAACAACCCAACAAGTGATACTCAGAGTGAACAGGTTGAAAAGCCACCAATACACTTAGCCCTAAGGTCATCGGGCTTGTCCCCCTTATACAACTCGACCGCATGGTAAAAAACTGACCACAAGTTACAAAAACTCTGTACAACCCCCTGATCCCGAAATGGTATAAAGAAACCCTGTTTAGAGCCCAACTGTAACAACTCACAATCCGCTTTGTTACCATAAAGGCTTAGCCATGTAGAATTACATCTAACCTCACATTCCCTGAGGAGGCACCAGCTCTTCCCCTCTTGAAACATCTTTTAAGGCTGTGGGTGCCACCACAGTCAGAGACTTATATGTAGAACCACATTTACATTGGCTCTCATTAAAGAGCCAGCAAAAGCCCTTTTTGTATGTGGTTGATGAGGTGCACTGACCCCGAGTGCTGGCTGTCTGCTGAAAGGAGGCCCTCACTTTTGCGCCATGATCAGCTTCATCCACAGAGGCAGGTCCATCTGTTCCTACCTCATCCTCAGGCTAGTGGAGAGTTGTTGCCAAAACTGCTCATTATACTTCCACCTAGCCAGCCCCTGGTAAGTGCAGTAAATTTCCAAATAGCATCCAATTAATAAGAACAAGTCCAGGTGACTTCTCTCCGAGCACGCTGGCAAGGATGCAAAATTCCTTTAGCCAGTTCCTGAATGATTTTGGTATCTTCCATTTCTCCTCTTTCTCCTTCTACATGTCCTTTTTGTCCTTCTCTTGGAGATCAATATATTCCCCCAAAGGAAGGACCGTGACGAATTTACAGAACTCTTTCCATTTCGTCTCCTTGACATCCTGCTTCAAAATGGACCCCAATAGGCAGGGCAAAAGACACATATGCATTTTGCCTCGCTGCATCAGGGACATTGCCAGACAATTCCATTCCCTCTCTCTCCACTTCCAATACCACCGATGCCAAGGCTGCATCCCTCACAACCCCACTCATCTCATGGCATCTGAGAACAGACCTGGAACCCAAAGGAACCTCCGAACCTGGAGTCCAAACCTGTCCAACATTAGTGCCTTGTTTCCCACCCAATATTAAGAGTTGTAATATGTTCAATAAACAATGTAAGTGCAATGCGGTGTCCGACTCACCAAACAAGCTGCAATGCAGCCAGCGAGGGCCGTTGGGCTGCATCTTGAGTCCACTGGGTCCAGGACTCAACGTATCCATGGATAGGTCATTGTGCCAGCCAAGGGAACCACCCGATGCTGTGTATGTGTTGATAATGACCAGCTCTATGACCTATAAATAGAAGAAGAAATCCTGGGCAGGATGCACTGTTCCCTAGAAACCCCCTGCCGTGACCCTGGAATCATTGGCTTGGCACCAAAGCATCCTGCCCCTTAACTTGGCTCCTCCAGCCATACTGGGTACATGAAGTTTGCTGACCCTGTCCCTGGAGCTACGACTCCTGCTGCATGACCTTGAGGACCTTCTTTGTGGCACCCTGCATGCCCTGATGCCCTCCAGTAGCTGATCCACTATTGCCTCTGCTGCTGCCAGTCTGCAAAACAAAAAAAAACAACAAAAATGCCTAAAAGACTGAAGTCTAAAAACACATAGGGTGCACACAAACTAAAATGATAAAATCTAAAATGTATGCCCTATTCATACCAACCCAAACCCTATTATCTATCATCATATCACAGGCTAACTCCACCTCAGCTTAGCAGCACTTGTTACATGGGGCTACAGCCTTAGCCACACTTCCCCTAGTTGTGACTTGCAAATTCTCCATGGAAAAAAATTATTTTCAATCAGATCTCATAGCATAGTATGTTTACTTTATAAGTTCTTACCTCCTGCTCTGTTAATTGGGCTTTAATAACACAAACAGTTTGCTGCTCAAGGCTCACAGACAATTAACATAGCAAGAGATATGAACTTCTTAATCAAACAGAATGTGCAATAAAAGAACTTAAATTAGTTGTGTTAGAAGAAGTGTATAAGGATGTTGTGTTAGTCACAGATTGTCCCTTTAAGTGAATATGTTAAGATTTCAGATCATTAAATTCCTTTTGAACGTCATAGCACAGGAAATGGGAGACAATTATCATGTTACAGAAGATGAATAAATATGGCAAATCTATGCCAGAGAATGGCTTTAATATAAAATGCTTATGCTTCTGGTTAATAAATGGTTAATAGGAGTTGCAGCAAAGTATTTTCCTTTGCGTGGTGAAGGTATTTAGAAAGTCATACCAATGGTGACATGGAGAAAATAAACACAAAAAGGACGCTCAAACTCGCGGCTTGCTAGCAATAGTTAAGTCATGAACTATATGATATTGCCTTCCAGTAAATTCATTCTTAAACTAAATAGAAACTGCTAACCTTTCTATTGTGTTGATTTTATCTACCTTACATTATTTTGTCCCATACAAGGTACGCCAAAAGCACGATACATTATCGATGACATATTTTCAGTGGTTCTGAAAGCAGGAAAGTGCTTGTTCCCCTTTTTGACCCTAGTCAGCATGAGGGAAGATAACAGCTACATGTTTACTGGCTTAAGAAATGACAACAAAAACATTTAGCAGAACACTAATCATTTTCGGGACTCGTACAACAGCTCTTGTAAAACTGCTTCTACATTAGGAACTGAAATCCAGTCTCTTTTGTCAGGCTTTTAACACATCAGAGCTGTCTGTCAACACAATTTAAATAACTCATGCAAAGAATGGCTGTTAAGAGCATGATTTGCATGCTTAAAAAGGAATTGGATGACATATTGAAATAAATAAAATGGCTGACCTGTAGAATTTTAAGGTAATAAATAAACGTTTTTTGAAGGTTGTTTTTTATTTATTTTTTGTTTGTTTGTTTATTTTTTGGTTTTAGCTTTCTAACATTCAAAACACAGGACATATCCCGTCTTGTCTTTCCTCCAAGCTATACATGTTAAGATCCATTAACCTTTCCTGGTAAGTTTTATCCTGCAATCCATGAACCAGTTTAGTAGCCCTTCTCTGAACCCTCTCTAAGGTATCAATATCCTTAACATGAAGCATTTCAGCAAGCTAAAGTGCTTTATGGGTCCAGAATGTCCCTTTAAAGATAGCAGTTGCTGCCTCGGAATGTAATTCTTCTTAGGCAGACTATGACCTGTATGTACAATTTCTCTTCTAAGGTTAAATAAACTCTAGCCTTAGTCATAGCCATTAACCAAACATTAACGCTAACACAGACCTTAATTGTCTATGTTTTATAATATATAGATAAATAATGACAAAGCATGTTTCAGGGTTCTGGAGAAATAAAAAAAATAAAAAACCTCTATTAAAACAGAAACATAAGTTAAATGTATATGTTTAGGAAGGAGTATACAGGAAATAAAAATAAATAAAAACATTATAATAATTGGGGAGCAGTAAGCAACAAATTCTAGCAAGTCTCCTATTCCTGTGATTTGTGCTCTAGCAACTGTAAAGGATCACTTGCACATCAATGCCAACATATTCTCATGTTTAATCACCTTCTAAATAAATAAATAAAATGAAAAACATTTTGTGTTGTTTGTCAGCAACAGAATACATTTATATTTTTCTGCATGTGTCGTACATCTCATCTGAAGTCATTTTTTAACATTATTCAAGACATTCATTGTATCATGCACTTTGATCCTTTTATCCTTTTTTTTAGAATACCCTGCTGTGAAGAAAATGGTAGAAAAAGTGCTTAAACAGTAAATATTAACAATGCATTGTGCATGATAGAAAAGCACATATTTCAAGATAAGAATGATAATAACACATTCAGTTTTCTTAGAATCCTTTCAGCTTCCTAATAGTCTATCATTTTTATTCACTAATTCAGTCCTTAAAGGGACTCTCCAGTGCCAGGAAAACAAACCGTTTTCCTGGCACTGCAGTTGCCCTCTCCCTCCCACCCCCCATCCCAGTTTGCTGAAGGGGTTAAAGCCCCTTCAGTGACTTACCTGTATCCAGCGCTGATGCCACTAGAGGAGGAGTTAACCCTGCAAGGTAAATATTGCAGTATCTGTAAACTGCAATATTTACAGTTGCAGGGTTAAGGGTAGTGGGAGTTGGCACCCAGACCACTCCAATGGGCAGAAGTGGTCTGGGTGCCTGGAGTGTCCCTTTAAGCCACTTCATTGGTCCAGGTGTCATGAGGATTCCTATTAGAACAGAATTGGAAAAAGTCTAAAACCAGGACTGCTGGTGTGCATTGGGAACTGGAATCTGCATTCTGCACTAGATAATACATTTTGTAGCATCAACCTCTGATAGAGTGTTGGAAAAATTTTGTTTTACCTATACAATGCTTAGTGAATATTCCCCTAGGCATACAGAGCTATACATTTTATGTAACAGGGCAACAGTCTTATTTCCTGCTTTCTACTTCTGTATTTCTTATTACGTAGCTAAAGCATTACTGTATACATAGCTTGAAAGACCAAATGGTCAGTAGGCCTGATCATAATACAAGATACTCATGCTTTGAAAGAGTTAAACATTTTTTAAACATTTTTTAAACATACAATATTTTTGTGTTCTTGTGTTCTTGCGCCCTGACACCAGCCTGCACTCTCTTTTTTTGTAACATCCTGCACTTGCAAAACATAGCATTCTTTCTAACACCTGCAATTCTTAATTGGGTTCCTAAATCTCATACTGTCATTTGCATCATTTGCAACAGTAGACTAACTAACAGCATTACGAAATGTTTTATGAAAAATTATACTTTCGGTTTTGAGACTCCTATAATTGGTTACTATTGCAGTTGATGTATACACGCCTAGACAACTGTGTTTTATATACACGATGTACTATGCATTACATCTTTGCATGCTTATTGATACTACATCTGTGTGATGTGACTTCATTGAGCCTTCCCAGCACTGATTATAGAGATAAGGAAAAAGCAGAAACTTCTTTGTTGATGCATAAGTCCATGGCAGGATAAGGGTTTACAGACCCTGTGGTGATTTCCAACCTAACATAGAGGCATCTGATTGCTAAGCAGTGATTTGGTGAGTTCATAGGTGAATTCAGAACAGGATTAACCATAAGGAGTCCTTAGGCAGGCACCTAGGGCCAGGAATCTAACAGGGGCCCAGTACCATAAATTTCTTGGGCCTCATTTGTTCCTTAGTGGAGAATGAAACTGGTATATGGCCATGTGGGATCCTAATCTTCCTCTGACTAGCATGCAAAGTGTATGCCAATATAGCAAAATTGGATAAAATCTTAAACTCAAACATAGTTTTTTAACCAAGTCAAAACTCTAAAGATTCAGAACATTTAGAACAAAACAACCTCCAACTCAGCATTTGATTTCCAAGTTCGAGCATTACTTTGGCTTAAAATTTGCAATTCCTTGGTTGAATTCCTCTTCTAGAATTCCCTGTTTAGAGGATGGACATCTCTGTTTAGTGAATAGGCCATTTGTCCACTCACTTCCCTCCCTGCTTGTCAAACTAAATGCCATCTCAGGCATACGAAATCCATCTAATACTTCCAATGGTGATCAAGGATTGTGGAATGTTATTGAAAGAAGTCTTCTGGTATGGTTGACTTTCTGCACTAACTGTGCCCTCTCTCTTCACACAAACCTACTTGACCTGCCTCATCTTCACCTTCTTGTATAAACCCAAAATGCCTCTTTCAAGCCTTTAATACACTAATGCACCTGAATCACCTCTACCACCTACTATCTCACTGCTGTCACTTGTGCATCCTATTTCACAGAAAAGATTGACATGTGAAAAGAAATCATCTCGTTTGCTTATCTCCTCTCAGCCCTCAGACCATTTTCCACTGAGGATTCAACCAAAATGTACCACCATGCTCTCGTTTACCACCTTGATTGTTGTTATTGGCCTAAAAACGTGTTTATATGGACCCTCTGAGGTCTATAATGAATGCATCTGCCAGAATCATCTACCTTATCTCCTGCCACTCTCAAACTTCACCCCTCTATCAGTTTCTACACTGGCTACCTTTTCCATTTAGGATTTAGTTCAAAGTTTTCATGTTTGCTTACATACCAAATATCTACTCCCCCATTGGCAGGTTTGTTGGAATCTTGCCTCTTCGCACTTCAGACTCACATGTGCAAGACTTTACTAGGGCTGCCCCTTCCTTATGGAATACCCTCCCATGCCACATTCAACCCTTCTCTACAGCCTTTAAAAAAATCTTTAAAAACACCCATATTTAGAGAAGCCTGTCAGCTTGCCTCTTAACTCATCATCCCTTCCAACCTTCCTCTGCTGTCTCCCATCAGCCGTGCTCCCTCGCCCATTCCGATCCTTTTAGGGCTATTCAGATGATTTGATTCCCTCACTTGATCCCTCACTTCATTCTGAGTATTTGTCACTCGTCCACATGGATTGTAAGCTTGTTTGGACAGGGCCCTCATCCCCTACTGTTCCAGTATGTCAAACATGTTTAATAGTGGTAATTGCAGGATTTAGGAGAATCAGAAATAACAGTAATGATAGAGAATTAATCACATTGCAAGCACCTTTAAGGAGGACCGTCTTCACCTACTGTTACAGTATGTCAAATAGGTTTTGTTAGAATTACGTGTTTGTCTTGTTTACCTATTGTACAGCACTGTGGAATAAGTTGAAGCTATATAAATCATTGTAATTGTATGAGCAGAGATTAGAAGAGGTTCAACACTAACAAACTACAATAAATCACCACTTTCGATTGATAGAAGCATGTGAAAAGCATACTGCGATGACAGGGTTGGCAGTAGGATTTCTAACACCCCCTTAAGAATAATGCAAAATTTATTACTGAGTAGCTGTAAAAATTCAGTGTCAAACCTAAATAATTCTGTTCGGTAAGTTTCTTTCATGCCAGTTAGATGAGTGATGGGTATACAATGTGCCAGGAATGACATTATAAATCATCATTTATTTTTTTTTCTTCTTTCTGTTTTGGAGTTTCATTCATTCATTCTCTGTCCATTTCCTGCTCCCCAGACTATATCTTCCATTCCACTTCAATGAATTGTGAAAATTTAAAGCTGCCAAGCTTCACATATTATGAAAATGTCAAGCTCCACAATATATAAAAAGGCAATCTGCTTGTAGTCCTATTATTTCATTATAAACCATTTGAAGTAGAGTAAAGTTATGACATTTTGTCGGTTCTCTTGGGTCGATACACAATTACAATATATTCAAGTAAGTAAATGTCATCATGAAATCAGACCTGTCCCACATATGCTAGTGTGTTGTGTTTACTTTTCTCACATATACAATATATTTGGGTTAAATTTTTTTTGACAAGGTTACAGCCGATGTGTATGTTTTATACATTAAACATACATTATTAGCTAAAAATAAACAAAATGCATTGTGTACACAAAAAGATTACTCTGTTGGTTTTTAGAATGGAACATCCATATATCCACAAGAAATGTACTGCATTTAATGACAATTACCACTATACACAAACATATATCTACTATGTTTGGTTTCTATTTTTTACTGATAACTAATATATATATTTCTTGTAACATTGCAAAAATGAAGTTTATTATTAATAATAATGATAGCAATTATTATTATTAAAAATCAGATTCCAAAGGTTTCACAGAGTAGTACTTGAAAAACAGGGAGGTCATACTACTGTGCTGTAAAGTACAAATGAATGTGAAGGTAAATGGAAAAATCTTAAAGTGGGGTAAAGAAAAAAGTCCCCACTTACCCCTTTGGGACTCAGAACGCCATTCAAGGAACTCCAAATCCTTATGAGGTAATGCAAAGAAAAAAACAAAAAGAAAAATGCCAGAAAAACCAAGCACTCCAAATCCAAAAGGAAAGGTTTATTCCACAAGGTACATCAACAAACAGGGGACACCAAAAAAATGAAAAAACATTCTTCCTTTTACTGGAAACAGGAAGGAGTTTTATTCCATACTCTGTGAAGCCTAGTGAATTGGTTTTTGAATACTCACAAGGGACTGCGGATCCCTTTCATGGTGCCCCAGGCATGGTAGCAGACTCTATTGGGTTCCCTGAGTGCAACACTACCTTTTGAATTGAATTATTATTATTGATTAATCATAGGAAAGCTCCTGAGAGAGACTGTCCGAGTGATCGAATGAGGTTATCTAATTATTCACCCTATCGTCTTCTTTCCCATGCGTGGGATGTGGAGGGCAATCATTAATTGGGAAAGAGGTCAAGGAAAGACCCAACAACATTGTCCATCTCCTGTACTGTGGGGAGGAAGAAAATAAATGTATAGTGGCCACTGGGTTCCATCAGCCCGAGCCTACATATTTAAAGATTACAGCGTGCATAACCACTTGTTTTACCACACACCAGGGCTACTGACCTTAAAACAGTGTTCTCTCAAATTACCTTATCCTAATTATACTAAAATCCCCCCACCCCATAAGGCCTGTTCAGCGCAGATAAACAAACCATCTTGATACGTATAGTTTCAGAGGATCTAATGTTTATCTGGCAGTTGTAGGAGGAAAGAGTCAGAAGTAATACATAAATCAAACTGAGCTACATGTAAGCTTTCTGTTACAGTAAAGCATAAACAATTTTTAGTTATACATAAAACAGCACGGACGAACGTCCTCATAATCCTGTTGCGAGGATATATAAAGCACAGGACCAACACCAGCATATAAGGAATATTTTTTTTTTGTCAAATTGATGGGATTTTTTCTTAACAGAGAGGGAGTCTAATTCTTAAAATAATCTGATAGACTGTAACGAAACAACTTGTGTAACCAACATTCTATTGCAATATTTACCTTAAATTAATCAAGATATTTCCATTCCATTAATCAATCCCAATTTTCGTGTATGATAGGTCCATTTAAAGCTCCTGAAAGAAGTTATAAAAACGAGTTGTGTAGTAGGCCTGCATTTACTATAATGAAATAAACCAGGATAAATGAATTAAATGTAGCATTTCCCAGATTCATCATGCAATCAGGAAGATGTTAAACAAAAAATGGCCATAAAATAACTCACATGGCCCCAACCAATGACAGGCTGATTAATGTGAAGATATAGCTCCCCTGTCTGTTTTAAAATAATATTCCCTTGTGTGTTCCTGCCGTTACGATACTTCCCTGAATTCGCTGTAAAGAAAAAAAATTTCCATTGAAGCTATAACTTTATTTTCCTTTGCATCTGAAAGGTTTCAACGGTATTATTTGTTCACTTACTGTAAAATGGTGCCTGTAGAAGGATTGTTATATTAACCTTTAATATACCTATCAATTTAATGAGGTCACAAGGAGCTAGCACATTTCTTGAGTAAATAAACTCAGTTAGATGGTTTGCAATGCTGTTCTTCTAGTCTCTCTGTAAAATATATACTTTCAATTTTTCTAGTTTTAGGCTTTTTTTTTTATTACCAAATGATATTTCAGCTATTTTTGTCATAATTGGTTCTGCAAACTTTAATAACATTGGCACTGTTTAAATAAGCATTGATAATAAGGAATGTTTATACTTTTTATTAATTTACAAACATACTCTTTGTTAGTTTTGCTGGCTGATGAATAGGAACAAAATGTATTAGATCAGTAATCAGGAGACTTGAAGTTTGTATATACTGAATAAGACTCCGCAGGTTAATCCCAGGCAATTGATTTGTTCTGATGTGGATAAAAGGGTATTTGATTGGGAAGAACCGTCTAAAAAAACTTTTGTACAAGTCTAGTAATAAGAACAACAACAACACCAGAACCAGACTCAGCGCCAGTTAATCACAGAGCCCTGCAGAAAATTTGCTAAACTGTGCATCATTCTGTAACTATATACATTTGTAACTGCTCCACCTACTGTCCAGGATGACAAACACACTCGTTGTATGGACGATGGTGCAACATTGATACAATTTATCAGTAGCATGCTCTACATTACACAATGCACAGCCTATTTTTTTAGTTGCCAATATTGATCTCCTGGAAATGGTTTTGTGAGTTCACCCACAGCCATCCCTTGGTGGGCAACACAGAGTATAAGATACTGATGGGCCTATTTAGTAAAGTGAAAACTGTTGGGAATTCAAAGAGAATCCATAGGAAATTGAGGCCAAAATAGCTGAATTAAAAAAAAAAAAAAATGCCAAGTCAATTCTGTTTTCAGTTTGGCTATGTTTATCTTAAAGAGAACTAAAGTCACCAAAACATTCATGAAACAGTTCACTGCTCAATTCACTGCTATTTATGAGTTAAATCACTTTTGTTTCTGTTTGTGATGCCCTAGTGACACCTCCACTGGCTATGACCAGCGCAGTCTGCATGAATACAAAATAGTTTAATATTCATTCAGATGTAAGTTACTTTAAAGGTTTTTTATCTCCTGCTCTGTAAATTGAACGTTGATCACATACAGGAGGCACTTGCAGGGTGTAGCAAGCTATTAACAGAGCAGGAAACAGTGGTGTACACACAACCCACAGGGCCCCGCTGCAAAACTGATCCATGTCCCCCCTCATTCCCTCTTCCCCAACTCTAATGCCCCCTGACAGATACACACACATACATACAGAGACACACACACAGACAGATACATACAGACACATACAATCATGACACATACATGCAAACAGACAGGCACACATACATACAGACTCACACACATATATACAGATACAGACAGACACACACACGACAAACATACATACAAAGACACATACATACAAACAGACAAGACACACATACATACATAAACATAGACAGACAGGCACACATACATACATACAGACAGACACACACACATAATATTTAAGTCACCCTCCTGTTTCCTACCTTTTAGGTGCAAGAGGGTGACTTTCCCTGGGGTCCAGTGGTGGCTCAGGTTGATGGGAGTCACAGTTCCCACTCTGACTCCCTCTGCTTTCTCCCGTGCGGGCTCTCAGAGATAACTGGGATAAGTGACAGGGAGTCACTTCCTACCAGCGTGTGATGATCTCATCACAGGGTGCTTGGCAGGGGCGTATTAGCCGCGAGGCAAACAAGGCATTTGCCTTGGGCGGCATTTTTCAGGGGGCGGCAAAAAACGCCGCCCCCCAAATGCCCAGGGCAAATGTCTTGTTAGCCTCGCAGCTAACAGACATTCTGGGCGCTGGGCGGCAGTGGCTGCAGCGCTGGGCGGGCGGCCGGCGAGGGAGCTCTTCCCCTGAGCGCTCTGCTCAGCTCCCTCGCGCGCCGCCAGCAGAGTGAGGCTGGGAGCGGGAAGATGACGTCATATTCCGGCTCCCAGCCTCACTCTGCTGGCGGCGCGCGAGGGGCTGAGCAAGGCTAAAGCTCCCTCGCCGGCCCCTACCCCTGCAGCCACCAGACCCCAGGAGAGGAAGAAAAGAAAAAGCACTAGTGAGTGTGTGTATGTCTGCTAGTGTGTGTGTGGTGTCTGTTAGTGTGTATGTTAGTGTGTGTGTATGTGTTAGTATTGAGTGTTGTGTGTGTATATGTGTATGTTGGTGTCTGTTATGTTAGTGTGTGTATGTTAGTGTTAGTGTGTGTGTTAGTGTGTGTATGTTAGTGTGTGTGTGGATGTCTGTTAGTGTGTCTGTTAGTGTGTGTGTGTGTATGTTAGTGTGTGTATGTTAGTGTGTGTGTGTGTGTTAGTGTGTGTGTGTGTGTGTGTTAGTGTGTGTATGTTAGTGTTAGTGTGTGTGTGTTAGTGTGTGTGTTAGTGTGTGTATGTTAGTGTGTGTGGATGTCTGTTAGTGTGTGTATGTTAGTGTTTGTGTATGTATGTTAGTGTGTGTGGATGTCTGTTAGTGTGTGGATGTCTGTTAGTGTGTGTATGTTAGTGTGTGTGGATGTCTGTTAGTGTGTGGATGTTAGTGTGTGTGTCTGTTAGTGTTAGTGTGTATGTAGGTTACATACATATGCAATTATAGTTATAACAACAGAGCCCTTAAAAAAATTTTTAATAAACACTGGCCCATTTTATTACAAGACGATACTCTTACACAAATTTTACCACCTAAACCTAAGGTAATTTTTAGAGGAGCCGCCAATTTGAATAAACTTTTAGTTAAGAATCATTTTAGGAAAACAAAAATTACTACTTTCTTAGATAAGGAGAAAGGCTTTTTTGGATGTGGCACTTGCTTAGCATGCAAAAGCACCAACAATAAAAAAAGACACATTACACAATTCCAGAACTTCAACAACAAGGAGGAATTTCAAATTAAGGACCTCATCACTTGCCACTCCAATAATATCATATACTTATTGGAATGCCCATGCGGCCTCAAATATGTAGGCCGCACCAAACGCAAGCTATATATTAGGATAGCAGAACACTCTAGGAATATCAAAAAAAAGTTCGAAGGACACAGTGTATCTCATCACTTTTCTATTGCACACAATAGTGACCCCACACTTTTGAAATTTATGGGCATACAGAGGGTAAGAGGAAATTGGCGAGGAGGAGATTTTTTGAAATTATTGGGACAGAACGAAATGAAATGGATATTCAACCTTGGGACATTAAGACCCCAAGGTTTGAATATAGACTTTGAACTTTGTCATTTCATATAAACATCTCCCACTATTCACCTAATGTCCAAATTTCCCCTTTCATTCCCTCTTTTTTTTTTTTTTTTTTTTTAACAAGTACCACTTTATAATTTAAACCCCTTATTGATCTTTTAATGATCAAAGTTTAACACTAATCTCTTTATGAATACCATTCAATTATTATCAATAGAATATCACTCTATTACACTAAGCACTTTAATATTTCACCACATACCACTATGAGATAATATGCATATATATGTTTTTCACTTATGATTTATATTAACATACTTTTCACTTTGCTATTTCAGTGAAAGTACCCCTAGTTAGTCCCCCCCCTGGCCGGACCTGCACTGGATATGATTACAGTGCGGGTGATCGGCACCAGGGGGAGGGGCTCTATACCGGCACTTAGAAACGCCCTAATGGGCGGTATTAAAAGAAATGCTCACAACATTCCCTCCTCCCCGACCTGCACGCAAAGATCATGTGCGGCACGACCGGGGAGACAGGGAACGTCCGGGTGGAAGCGAAGTGTCGGTCACGTGGGTTCGTGACGTCACTTCCGCCAACCACCCGGACGGATGCGGAGTACTTCCGCCAACCAACCACCACCCACCAATGAGATTATAACACCAAAAAAGGCGCCAGAAACCTGGGCCAATCAAAGGGACACATACGAATTCCATTATATGAGGAATATACAACCCCTATTATGATTGGAGGACAATGATTGAACACACCAAAGGGGAGGACCCCAGAAACATTTAAGATGGAAGATTCAGAGGATAACTACTACAGCTGACTGAGGAAGCTCCATAGAAGGAGTGAAACGCGTTTTGGCTATTTAAAAGAGGACTTTTAAAGAGGACTTTTTAACTATTGTTTTTATTGATTTTGATCTAAATAAAACTATTATATTTTTTTACTACATTCCTCTTAAGTCCCTCTTTTGGAAACCTCAGGAGAATCTTCCAAGGGGTAGTGTCACCCCCACTTAAAGTGACACCAAGCGCACACACCTAGAGCCGGGACCCACAGGCTCAGGACCAGGTGAGCAAACCATTTTTCTGTACCAGATTGTGTTTTTATTAAGCACGTTTTACACATTGGTCTGCTCTCTTTATCATTTTGTTTTGGAGAATTATCCCACACTGAAGGAGGCGGGCGGTGCTACCCTTATAAGCACATCGGCTAATATACGGAGCCAGTGTTCTCACATACAGGCTCCTAGAAATGTGAGTGTTCAATTTATCCGATATAACTATTATTACTAAATTAACACCTTCCATACCGTCTACACTATATTGTATTCCTTTGTATCTTTTTAAACATGTACCTTACACTGCGCCATTGAATGGGATGCCATTTGGTAAGCTGTACTTGTGTTAGGAGCGCTCCACTTATTGGGATAAGTTTGTTTATAGCTTAAACCACACCAATAACTTCAAGGTTAGTGTTAGTGTATGTATGTTAGTGTATGTATGTTAGTGTTAGTGTGTGTGTGTCTGTTTGCCTGTGAGTGTGTGTGTGTGTTTGCCTGTGAGTGTGTGTGTCTGTTGGTGAGTGTGTGAGTGTGTGTCTGTTAGTGAGTGTGTGAGTGTGTGTCTGTTAGTGACTGTGTGTTTCTGTTAGCTAGTGAATGCGTATCTGTCAGTGAATGTGTGTGTATTTAGAAGGCGGAGCAGGGGGGAAGTTGGGTGGCGGTTGCGCGGGTGGGGGTGGCGCGGGGTGCCTGAGTTTTGTCCTGCCTAGGGCAGCACAAAACCAGGATACACCACTGGTGCTTGGTCGTGCTGTTAAAGTGCCGCAGCGCTGACCGGGCCTCCTGAAAATCCATACCCATCGGGTGGCCCTGACATGCGGCCTCGGCAGTTTGCAGCTTGGGCTGGGGCCGCAAATGATGATGGCGGGCACTCGGTTGGTGGGGTTCTGCAGGGCAGTCGAGCCCCCTGGAGTGATGGGCCTGGTCGGTTGGAACATAGTTAAAGAGGAAGGAGATATAAGCAGAGGCATAGTTATGGAGAGCCTTGTAGCTAAGGACAAGAAATTTGAACCAAATCCTAAATGAAACAGTAAGAATAGCAGAGACTAACAGAAGGGTAAAGTAGAGGATGTAATGCAGTTGAGTCTGGCAGAGGCGTTCATCATGTAACATAGAGGAGTAATCTAGACTCTCTTCAGGCCACTAAGTAGGGGGTTACAATAATCAAGGTGTGAAACAATGAGAGGGTGGACAAGCATTTTGGTAATGTCCTGAGTGAGAAAGGGGCAAATGTGAGAAATGTTTTTAATGTGACAGCGATAGGATTTGGTAATTGATCAGATGTATGGGGTGAAGGAAAAGTCAGAGTCAAAGAGCACAACAAAATAAAGTGCCTGTGGGGTAAAAGTTAGGACTAAACCTCTTTGACCTGAAGGAAAACAGGGACAAACGTAGCCTTAGGAGGAGGAGAGACAAGGAGGTTAAGTATTATTGGTATTCGAGCAGTTTAGCAGTTTTAGATTTTGTGTAATTTGTCATTGTTTGTGTGTGTATGTCAGGGTTATTTACTAAAAAAAACATTTTTGGAGATTCAAAGAGAATTAAAAGTGAATTTTATATTTAGGAATAAAGTAGACAAGTTTCTAGTTTACCTATTATGGTCTTGCACCCTGAGCTTTGCATAAATGCGTCTAATGATGCACTCGCTCCACACTTTCTAAGGACTGTCCCCTAGCACTTGTCCACTCCTCCCTTACCTTTGTATTAGCAGGCAGATGTTCCTGGTATATAGTCTTGAACAGAGAAATGGTGTATGTAGTGAGTGTAGAAGAAGAGGAACATGCCACAATGTTAGAGAGACCAAAGGAGCACGAGTATTTGCATAGTGTGCAAAGTCAACTTTACCTTAACTAATTTAATTGTTGACAGTACACACAAGTTTTGTTCCCCTGCATCCCTCTTAAGTTTCTATACCTAAGCAAGAGCATTTGAAGAATAGTAAAAAAAGAAAAAATATATATTTTAATCAATGGGCCTATTCCATGAGCATGGGCCTGGAACTGCAGCTCCATCAGCTCCTATGTTAATCCGGCCCTGTGTGCATGGCGTTCATAAATATAAGTGAGCGCCATCTCTTCTTATAAAATACACAACAGAGCCAATATAAGACAAAGGTATTTTGCAGCCTTTCTCTAAAATGTACACAACAGATGCCACATTAGATTTAGTTTGCTCACTTAGTCTTCTAATTAACTATTAAAAAGTTGTCCAGTCTTGAACAACAGAGAGAGAAAATAAACAAGTTTGTTCATATTTCAAACGAGTGTTAAGTTCTTAGAAGAGATATTTTGCTCCTCACCACCAGATCAATGAACCTTTCTGATAAGCCATGTTTCATTTAAAGACCATAACGATAATCTTATCACCACAGCTCTAGGAACACACTACAAAAAGCAACGTACGGCATAATGAAACAGAAAAAAAAAATTTGTTCCAAATATGTTTTAGTGACAAAGTATATGGCATTCGTGCAAAATATGCTCTAGTATAGAAATGAAAAAAAAGAAAATCATTTGTCGTGTTTTAAACATTAGATGCAAATGAAGCCATGTGATGCATTTTATCTAAGACTTCGTGATTTGGGCTATTGCATATAAAAGAGGAATACAATATGAAGAAAATGATACCTCACATGAAATATGTATCAGGTAATTTTATCACAGATTCTCGTATTGTGTCAAATGAGTGGAGTCAAATGAAGGCTCCTTTCATGATGATAAATGTAACATATAAAATAGAAGGTTTAATTTCATAGATAAGTCAAAAAACAGCATGTGCTGAATTATTTTTTAATGGGAAATCTGTAAAGTTAGGAAAATATAAGTTTTAATGTTACTCTGTCAATGGGAAATAATGCACCACTTCTAGTAATATATGTAATTATTTTTTTAACAAGCACTATTATTTGATTGAGTTTAAATACTGTGTTTTTGTCACTAAATATACTTCCACTATTCTATTTTGAAATATCTGATTTAAAAATACAAAAAATGTATACAACCAACACTAATGGGGTAATTAACCAATGACACCATTTTGAGAGAAAATTGTAAAAAACAAACTGGGGAGTAATTTTATGGTCGTTCAGAGGTAATCATTCAAATTAATTTTACTTACTTTACCATCCTCCAAATTGCATGAAGCCACCTCTAAATTGTCTTGAATTAGCAATAAAATGTAGTTTCTCTGAGAAGTTAAAAATTGATTGTAAAAGTACCTGATAGAACCCTAGGCAGCACATAAAGGTAATTGAGATTGAAATCTTTGATATTTAAAATTGCAATACAAAAAAACAAACAAACAATAAATACATTTAAATTAGATTGGATGAAGGCTATTCACATAAATTATGGGTAGCGCTGTAAGAGTTAATACGAAGTTTCATTCTTACTTGGTACATACTTTTATTGACACTTATACTGTACCTGTAGTGGTACAATGTTACAGTTTGCTTTTCTTGAAACATCTTACTGCTAAATTGGACCAATTTCGTTTGAAGATTTTCGTCAAAGCAACAATTCACAAATAGAAAAATGAAGATATACTGACAGGATGTTCCTTAGATGTGAACTGCTGTTATTTAAAAATTATATACCATATACCCTTACAAAGTCTACTTCTACTTTGGTGTTTAGATTTGCTCTGTGATTTTGTGATTGTGATTATATATCATATAATATTCTATTCTTAACTTTTTATAAAGAATGGCAACAAATTCTATATATACCAATTTTCATTCTTTTAAACATTATCAAGGTTACAAGGTTATAAATAAAGAACAAACACAGATGGAATTGTGGGACAAAATGCTATGTAGAGAGCAACTGCTATGGAAAAACAGAAGGCTTCTCCAGATTTAGATTCTTTCTCAGGAATTGTTCCAGGTTTGCTTTCATAAATATAGTTCAATATTTTATATTTAAAAAATAAATATTAGATTTTCTTGAATTAAAAAATAAATTTTATTTTAGTTTTTTTAGTTTTTTAACAGTTCTTATATACACACATATATATATAAATATATATGTATATATATATATATATATCATCTGACGCCAGAACATCCTTCCCCGAAGACGCCTCTGAGAGTGTACCAGGACTACCATCATATCCAAAGATGGGGATTGTGCCGTCCGGGCGCATATATCTGGAGCTGAATATAAACTCCAGAAAATTGTAAGTGCAAATTTTTCTTTATTTACCACTATCAGCTATTCAACATACTACACTATACTTGTGTCCTCTCCTCTCTCCCTTATATCTCACTGAGCTTAAGAAGACTACTACAGGCACTGCTTCCTGATACTACCTTTACCTACCTATACCTACCGTTCTGCCAGAAAAGAAGAGACTCTGGTTCCAGGGAAGTCCTAGCAGCTATATTACAAGCACTGATAAATTCCACCCCTTCCTCACTCACATATATATATATATATATATATACAGGGAGTGCAGAATTATTAGGCAAATTAGTATTTTGACCACATCATCCTCTTTATGCATGTTGTCTTACTCCAAGCTGTATAGGCTCGAAAGCCTACTACCAATTAAGCATATTAGGTGATGTGCATCTCTGTAATGAGAAGGGGTGTGGTCTAATGACATCAACACCCTATATCAGGTGTGCATAATTATTAGGCAACTTCTTTTCCTTTGGCAAAATGGGTCAAAAGAAGGACTTGACAGGCTCAGAAAAGTCAAAAATAGTGAGATATCTTGCAGAGGGATGCAGCACTCTTAAAATTGCAAAGCTTCTGAAGCGTGATCATCGAACAATCAAGCGTTTCATTCAAAATAGTCAACAGGGTCGCAAGAAGCGTGTGGAAAAACCAAGGCGCAAAATAACTGCCCATGAACTGAGAAAAGTCAAGCGTGCAGCTGCCACGATGCCACTTGCCACCAGTTTGGCCATATTTCAGAGCTGCAACATCACTGGAGTGCCCAAAAGCACAAGGTGTGCAATACTCAGAGACATGGCCAAGGTAAGAAAGGCTGAAAGACGACCACCACTGAACAAGACACACAAGCTGAAACATCAAGACTGGGCCAAGAAATATCTCAAGACTGATTTTTCTAAAGGTTTTATGGACTGATGAAATGAGAGTGAGTCTTGATGGGCCAGATGGATGGGCCCGTGGCTGGATTGGTAAAGGGCAGAGAGCTCCAGTCCGACTCAGGCGCCAGCAAGGTGGAGGTGGAGTACTGGTTTGGGCTGGTATCATCAAAGATGAGCTTGTGGGGCCTTTTCGGGTTGAGGATGGAGTCAAGCTCAACTCCCAGTCCTACTGCCAGTTCCTGGAAGACACCTTCTTCAAGCAGTGGTACAGGAAGAAGTCTGCATTCTTCAAGAAAAACATGATTTTCATGCAGGACAATGCTCCATCACACGCGTCCAAGTACTCCACAGCGTGGCTGGCAAGAAAGGGTATAAAAGAAGAAAATCTAATGACATGGACTCCTTGTTCACCTGATCTGAACCCCATTGAGAACCTGTGGTCCATCATCAAATGTGAGATTTACAAGGAGGGAAAACAGTACACCTCTCTGAACAGTGTCTGGGAGGCTGTGGTTGCTGCTGCACGCAATGTTGATGGTGAACAGATCAAAACACTGACAGAATCCATGGATGGCAGGCTTTTGAGTGTCCTTGCAAAGAAAGGTGGCTATATTGGTCACTGATTTGTTTTTGTTTTGTTTTTGAATGTCAGAAATGTATATTTGTGAATGTTGAGATGTTATATTGGTTTCACTGGTAATAATAAATAATTGAAATGGGTATATATTTGTTTTTTGTTAAGTTGCCTAATAGTTATGCACAGTAATAGTCACCTGCACACACAGATATCCCCCTAACATAGCTAAAACTAAAAACAAACTAAAAACTACTTCCAAAAATATTCAGCTTTGATATTAATGAGTTTTTTGGTTTCATTGAGAACATGGTTGTTGTTCAATAATAAAATTAATCCTCAAAAATACAACTTGCCTAATAATTCTGCACTCCCTGTATATATATATATATATACATATATTTCATTGCTAAACACTAATACACACATCAGTCAAGCCATTAGACTTGTTTTCCCACACAAATCTAACTTTAACAGTGCTCTCACTACTGCAAGGGATTCTGGGTAGATGTATGCAAATGAGCTCAACAAAGAACCACATTTTTGCCTCATAATTCCACTTTATACAATGATTCCTTGGAGTATGTGTTTGCTGTATACAACAGCTTTGAAACACCACTCAGGGAGAGGAGTAAAGTCAGTGAACCACTCATGGACAGCTGTTTCGTTGTTAATGCCATTGGTTACTGGCTTGCAATGGAGGCTTGGCGTTACTTGTGAAGTACATACCAACAGAGTTGTGGTGGGGAAAAAGTGTGGATGAAAACCCCTTCCACCTGAAGTAAGTGAATAGTTAATACATTTCATCCACAAGTTTTTTCCTACCACAACTCTGTTGGTATGTACTTATGGCTTGACTGCTGTGTGTATTTGTGTATAGCAATGTATTAACTATCCACTTACTTCAGGTGGATGGGGTTTTCGTCCACACTTTTTTCACCACCACAACTCTGTTGGTACATATATATTGTAATGGCACCACCGGTATAGAAGGGGTTAATGCCACCAAAGATGTTCCCTTCCCGAATACGAAGTCAGCTATCGAACACTCCTAAGCGCCGAACAGGAAACACACGAATAATCCCCCCAAGTACCAGACGAGGCTCTGTATTGAGGGTCAAGCAGGAATCTGTTTAATGTGGGCTACATGCCTGGTTTTTATACAGTCTTCCACCCAGGGACACTCCCATAAGGGACCTGGTGGAAGACTGTGACAATTTATTACAGTGACCAATCAAAATGAATACATGCATAAACACTCCCACATGAGTATTACAGAACCCTCCTCTCTATCCTGAAGATAATTGAGTTAAGTGCTGGAAGAAACTCAATTACCTCTCAGGATAGGACATAACCTCCATTTTATAAGGACCATAAAAACACATAAAAATATACAATTCCCAAACTACCAAACAGAATCTCCATGTTCATTCGGCTATATGTATCCCCAGATAGCTTAGATCTAAGCGCACAATATCACCGAATAGCGCTCAGATCCCATACACACAGTTCAATAGCCATGGAGCTAAAGTCTTTCACATAGTCTATTCGTCATACGAATGGGCTCCATGGGATGGCTATCTGGGGTGGCTCTGTTCGTATAGTTAATGTACCGAACGGTGGCTTCAGCGGTGTTTGTATGAAAATAGTGACCATTTTCAGTTCCATAGATTTGTTGACAAACACTGCTGGGCATTCGCATTTCCAAGATGGCCGCCGCCACGTGTTTGTTCATACGAACGACGACCACCCAGCCAACCATTCGACAGTAGAAAGTGTCTACGGTTAACCACAACGTTCTAATGAGGCCAAGAGGTTAACAAGCAGCACACTTCCCTGCTGGGTGGCCTGCCATTCAGTAGTTTGTTCGTGAAAAAGGGAATCAAACATAGGGACCATACGGACAGGGCAATAACCGAACAAACAGACGAACCAAGGTAAAATAAAAGTAATCCAAAGACAGAGAGGTCTGTCACATATATATATACACCCTGTTCCAAATTATTATGCAAATTATATTTTTCTCTTTTACCTAAATAATTGATGTAAATAACAGTCAGCATAATTCTCATGTTATCAACTATTAAGAGTACAATTCAAATTTTATTGAACAAACGTCCTAATGATAACAGTATTTTTTTAAACATAAAAATTTTACAATGCACTGTTCCAAATTATTATGGACAGTAAGTTTCAAAACACTTCAAAGGTTGTAAAGAACTGAAAATTGTCATTTGTTGTGTTTGCAGCATATTTACTGAAATCAAAAGCTATTTCAATCAAACTTATAACAACATTTTAACTTTCTAAACATTTTAACAGGTCGCGTTACATTTTCACATAGGACCCCTTATTTGATAGCAGCTTCACAAGTCTTGCATCCATTGAACTTTGAGTTTTTGGACAGTTTCTGCTTGAATTTGTTTGCAAGATGTCAGAATAGCCTCCCAGAGCTGCTGCTTTGGTGTAAACTGCCTCCCACCCTCATATATCTTTTGCTTGAGGACGCTCCAAAGGTCCTCAATAGGATTGAGGTCAGGGGAGGATGTCCTGTGTCTTCTCTCCATTTATCCCCATAGCAGCCATTGATGCAGAGGTATTCTTTGCAGCATGAGATGGTGCATTGTCATGCATGAAAATGATTTTATTATAGAAAGCATAGTTCTTCCTTCTGTGCCAGGGAAGAAAGAGGTCAGTCATACTTTGCAGAGGTCATCTTTACACCTTCGGGGACTCTAAAGGGGCCGACCAGCTCTCTTCCCATTCCTGCCCAAAACATAACTCCACCACCACCTTGCTGACGTCACAGCCTTGTTGGAACAGGGTGGCCGTTCACCAACCATCCACTACTCTATCCATCTGGACCATCCAGGGTTGCACAGCACTCATTGGTGAACAGGACTGTTTGAAAATTAGTCTTCATGTATTTTTATGCCCAATGTAGCCGTTTCTGCTTGTGAGCATTGGTTAGTGGTGGCCGAATGGAAGGTTTATGCACAGTTGCAAGACTCTGGAGGACTTTACACCTTGATGTCCGTGGGACTCCAGAGGCACCAGCAGCTTCAAATATCTGTTTGCTGCTATGTAATGGTATTTTAGCAGCTGCTCTCTTGATCCAATGCATGGATCTGGCAGAAATCTTCCTCAATGTGCCTTTATCTGCACAAACCCGTCTGTGCTCTGAATCAGCCACAAATCTCTTAATAGTGCGATGATCACGCTTAAGTTTTCGTGAAATATCTAATGTTTTCATACCTCGTCCAAGGCATTGAACTATTTCACTCTTTTCGGCAGCAGAGAGATCCTTTTTCTTCCCCATATTGCATGAAAATGGTGCTCTGCTTAATAATGTGGAACACCCTCCTTTAGTAGTTTTTCCTTAAATTGGGCTCACCTGGCAATCTAATTATCACAGGTGTCTGAGATTGTTTTCAGTGATCAAAAAAGCCCTGAGACACAATGCCATCCATGAGTTAAACTGAAAAACAAAATATTTAATCTTTGTGACACGTAAATAGAATTTGCATAATAATTTGGAACAGGGTGTATATATATATATATATATATGTATATCAGGGTTATCTACTAAAGTCAGAATCCAAAGTGAATTTTCAAATTTAATGCCAAAGCATGAAATAATTTCATTTTAAAGAATTGTTCCCTTTCGACTATCTTGACATCAAATTTGATATTCACCTTGATTTCTCACTTTAATGAGTAAACCTGTATGTGTCAATTTTCAAAATGGATGGTGAGACGGTGAATCAGTAAGAATGGTGTAGCTGACATTCTACACAGGGCCAACAACCAATCAGCATGGAGGGGAGAGGAAACAGCCAACCAGCAAAGGAAGGACAGGGACAATCAACAGACCAGACTCAACCCACTATCCAAGATTAAAGGTGGAGTTATTTATAAACCTATACATTTGGTAAAATTGACAAGGAAATCCAAGGCCAAAATAGACTTGTCAGGACAATATACATTGGAGATTTATTTTAATTCAGTTATTTTTTATTTTTTTTATGATTTGCTTTTCCCTAATCAGTTTTCAGCATCGCCTACCAAAATATCACATTTTCTTGGTTATATAAAAGTAAAATATCCTCTAATTCCACTTTAATAGGTAATTATTTCCAAATAGTTTTACCCTGTGTGTATTTTTATATTAATTGAGGAGAACTTAAAATACTTTGCTCCTGTTTGGAGGACATAGAAACATAGAAACATAGAATGTGATGGCAGATAAGAACCATTCGGCCCATCTAGTCTGCCCAATTTTCTACATACTTTCATTAGTCCTTTGGCCTTATCTTATAGTTAGGATAGCCTTATACCTATCCCACGCATGCTTAAACTCCTTTACTGTGTTAACCTCTACCACTTCAGCTGGAAGGCTATTCCATGCATCCACTACCCTCTCAGTAAAGTAATACTTCCTGATATTATTTTTAAACCTTTGTCCCTCTAATTTAAGACTATGTCCTCTTGTTGTGGTAGTTTTTCTTCTTTTAAATATAGTCTCCTCCTTTACTGTGTTGATTCCCTTTATATATTTAAATGTTTCTATCATATCCCCCCTGTCTCGTCTTTCCTCCAAGCTATACATGTTAAGATCCTTTAACCTTTCCTGGTAAGTTTTATCCCGCAATCCATGAACCAGTTTAGTAGCCCTTCTCTGAACCCTCTCTAAGGTATCAATATCCTTCTGAAGATACGGTCTCCAATACTGTGTACAATACTCCAAGAAAGGTCTCACCAGTGTTCTGTACAATGGCATGAGCACTTCCCTCTTTCTACTGCTAATACCTCTCCCTATACAACCAAGCATTCTTCTAGCATTTCCTGCTGCTCTATTACATTGTCTGCCTACCTTTAAGTCATCAGAAATAATCACCCCTAAATCCCTTTCCTCATATGTTGAGGTTAGGACTCTATCAAATATTCTGTACTCTGCCCTTGGGTTTTTACGTCCAAGATGCATTATCTTGCACTTATCCACATTAAATGTCAGTTGCCACAATTCTGACCATTTTTCTAGTTTACCTAAATCATTTGTCATTTGGCTTATCCCTCCTGGAACATCAACCCTGTTACATATCTTAGTATCATCAGCAAAAAGACATACCTTACCATCAAGACCTTCTGCAATATCACTAATAAAAATATTAAAGAGAATGGGTCCAAGTACAGATCCCTGAGGTACCCCACTGGTGACAAGTCCAAGCTTCGAATATATTCCATTAACTACAACCCTCTGTTGCCTGTCACTCAGCCACTGCCTTACCCATTCAACAATATTGGAATCCAAACTTAAAGATTGCTGTTTATTGATAAGCCTTCTATGTGCAACAGTGTCAAAAGCCTTACTGAAATCTAGGTAAGCAATGTCTACTGCACCACCCTGATCTATAATTTAAGTTACCCAATCAAAAAAATCAACAAGAACATTTTGGTAAACTTTTCATACTTTAACTGGTGTGTTTTCTTTTAATTTTAATGTGTCTGTTAGCAAAAAAATTATTAAAAAATTAATTTAAATATTAGTTTTTTTCAGTTAAATATTTATATTTAGTGAATAAACCTACAAAAATGTACTTACTCCATTAGGTGCTACTAGGTATTCTGTTAATTAACTTTTTTTTAACTATAAATAATTCTCTAATTTCTAGTTATAGAAAAAAGGCTGCAAATTGAATCATATTTCTTTATTTAGCTACAAAGTTATTTGTCCTTGCAAAACAGAACATGCTTATCCAATCAATATACTCCATACTCTAGGACTTATTTCATTCTTTATGAAATTAGATTTTCTAATTTATTAATTCCATTAATTGCACTCAAGCTGTTTCTATATGCAGGTCATTTATATCACCTTGCATTAATGTACAGTCCCATCATCTACATACATATGAACTATTTCAGCGTTCAGCTGAATATGTAGATTGTAATTATAATTTTAGCTTGCTAAAATAGTGATACGATTTTACAGGCTGTAGCATTATGGGTAGTCTCAGTAGACTTCTGGTTATCAAATAATTCAAACCAGTAAAAGTAAATTGTGCAAGTCGTATCTCATTGCAGCACAGCCCACACTTGAAAATTAATATTTTTTCCTCTTGATCACAGATACATTTCAGATATTTGCATAATATATAGTGCACCAATAAAAAAGTCCCAATCACAGTCTATTCTAATTAACACATACAAAATGAATAAAGTTTAGGTTTGCCAGTATACTGTAAAATCATATATAAACTAGTTCAAGGAGAGAATTGCTAAATATAACTTGGGTTCCAAATACTGTTTAAGCTCCTTCACATCATAATATTAAAGGAACACATTAGAGCAAATTGTCAAATCTTTTTTTCTACTCTCTTATCAAATTGCAAAGAGATTCCCAGTTTGAAGATAAGAATAATAATTTCTTTTTTTTTTTTGGAAAGACATTCTAAAGCTAGCATTATATTATAATTATATTCTTTGTGATTGAATTATAAGCCTGTAAGATTTAAAATATCCTAAATTAAAGAAACTTTTTCATAAAAACAAGATCTACAGGCTTTCAATTTTATTATTATTTAAAAAAAAAAAAGCTTTATTCTATTTGACGATGTTATTTTTTGTTCTGTTTGTTTATTTTTGCTGCATGTTTTTGATTTACACACCTGCAACACTTATCTTACCTTCTTATCTGTGTCTTTCTTTTTCATTAGTATCTTTCTTTTTATTATTTCCCTCAAGTTATTATACTGCTGTAAAACACGCTTTCCTTGCATCACAAAACTATACAATCTTTTATTTATTTATAAAATAAGAACTTAATAATTAACTTAGCAGTCAGAGCCAAAGCATCCTATAGGCAACTTAGGCAGTCGACTAGGGCGTACCAGCCTGGGGGGCGCAATTTTTAAGGGGACCCGGCAGGAGGGAAGCGCTTCCTCCTGCCAGTCACTCAGTGTAGCGTGGCCGGGCAACACGGACTGTGGTATAGGAGCCTTCTGTTCCCGGCCGGACTGAAAGGAAGTGCTCTCCCAGAAACAGAAGCTCCTGTACCACGGTCCACGCCACCCAGACATGCTACACAGAGGTAGTAGGCACAACAGGAAAGGGGTGGGAGATGGCAATAAGGGACATGGGGGGGGAGGAGTAGAGACCACTAAGGGACACTGGAGGGAAGGGAGAGAAGGAGAGACCACTAAGGGACACAGGGAGGGGGGAGGATAGACCACTAAGGGATACTGGGGGGAGGGAGGAGAGACCACTAAGGTACACTGGGGGGGGCGTGAGAGGAGGAGAGACCACTAAGGAACACGGGGGGGGAGAGACCACTAAGGGATACTGGAAGAGAGGGAGAGGAAGAGAGACCACTAAGGGACACTGGGGGGAGGAGAGACCACTAAGGGATACTGGAGGAGAGGGAGAGGAAGAGAGACCACTAAGGGACACTGAGGGGGGGAGGAGAGACCACTAAGGGACACTGGTGGGAGGAGAGACCACTAAGGGACACTGGGGGGAGGAGAAACCACTATGGGAAATATGGGGGGGACGCTAAGGGACAGGGGAGAGGGAGAGCACTATGTGAAGGGGGCAGGGGCGAGCACAAAGGGACAGGGGACAGGGGACAGGGGAGAGCACTAAGGGACAGGAGGGCAGTGGAGAGGAGCACTAAGGGACAGGGGAGCAGGGAAGAGCACTGGGGCACAGGGTAGATCACTAAGAAACAGGTGGGGAGGGGAGATCACTAAGGGATGGGAGAGCACTAAGGGATAGGAGAGCACTAAGGGACAGGGGGATGAGTGATCACTAAGGGACAGGAGAGGATGGGAGAGCACTAAGGAACAGGAGGGGAAGGGAGAGCACTAAGGGACAGTATGGAAGGGGACAACACTAAGGGTCAGGGGGGAGGGGAGAGCACTAAGGGACAGGAGGGAAAGGGACAACACTAAGGGACAGGAATGTAAGGGAGAACACTAAGGAACAGGAGGGGAGAGTTCTAAGGGCCAGTATGGGAGACCTCTAAGGGACAGGGGGAGAAGTGGAGTTGAGATCACTAAGGGACGGGGGAAGTGGTAGAGATCATTAAGGGACGGGGTAGTGTAAGACACATGGAAAGGCTGAGGAAGGGGTAAAAGAGAAGCACAGAAGGGCTGGTAGGGGAGACAGAGACACACAGAGGGGGTCAGGAGAGAGACACAGAGTCGCTTGTGAGAGAGACACACAGAGGGGCTTTGGGGGAAAAGAGACATACCAAGGAGCTAGGAAGAGTAAGACACAAATGGGCTAGGGGGAGAAAGACACGTAAGGAGGTTGAAGGATGTAGGAGACATACAAAGAGGAGGGATATGAGACACACAAGTGACTTGTAAGAGATACACTAAAGGGGAGTGTAAGACACTTATTAAAAATAAAGAGCTGCTCCCCTCTCAGCCCATATCCTACCCCACAAACCCTCTCTTGCACACTACACACATACACAATACATCCTTACACATACACAGAAACACATATGCACAGAATGCATCCCTTACACACACACCCTGCCTCTCTTAATGCATCTCTTACACACACTCAAAGCACCCCATACAGGCACACACACTGCATTACATTACAAACACAGATTCACACAATGCATTCCTTACACACACACACACACACAGAAACTTATAATGCATTCTTTACACACAAACAAACACTGCATCCCCTATACACACCCACTATATCCATTACACAAACTGGTATCCCTATACATTAAATTCCATAAGAACACACACACATTACATCCTCTACAATAACACATAACACATCCCTACCCACATATACTCCACTCCCTGTGAGCGAACTCATGGGTGGTTCTTGTAGGCATCAGGCTTATGTGCAGGCCTTGTAGGTGTACTAACGGTAAGGCCCTGGGGGCCCAGAACGTGATCTGTGTAAGGGGCTCCAAAAATGGAGCAGCTTCCTGTTTGTTGTTTTTGTGAGCCCTGCCTCCAGAGAGCCTGTTTTAACACCAGACCAGTGGAGCCAGACTGCAGCCTGAGCCTATCATCATTCTCTTGTCCTCATCTGGTGGTAAGTAGGCAATCCAGTATATTATTAGTGGCACTAATCTCTAATTTACCTCACAAGGGTCACTATAGTCACCAGAACCATCTACAGCTTGATGTAGTAGTTCTGGTGTCTATAGCCTGTCCCTGCAGGCTTTTTAATGTAAACACACTGCCTTTTCAGAGAAAAGACACTTTGTGCAGCACTGGCGTTTACTCATATGGCAGATCATATGGGTGGGGCATTGTGATGGGGGGGCGGCAATTTATTGTTTGCCTAGGGCGGCAAAAATCCTTGCGCCGACCTTGTTGGCAGTCACTCGATAACTTTAAGTTATGCCAGAGAAAATTGCGTAGTGAGCTCAGTTTTGTACTGATTGATGAGACACTCAGGGTCAGATTTACCATTAGGCAGAATTGGCAGCTGCCTGTAGGGGCTTGTTTACTACTCTGACAATAAATGTTCTTTTTTTCTACTTGGATATATTTTCAAACACTTTTTTTTGTTTGCTCATAGTAATTGTTTTATTTGCAGAGGGAGTGGGTGATGAACTTTCCACCTATGTTTTGCATCCTCCATATCGTGGAGCAAACAAAAGAAAACTGGATTTTTTTGGGGGGGAGTGGGGCTGAGAATTTTGTGCCTGCAGCCTCCTGAAATATAAATGGTAGTACTAAGATGTCTGGACAAGGATGGGAGGCATTGCAATGCAATTTAAGGGTTTTATATTCAGGAGCATAGTCATTCTGTGGTCATTCATAAAGGAAATTAAAAATTTTTATAAAGGAGATAAAAATTATATTTAGTGGTAGTTTAATAATAAATATATTACATATGTTATTAGAAACACTAAGTTTTGCACTTTGTGTAGGATTCATGATTTTGCGGTACTCATACAAATTTATAGTTTTCAATAGTCTCAGTAGCAAAACATTTCTTCAGGACACTGATTTACAACACCATCACAACCTCCACTTGTAAACCAGTATTACATGAACTCTGTTGCCATAAAACAATGTTTGGGTTCATTCAACTAGGCCTGACTACTCTTCAAACTGTGTTTAAGGAGCACCCAAAGTACCATAACCAATACTACTACTAGTGACCTAGCTCTGGACAATTAACGCAAGTCCCTGCTTAGGAAATTCTGGTTTTCCATCATTACTACTTTCGTCAGGGAGTTCAAAAACATTTTGAGTACTTACAATGGAGGCATCAAGGCACTCCTGATGCCATAACCATTACAGGGAGTTGTTGTAGTTATGGCGCTTGGAGTATTTAATAAATTACCAAAAATATCAAATATATTCCAAATTAAATCCTCATAGACATAAGTGAGTATTCAGATCTAAATAGGGATTTGTGTTTTCCAAGGAAATAATTCCCCATATCTGTTATAGTAAACATCATCTACGTATTAAAGATGTCTCATTGAGAGTTATATTCATTCCACACTTTAATAAAACTGTTTCTAGATTAACTGGAATGAGCAGAATGTTAGAATGTTTCCTCCTACTGGATATTGTAACTGAAATGCTTGAACTGCACACTAAGAAGATGGATGCAGTGGAGCTTGGCCACTGCTAGAGAGTGATAAGCCTAACAGGCTCATGATAAAATACAATGATGGCAGGCTACTTTAGGATGCACTGACAGTTCATCAGTGAAAGACGTTATGTTTTAATAAATGTAATAAAATGTTACATGTATGTTTTTAGGCATAAATTAGTTACATATGTTTAGTTAAAGAGAATTTACAATTTAATCACTATTTAATTTAGTAACCTAGAGGGCTACATTGAAAATTCCTAATAAAACACAAATGACTAAGGCTTAGGCAACCTTCAAAATCACAGATGTTTTGGACTTTCGTTGTTTTCTTACAGCCAAAATGCTCACAAAGCATCAGGGGAGATGTAGTCCACAACACTTGGAATGCCGAAGGTTGCCTACCCCTGGACTATGGGATCTAAAAGTGAAAAGTTTGATCTTTGACAATCTCTGTTGGTAACAGATTAAACTTTTCACGAAATATACGTAGGGACAACCATTAGAGAAAGATAAGCACAGTTATTCACCAAAGTGAGAATTCAAAGTGAATTCAAAACAATATTAAATTTAAAGGGACACTATAGTCACCAGAACAACTTCAGCTTATAGGATTTGTTCTGGTGCGTAGAATCATTACCTTCAGGCTTTTTTGCTGTAAACACTGTCTTTTCAGAGAAAATGCAGTGTTTACATTACAGCCTAGTGATAACTTCACTGGGCACTCCTCAGATAGCTGTTAGAGATCCTTCCTGGGTCATGGCTGCCTAAAATGCATCCAAACATTCAGTGTCTCCTCCCTCTGCATGCAGACACTGAACTTTCCTCATAGAGATTCATTGATTAAATTCATCTCTATGAGTAGATGCTGATTGGCCAGGGCTGTGTTTGAATCGTGCTGGCTCTGCCCCTGTTCTGCCTCTTTGTCAGTCTCAGCAAATCCTATGGGGAAGCATTGTGATTGGATCAGGCTACGACTTCTGATGTCAACAGACTGCTTTTTTTTTTTTAGGCAAACAGCATGCAGATCTACAGCTTTTGGCTTGAAAACAGTAAGATATTGCTATATTTATGGAGGCATGAGGGGCCCAGGGGGGCAAGATGGTGGTTTTAACACTATAGGGTCAGAAATACATGTTTGTGTTGCTGACCCTATAGTGATCCTTTAATGTCAAATATAAAGCCAAATTGGAGAAATTCTACTCTACGTCAGCTATGTTTTCAACTAGACTACTCTAGTCTTAAATTTGAAATTCACTCTGAATTCTCACTCTAGTTAAATAACTTTCAGATGTGTGATTCCAAAATATCAATTCTGTTTTGAAGTTTTATTGTATTATATGTTTGTATGTTTGTTTTATTAAATTGTCAAGCACATTTGAAATGAGTCACCAGCAAGCAGCGCATCTAATTAAAAACAAATCACACACCCCATTTATGTTAGTTATAGTATTATATCATAATTATGGGAATTTAAAAGTTTGGTATCAAAATAATTTGCTAAAGAATTTAATTTTTTTTTTTTTTTTACTTACGACTCCAGAACGAGGAGTGACCATTAATTACACTCAAAGGTCTATCAACTCACAACACACTATCCAATTCTTAAAATCAATTGACTTTAAATTGAACTAATAAAAAAGAAGAAAGAAAGGGAGGTTGTGGCACCAGAGATAATGTCACATTTTGAGATTTAGAAAAATTATAGAAACGCAAGCAATTTATTGTCAATGATAAGCAGTTAAAATGCATATACATTCCTCAGTTTAAAGTAAATTCACAAATGGCAAAGGGAATTTATACATAAAGAAAATATTTAAAGGAAGAAATCATTTTGTTATTTTTACCATCAGAAAATCATTGTTTCTGCTTTTTGAGGCTGAATTGTAAACTGACCAATCAATTTATATAAGGCACCAGATAGAATGAGTACATCACTTGAGAGGTTCTTTTTAAGTGAACTTAAAATACACATTTTTTTTTTAGATGAAAAATATTGCCTTCAATCGTCCATTAGCAGCAAAAAATAGTGAAAAACAAGAAACACCCACCTTAAAAAGACAAAAATATATAATAACAGTTGCATGGCAGAAGGGGTTCACAAAGTGTAGTACACAGAAAACACATACCTTGTTGGTGTTATTGTATATTTTTATATTTTTATGCTGGATGCTGTTTTTCACTCTGGGTGTTATATTTTTTTGCTGGTTATGGACGCTAAAGACAATCAACTTTTAATTATCAACAATATGTCTTTTAAGTTCATGTTAGAAGACCCTCTCAAGTAAAGTGCTCCTCTGCTTATTGTGTTTGGTGATGTATATGCATTGATTTTTCTTCCTTTGGGAACATGTATACTGCATGATTTTGGCACTTCATTGAGTTAAACGGAATGCAGAAATTTGACTTGTGAATTGGAAACTGGGGTTTTTTTTGTTCTTTTTTAAGGGGGGTGTTCCTTCTCTCATCTGCAGCAACGTTAGAGATATTTTAAAGGTTGAGTGATTATTGAAACATTATTTTGGAATTTTGGAATGGACTCATTGAAATCAGGCTATGCACAATCTGTACTCATGTTGCTATGATATCTTGTTAACAGGATATGAACACTTGTGGAAGCCTTTTTTCCTAGATGGGCTTTAATTAAAGGAGTACTCTGGACACCAGTCTGACTTATGCATAAAAAGGTTTTGCAGCTTTTGACAGCATAATTCCAAATACTGCTGTCCGGAGGCAATAACTGTCCTTTTAATCTGTATGGTTTATCTAAGCCATGCTAAGGGGAGAGGAAGAAAAAAAGACGAGGACAGTGGGGCATCTCAGCAACTCAGATCACAATGATCTCTTAATAAAACGTTTTTCTTTTAAAATGTAAAGAGATGGGGATATTTTGATTGTTTTTTTTGTTTTTTTGTGCTTACTAGAAAATTCCCATGCTAATAGTAATTTCAATTGTCTTGATATATTGAGAAAAGGTAGTGAACCAAGGAGGGAGCTGGGATGGGTAACAAATAGAAAGAAAAATGATAAATCCAGACAATGGAAAATATCATAAATGAAATAAAACAAAAACTTTATTGATGAAAAAACTAATAAAATTGCCAAACGGCAAATACCATGGTGTTCATGTGCTGTGAATAAATCAAATGTGAGGAAATAAAAATAGAAAAATAAAGAAATCCCAAATAAATAGATAAAAAAAATAGGAGTACGAAAGGTCTAAATGAATAATCACCACCTCGTAAGATAACTGTAAACGTGGTATTTGTAAATCCTATCGTACTACCTATTCCAGGATCAAGGTAAAGCGTAGCGGGTATAAATCTATGCGGACGTCTGTGCCAAGATTTTGTCTCAGTGGGATGATATACTAGGGAATAGTTGGTAATACCAAGATCGGTACCAAATGGATATTGTAGCGTGTAGAAGGATAATATCCAGCAATCAGACGCATAAAGGAAAGCTTCCTACAACTACTATACACGTATGGGCAATGGAATAGATACTGTGTGGGGTTAAACAAGTTAAATATATGGCTAGGTACTGACATGGAATCCAACTCCCATAAATAGCCTGACCTGGCTAGTCAGAGGGGAACCGGTCGGTACACAATACAAAGTTTAAAAAGGAGGAAGACAGTTCTGATTGGTTCAGAATATGTTGTTAATTGTTACTTTTACAAAATAATTAATCATTAGGTAAGTACAGAAAAGCCAAACTTAAATTAGAATTGACGGAAATGACGTGGTCATTAAAGACCAAGTGGTAACATGAAATATAAAAATGTTTAGTAGCTGGGATATTTAATAGGGTCAGACTAGCATGAATTGCAGTCTGGGACTCTATAAATAATGTATTTCACATTAATAGATACAATTAAGAAAGTGATCATCAGATCTCTACTAAATGTCATCAAATGTTTGAATGCAAACATAGACACAGTTATTATACTACGAAGTTGCAATTAGACTGAAAATTAGATACAGTAAATTCTAGTAGAAATATGCAATTTTTGTACTTTCAGTAGCTACTAAAAAATTTAATAAAAAGAAAAATTATTGATTGCAACAGAGGAATATCTGTTAAATGATATATGATATTATTAAGTAAATGGATGAAGAAGAAACCAATAAAAAGGAAATATTGTCCTTTACTGCTCCTAGAATAGAGAGCTAGTATGGGAGATCAGTGTATTATTTTTGAATAAAGGGTGTAAAATGTAATTCCTCATTGATACTTTCTGGAGTGAGTGTTTTAAAATGGTAAATCCAACGTGATTCTTTCAAATCATAACATTTTAATGGTTACCTTTTCTTGAGTTGATGATCAGTTTTTCCAATGCCTGAAATGTTAGATGTGTAAGGTCACCACCTTGGTGATGTCTGACATGGTTTGACACTGGAGTGGATATATTGGGGTTCGTAATTGAACATGCATGTTGTAGGATTCTTCTTCTTGTAGGTTTGTATTGAATCCCACAACTGCATTTTATCAGGTATATGACTATTGTGGAATTGCAATTAATACATTCTTTGATCTTATATTCTTTTTTGGTTCTTGTACTATTTGCAAGCTTTGCAATGTCCACATTGGTATATTCCAGTCGTTGGTGTTAACCATGTGGGTTTTGTTTTTATGGGTTCAATGTGGCTACGTACAAGGAAATCCCTAAGATTTTTGGCTCTGCGTGCTGTAATGTTAGGAAATGTGGTGATGTTGTCTTGCAAATCATTGTCATAATTTAAGATTGGCCAGTTGTGGGACATTATTCTCAGTATTGGGTCCCAGTATTGGTCAAAAGTCCCTACACAGCGAATAAGTTTAGAATATGGTCATGTTGCTTTGGTCGTGTGGTTCTCAGACTTACACTTCTATCTTGTGCTATTGCTCATTGATAGGCCCTTTTTAAGATTTTATTATGGTAGCCTTTTTGTTTTAACATTGTTCCTAGTTTTTTTGCTTCTTGATAGAAAGTTTCATAATTTGCGCAATTGCGTCTGGCTCGCAGGTATGGACCATAGGGGATACCTGATTTCAATTTGACTGGATGATGACTGGTCCAGTTGAGTAGGCTGTTTGTTGCTGTAGTTTTTTGGTAAAGTTCCGTTTCAATTTGGCTGTCTTCTCGAATTTTATTGCTCAAATCAAGGAACACCAAATGCTCAGCATCGATTACGTAAGTGAGCTTGAGGCCTATGTTGTTGACATTGAGTACTCTCTCTAGCTCTTCAAACATAGCCACAGAGCCTTACCAAAAGATCAATACATCATCGATATGATTTCCTCCAGTATTGTTTCTTCCCACCAGCCAAAGTAGAGATTGGCATAGCTCAGGGCACAAGCCGTCCCCATGGCTGTGCCCCTGAGCTGTAGGTAGTGTTGACCATTAAACACAAAAATATTATGTGCTAAAACATATTCTAATAGTTTGATGATAAAATATATTTAGGCTGTGGTGAATTTAGAGGATTTAGACAGAAAATATTTAGTCGCAGTAAGCCCTTTCTTCTCGACTCAATTCCATCAGAACTTTCCATTCAAATGGAGAAAGGTTATTTTGTTAGATGATTGGAATCGCAAGGGATTCAATCTCCTCTGTGGTTACTTTTATAAGTAGGTCAACACTTGATACCTCTTTCAGATATGGGGTGAACCAGCTTTCAGGTTTTCAGTTGGTAAGTGGTGGTTCTAAATCTTGTTCATTTAGTAGAGACAGTAGTGTTTGGTGGTGTTCAAAGTCTTCATAGGAGAGGCCAGCTTCTTTAGCTGTGTACCACATTGAGAGCCAGTTTATACCAAAAAGGTTTGCATCCTTGATCCAATTAAATTTGTTGGTATTAGGGGTGGGTACAAAAGATAGCCCTTGACTTAAGAGTGAAACGTGGTGTTGTTGAAGAGTGAAATTAGACAGGTTAACAATCTGATTTTGGTTGTCACTTATTTGGTCTGGTTTGTTCTTCTGTCTGTTTTGTATCCCCATCTCCCTCTGTCTCTTAGTTTGCCTCTCTGTGGGAGAGGCCATTCCCCCTCTAAAAAAGGAAGTTCAGCAGTTCGGTCAGTAGTGTTATTGGTTTCCGTGGTAACTATTACTTGAGTGTCTGGGAAGGTTACGTTTCTGGTTTTTAGTATACTTCTTCCCCTTTGGGGGTTCAGTTGGTCTTTGTTTCGGTAATTTCTAGAAGGTCTGGAGATGCTCGAATCAGAGACAGTCCAGTCAGTATTCCAAGATGTAGAACTACTCCTATTGTTGGCACGTGTCCTGTATTTCCTTTTTGTACGAAAGATATTGCCTTCTTTAAAGTCCCTATGGTCTCTTAGAAACTTATCGTGTGTTTTTTTTCCTTTACATGTTTTTTGAAATTTTCAAGATTTTTTTGTAACTTATTTTCCAGAAGGGGGAATTCAGTTTTGTCTTTAAGGGTTTTTTTTGTTTTTTGTTTTTATTTGTTTTCAAATTCCTTATATTGATTTTTTTGTTTTTGTTTCTATTTTTGTTTACAAAATGAAACATGGTTTACTTAGCGAAAATTCATTGGCAATAGTGGCACATGTATTGTTTATTAAACAAACACCAAGGTATTATCTTATAATCTATCTATCTATTAATTGATTAATACACACCTGCCTACCCATAATATTTCATCGTCCATGTACCTCCTGTAGTATTTTTTATACATAATTGTTTCATAAATATTATATATATATACTGTCATTGCGTTCATTAAACAAATTAACATTATTTACTAAATGTGAATACCCCCTACAGCTCTCTATTCTGTCACACATGGTAACCTTATAATAAAAATTACCTTATCCTTACACACAGAATAAATAAACATGTACTGTATATCATGAGTTTTCAGAATTCCCAATGAAAAATTACATAAATTGTCCATTACTTGGCAAACACTATGAATGTAAAGTTCATGCTGTGAGCTATTGTACTAGACTAAGTGAAAGGTTGCTGAAATTGATGGATGTGTGTTTTGATTATTAGCGAGCCAAGAATAGATGGGTTTTACCCCTTCTCTATCAAATTATGAAAAACTGTGTACAAATTTATTAAAAGCCTGGGAAGAATATAATAGAATAAAAAAAGGCTGAAACAATTTTAATCTTTAATTAGGTTGGCAGGTCGTATCATTTGGACGCTCGATACTGTTTTTTATAAGACTATTACTTGTCTAGACGTCATCAAGCTTTGGTCGCTGATGTCTGACATCATTGCGACTTTGTCTCACTTTTGACATCATTGCACTTGGGACACATCTTTGATGTCACTGCTCATCTTTTTACTCTTGTGACGCACTTATTAGCTGTCTCTCGGCAGGTATTACGAAGTGGGCATATAGCCCATTAAACTTTCCTCAATGTATTATCCTGTTTTGTACAGTGACACACATCACATTTAATAATCTCATTATGGATGTTTAATGATCATATGTATTGTATTGTAATATTCATTGATTGTACTGCTTATATATGTACAGTTTATTACTTGTGGTGTTAGTTTGAGAAAGACCCATTGTTGGGATGAAATGTTGCTGCTCTTAACATTTGTGCCACTTACTGTGCCCGTACATTTTTTTTATCTGGATTTACTAATGTGTGGGGATTGTGCTAGCCCCTGGTTTGGTTTTGCACCTAGTTGTTTTGCTGTTTTGAATGAGTGCAGTTCCTACATATCTGTTTCTCATTCATCAACTTGATAAAGACAGAAAATGGGGAAGAGAAGTGGGGCTTAGTGGACTATTTTAATTTAGCATTTATGTGCATTACTTTGCAATGAAGAATAAAATCCATCTGATATATACACAGAATTGGGAGGGAAGAGGTCAAATTAATCAACAGTTTATTTGATCTTGTATGTAGAAGGATATTAGTCAGTACTGAATTTGTAATCCTCTCTGTTGATTCATTCTTTTATAGACAGGAGGTAGAAGTGTTGCTAAGTGGGGGCTTTGGTGGCTAAATCCCAGGATGTGGACCTCTTTACCCGGGGATGTCCACAGGTAGTTAAGAAGGCAGGTAGATGTTGTTGGGAAGTTTTTTGCTTTTTTTTAATTTTAACCAAAGCAGCCTTTAGATATATATAAAGTATAGTGCTCCACAGAGCTATCTGGATGAGAGAAATTAGTACACTGAGGTGACTGTTGAAGGAACAGAACTTTGCTTGATACCCATCTATCAGTTATGCATTGGGGATCACATTGAATAACTGAATATACAGAATGTGCTTGTTTCAGGCTATGCTTTAATTGAGACTGACACCATCAACAGCACACTGGAAATGGGTCAAAAGGAGAAGATATAACATACAAAGGCAGGAATATGTCATGACATACAACCTTCTCTCTGTTAGGGTAGTGGTTATCAAGTTTTGCTTTGGGTTCAAGCCCCAGGTGGTTCTGGAACTTAGCAACACCCTTGAATAAAGGCTTTGAAAAACGTTGTCATATCCTGGTGCCGTCAGTATATTATACAGTTGAGAGACCATGGAAGAGAGATCTGTGTAAGAGGGGAACACATCTCCAACTCCTCTAACTTACCTTAATGTTATGTAATGGAGGTAGAGTGTGCCATCTGGGGGTTCGTGAAGATGGTATTATCTATTCATTGGTACTTAACTCATGTAGTTACTCCCCGAGCTGAATCAACATCTGGTTATCGTTTGGCATCCGTTATGGCTTTGACAGTTTAGAACTACTTGCTAACAAATATAAAAACACTGATAAAAACAGACATTGTGTATCCACTGATGTGATATTTTAACCTGGTGCATTTTGGCTGATGTGTGTTCAGACACATATTTTCCTTTTCATAGAGTGCTGACGTACAAATTCAGCAAACATCAATCTAGGGAAACGATGTGGAAATAAAATGACAGTCAGTTAGCAATTCTATAGAGAGAGAGAAGTTTACAGACAAACAATGTTACCAATATTTGAGCTTAGAAGTCATACAATATTTCACCTTCCCAGCTGGAGACCTGAATGTGGAAGTAGGTTTAACAGAGACAATGCCGTGTCATGTCCGGCTGACAAGCTATAGTCACATGTCTGTTCTATTAAATATGAAGTGCATAGACACTGAAAGTCATTTTGTAATTCATGGCCATGAACAGGATATGCCTGCAGAGCTCAAAAGAAGAAACAGAAATAGTATGTCAAAGGGCTCATAGAACGAGCTTAATAAAGACATAGAAAAATAAAAGCACAACACGTATTAATGAAACAATTGTTCGTATGTAAACAAACGGTATGTGTATAAAGACTCACTGAAAAACTAGACCTGTATGTCTTTTATAAATGGTTATATTCACTAAAGTCTGAATTGTAAAGTGAATTGTACAATTTAGGCTACAATAGCAAATTTGGAAAGTTCTCAGCTGCAGGTCGAATTTTATTCTGAATTTCGAACCAGTTGGTCACAAACAACTTGATTTTAGTGAATAGATTAGTTGTGCTCAATATCTTGCACATCTGTTTGCAGATGCCAAGCAGTAATAGATCTTCAGCAGAGAGGCTTGTGTCCACTTGATCATCTGAAAGAATTCGATTAGTGAGCTTATACTGCTTTAGTCAATCTTATAATAAGATTAAGTTACTCTGGAAGTTTAAAGCAGAGCTGCCACTTTTCAGAAAATCTCACCATTGAATAAAATATTGAAATCACCTATAGCTCATGTTAACCCTTTTATATTCTCACGCTCTGTTTTCTTATAAATGCCTATTAAAGGAACATGTATTCATGATCCTATAGTGTTAAAACCTCCATCTAGTCCCCTTGGCTCCCCTTGCCCCCTAAATATAGTAAAATCGTATTTGTATTCAAGTCTGTTGCTGGCTCTGCACCTGATCTGCCTGCTTCTGCTGACATAATCAGAAATGCTATTCTGAACCATTAACAATTCTTTCCCATAGGATTGGCTGAGATTCTCAAGTAGGCAGGTCAGGGGCAGAGCCAGACACACCCTGGCTGGCCAATCAGCATCTCCTCAAAGAAATACATTGAATCAGTGCATCTCTATGAGGAAAGTTCAGTCTCTTCATGCAGAGGGTTGAGACACTGAATAGCAGTACTGCACAGTGTGCAGCACTGCCCCAGGATGCACCTCTAACAACCAACTAAGACGTGGCCAGTGGATGTATTCCTAGGCTGTAATGTAAACACTGCATTTTCTCTGAAAATACAGTGTTTACTGCAAAAAGCCTGAAGGGAATGATTCTACTCACCAGAACAAATACAATAAGCTGTAGTTGTTCTGGTGAATATAGTGTCCCTTTAAAGATAACAGAACAGTTCAGTCCAGGCACAGCCAGAGCACAAATTTCAAAGCAGGAAAAGAAGTTGAAACAGTATTTCACTTTTTCTGTCTCAGTACACTAAATTCAATGACAGAAAAGGCAGAATTTATAACAATGATTGATGTGGATTTAAGATGAAAGCACTCATTTTCAGGAAGCTTCAAACTTCACAAACATATTTGTTTAATTTAGAGATAAGTCGGCATAATGTAAAAAGTTGTGGGACGTGACAATTCCTGTTTAAATAATTGCTATAGCACAATAATTATGTTCGGCATTCTGACAAGACTAATAATCCAGATTACCTACAAAAATGCCTCCTTGCTTGCAAATATCGCTTCTCTGTGGACATTTACTCTTCCACATATAAAATACTAACATTGTTATTCAATAAACCATGAATCGCCTGGAATTCACCAGGGAATTACAAAGTTTTAGCTAGACTTCCTATTGGCAAGAAATTCTGCTTCAGCCAAATCCTTTTTCCTGAAGAGAGAAAATTTAGAGCCGAATGTCAGTTTGGCTCGGCAGGATTTCAGTACAAGAATTGAATCAGGAGAATAAACCAAAAAGGCATTAAATGGTCAATCAGAGTGTTACAAAATAAATACATCATATATCTGCTTCACAGATCAAGTGAAAAATTTAGAGGGACACTGTAGGCACCCAGACCGCTTCAACTCATTGAACTTCCAGAGTCACCTAGTGTTCATCTTCCCGCTGGGGCTTCCACCAGTGTGTTGCACCCTAATTAAATTTTTCAAGGGGATGACCTAGTTTCCTAAGTAGTTATACAATGGGGTATGGGCATGTCATTATCCACCTCCCCAATTAGTGGCATGGTCACCAACATACTCTACCAGGAGTCTAGGGATCCTAACTCCAAACTCATGAATGGGGGCTGCAGGGGATACTAGCTTCCACTGGTTATTAGCTACCAGCTGTTACGCTACTTGGGTGATTTGGATTGGAACTCAACTGCAGCTTGTAAAACTCCCTAATTACGATAGTGAAGAAACAGAGAATCCTTAAAGTATCAATACTGTAACTTTAAGAAAATAGAGAATTGATGGTAACCTGATTCAAACGAAATTTTAATAAGTGTTAAACTTAAATTAATTGCATTTAGGCAATAATCCAAAAAGAAGATGTGCAAGTAGTCAACAACACAAAGTTCATTAATAAGTATTTCCTCAGAGATGTATTAAGTAACATTCTTTGGTTAAGGAGAATAATCTTCAATAGTAATATTAAGCAAGTAGCTGAGAATAATTGCAAAGCAAGAACAGTTCATAGTTAATAAGCATGATGGGAGTTGTCCTCCATGTAATTAGTAGCTTGAAACGGTGAAGATTTGAGTAAGCAAGAATAAGTTCATTATTAAATGAGATTGTAGCATAAGTTCATTACTAAATGAGATTGTAGATAATTAGATGAAAGATAAGGTTAGTAGTCGTCCAATAATACAGAGATATGATCCACTTGTAATAGGCATGAGTTTCCGTTCTTCAGTAATCCTCTGACATGCAATATACTTATCTAGCCGGATGGCTAGTATGCCTTCAGAGCTTGAAGAGCTGGCATGTCCCAGAAGCCGGCGTGCATACTCCGAAGTAGGACCCACATCGCCAGAGCCTGTGCAGAGGTCCGTCTGGCAGAAGTAGCTCCCAGAATTTCTCCAAACCTGTGGAGCCCGCGGTCTCGCGGTAGTAGCTCACACAATCACCAAGCACCCTCTCTCTGGCGCAGTCTCCCTAAATACCGTCAGAGCCGCGTCAGAGGGGGGCGGGGTCTGGCTACGCACAGCGGAGTGCCGAACCCGGAAGTGTTACCCCATGACACCAGCAGACAAATTGCACTTCAGATTATCATACATTTGCAAAGAAAGCAAGCGAATGGGGTTGTGGCTTAATGGCAGAGGAAGATGGCCACATTAATTTTCTCTCCTCCACGTATATTATTGTTTATAAGATTATCCCACATTTCAGCACTTTGATGGGGAAAACCCATAAATATTTAAGTCCACAGAGGGCTACCAACTCTAAAAAGGGGTCCATTACCCCATTACTTAGGCTATATCTATCCACCCAGCTGGACCAAGCATTCCAGCCCTTGTATTAGGAGGCCTCGGATTGGCCTGGGAAGGATTCCTTGACTCTAGCTTTCTTGTCGGACAATTAGTCTTCTACATAAGAGGACCAGGAGTGGCTTCCTCTACTGAAAGCCTTTCCAACCTGAGCTGGTCTGGCAGCTGCCAACAGCACATTACAGGCTGTGATTGAGGCCGACATTCAAGCCCTGCATGTGGACCTGCAATTCCTCCATGAGTGTGTGGACTGCATGAAGGCTACTTGTGATCAGCTCCAAGCAGCTAATGCTTTGACCGACAACACCCTCACATGCCAGACAGACTATCTCAGAGGCATAGCACTACACATTGATTACCTGGAGAGGTGAAGTAACCTGTGGCTCCTAGAAACTAAAGACTCACCTGCAGAACCTGCTAGATTCTTACTGAAATTTGTAATGGCCTATTGGGCAGAAAAGTTACTGTCCCCATTCGATTTGTTGACACATAGAGCCCTTTGACTGAGGGGACCCTACTTTGCTCCTCCATGATGAAGTACCTTTTCTCCTAATCACCTGCAATCCTTCTTCTTTCTCCACCTTCATGCACTACCCCCTCCCAATGCTAACCCTCTCCACGTCCACGCTCTCCTCGCTGTTCATCAACTCTCCCCCGTTATCCCCCTCCCTTCCCCTGTCCTTCCCCTCCCCATTCCCTTTTTTTTCCCTTTTCCCCTTTCTCCTTTTTCCTTTCCCTCCTCCCATCTTCCCTTCCCCTTATATCCACTCCTCCCCTCCCTTTCCCCAACACGTCCTCCCCTATCACCTATCCTTCTTTCCTCCCTCCCTCCTTTCTCCTCCTCCCTCATGTGTTCCTTCTCTCGCTCCACCTACCTTTTCCCCTCCCTTCCTCTCTTCCCTTTTCTTTACCTCCCCTTACCCTCTCCTCCTTACCCTCCTCTTTCCCTTCCTCTCTCTATTTTCCCTTTTTTCCCCTCCATACTTCCCCTTTTTTCAATCGCCTTTCCTCTCTTTTTCTTATTCCTAACATTAGAGCGCCCTCTGCCACCCCCTTTCTTTTTTCCCTTATCTGATTTGGGCTGTGCTCACTCACTGACAGACACATACACACTGATTTGACACAGACACAATTACTCACTCACACTGACAGACACATACACACTGATTTGACACAAACACAATCACTCACTCATTGACAGATACACACACACTGATTTGACACACACACATACACACTGGCAAACACACACTCACTGACAGACACACACTCACTGACTCACTCATTGGCAGACACATATTCTAATTTGACACCGGCGCACATATTATCTCATAACACACTCAAAATGTAATTTTATTATATATATATATATATATATATATATATATTTATTTATTTATTTATTTATTTATTTTAAACTCACCCAGACTCCCATACT
>OW240920.1:39423226-39436238 GCA_933207985.1 Pelobates cultripes | reverse complement strand
TTTGGGAGAGGAGCTGTGTGGATCTCTCCCTGGGGTCTAGTGTGGCTGTCGTGATATTCATGCACCTTCTCACTGCTCCCTCGTGCACCATTTATTGATGCTGGGGCCAGAGTGATGCCATATCCCTCCTGGCAACACCACAGAGCGTGCAAGAAATCTGTGAGGAGGAGAAGGGAGATTACAGCTCACCACCAATCTACAGTCTCCCTCCCCAAAACACAGCATATTTCAGCAGAGTTGGAACCTGCTTTTTTGGTAAGCAGGTGCCTACTCTGCCTTAGTGAATACATGCCTATCTAGGAGGGGAAGGCCCAGCCAGCTCATGGGCCACCTACGACCTCTGCTACCCCTGCTGTTCCGCCACTGACACATACAGAAGATGCATCAGCTGGTTTAACATGGCTGCCGTCCTCCTCCAGTGATGGGCCCAATCACAGCTGCGACCCCTGTGACCATGGTAGTACCACCACTGGCTGCAAGCATTTCATCAAAAAGTATAGGGCTCCTAATGATGGGATTCTACAGGGGAGAAATGGGTCTGCCTTGGTGATAGTTTGACCATCTGTTTTTCAAACTCCACTCAAATTTATAAATACCTTCTATATAATGTGCATGCTGAAATGATCTCTTCCAGCATAACATTTTGGCCATGCTTAAAGGGACACTCCAAGTGTATACATCTAATATATCCCCTTTAAAAAGTGCATTTAATTGTTTCAGATAAAAAGGATAATGCAATAATGATGCTGCATATATCAAACCACAACAAAAGAAAAAAGACACAGCATTCCAATAACACTGCTGGCCAAGTCTGGGTTGGAGGAATTTAGGGTTGTTAAACCTCAGGTTTTGGAGGGTGTTTAGGCTTAGTGTAGTGTCATAACGTATAGAAGTGACACTAACAGGGATATTCACTAAAGTGATAATTGGAAGTGAATTCAAAGCAGATTTCACAATTAAGGCCAGTGTAACTAAACTAGAAGCATAGCGGACTTGGATCATTTTTCCATTTTGATTATTATGGCCTTATATTTGAAATTCATTCTGATATCACTTTGACTTCTCACTTTAATAAATAAACTGTGTAAGAATGGAGGATTAAGCTGACACTGTGTATCTAATTCCAATGTTTCCTTTATCATGTGTACACTGATATACTCCACAAATAAAGTAATAATCTTAATAAAATACCACAAATATTCATGAGGAAAACCTTTATAAACCAAATAGCACAGACCTAAATCAGTGCTAGATGCAATGTTTCTTTCAACTAACACAAATGACTAAACTATACCAATTAGTCTCTTGTTCACAATCACGGAATAGGATATTTTTAAACCAACTTTTCAAGACGTAAAAAAAAAAAAAATCCTGACAAGCTTAAATTAGTGGGTGGAATCTCTGCAATGAAAAGTGGAATTTTCCTGTTACATTCAGGTAAATGTAAAAGCTAGTGTTTGCGATCTGTCACATCCTCTATTCTTCTTACAAAGAAAATAAAATGTATTGCTACTTATTTGCACGTTTAAATACACATCTGTAATCAGCCAACGTCTTCCCTATCTTAATTTAGTTTTAGCTAAATATCCCAATGTCAAAACATTGCACATAGGAGTAATGTTATGCATAATTGCTATTTAAACGTTGAGGATTATTATTATTATGATAAAAGAGAAATACAATAGAGCGGTGGAGGAATTGGTTGTGATGTGAAGGGATAAGGACATATTTTGTTTATTTTTCTACAATTTTATATATCATCACCATTACCCCCACTAGCAAGTTTATTTCTGTACTCTTACGGTGAATTGTGACCAGTCCTTTTCAATTAGTTCTGCTATGGGGAGGTCAGGATTGTATGTCTCCCTGCAGGGTTTGCTAGGCTGTCTGGCCAGTAACGTGGTCAAACCTGCCCCTTTTCTTGGGCGGGTCTGCCTTCTTTTGGGCAGAGCCAGTGACAGGATCACATCACAGGCCCGTCTCCTTTACCTCATGTCACTGGCATCCCAATTCCTGGAATCGGACACAATGCACTAATCTTGTTGAAAAAAAAAATTGTGTTTTCTCTTTTGCAAGACTCCATCCCATGATGTAAGCTGCCAGCTCTCAGTTGACTGAGCAGTACCACTAAATATAGTCTATAATAGCTGGGTTATTCACTAACGTAAGAATCGTCGGGAATTCAAAGCGAATTTCAAGTTAAAGGCCAAAATAATTAAACCAGAAGCATAGCTAACCTGGAGAGTTTTTTCCCTTTTGGCTAATTTGGTCTTAAGTTTAAAATTCCACTTTTAATTACCGACAATTCTCACTTTAGTAAATTAAGTGTTTTTATCTTTTGTGAATGTATTGGTTTCTGTGAGAACCCAGTGCCATTATCAAATGTTACTTTATCTCTGGCTGTTGAAAACATTTTTACATTGTGTTTTAGTGAACTCTTTCTAAGTACCAAAAGCAGAACTGTCACATGGGAGATTTTTGGCGCAACCTGATCTTTTCAGATATATTGTATCCTGGCACAGCCGGAAGCCATGTAAATTAATTTCTATTTCCATAACCATTGGCACAGGTGTGCATGTAACTATAGAAAAAATACCGAAGCAAGCATGTGTAGATACCCGAAAAGTGCAGTAAAGTAGGTAGTTAGAAGGCTACTTACCTCTGTAGTATTTATGCCGGTAAGCACTTGAATAGCAATAAGCAAAGCAATAAAGTTTAATTCTGGTTCATCTAAGTATGCTACAGGAGAATTATACAGGAACTGGACTTTGTCTGAACAATACTTTTCTTTAAATTATAGCAGTTCATTTATTAATCTCCTCAACTTTCAAAATACTTTTTTTTTCACATTTAAAGAAACAGGCTCCACTTTTTTCTTTCTGAAACTTTGTCTCTCGCTAAGCGAAATAACACCACACTTAATTACGTCTGTTTACCGTATGCAATCGAAGCAAAGTTGCTAATACCGTAAATTCTTTCTAATCCCTTCAAACTTTAAAATATCAGAAGTACACAGACTTGAAAGATAACTCTCTTGGCACATTTGTTCTCAAGAACTTAAGTGTTCTGCTGACCCAAGAACTAACCTAAACATATCTTCTTACCACACTGCAAAGCAGGGAGAGACAGACTCACTCAAAGCAAAGCAACTTTCTTAATTTCTTAGCATATGCATCCGAGCGATAGCACAGGCTCAACCTTGAATCTATCAACAAGGAATTCTCACCGGATCATTAGCAACAAATGTTTCCTCAAAGGCTAAAGAATCAACATAATCTGTCTTTTCATGCTTTGCAGGTTCCCAGGGAATAAGTCAGCCTCATCAGTCTCTGCTCTCATGCTCTAATCTTTTAAAAAGCACCAAATAAAATTTTGAAATTGATTACGGCCCTTTCTTTTCTCTAGCTAAAAGTCTGTTTGGGTAAGCTGTCTGACCTATTGGTTGGTAGGGGACCCTGTAGACTCAGATTGTATAGTGAGAGAATGATATAAAATATTTATGCTTTGTTTAGTAATGATGCTTGCAAAGAGTAATCATCGCATGACATTATCTCTATAAAGCAGAACACTAATATTTCGTTGTACGTCTCTATACCATTTGTAAATTGTCTATTGAAAGTGCATTCGACATACTTCTTTAATATTGCCTTTTTCTCTTTGTTCATCTGAATGAAGTTATACTGTAACAGATAAATAATACATACAAGTTAATATATATTTCTATATTTCCAGAAAGAAATATTTATGGGCCATCCAAAGATCCATTTTGCTGTATTATCAATTAAGGGCAGCTGGTCTATAAACAGGAGGCAATTATTTTGTTTCTATTTATTTCAACTCCAGTTCCGTGTTTAAAAAAATAGCTGATAAAACCCAGCCGGTATTCGGATGTTTTTTTTTGTTTTTTTTAAATTCTTTATTTTTGTTGTGCATCTAGGTACAGCAGTGCTTGAATTGCCACAACAGCATTCTCAAGCGTGTTTTTAAAAAAAAACATAGTATAACATGAACATGGCATGAGTACGACTTGCACATTTTAAGTAATTAGTGGTTCAACATCATAACGGTATACTGTGACAACAGCGTTCACATGTGGATCATTCAACAAGGGAAACAAGGCAGAAATTGTTATGAACATTGGGTGCTGTTACATTTCTACATTTAGATTATGCTGCACAATTTTATATTAAGAAGAAAAACAGGATATGTTCATGTGTCTAGGTGCGGGGCTGCAGTTAGTTATACGATCTAAGAGGGAATTCTAGACAAGGTGAGCAGAAACATGTGTAAACATGCTAGGGTGAGTTGTTTGAACGGTTATTCACCGGTGATATTATACATCAAGCTAGTAAAAAATGCCTGGCGCGCTACTAGTTATGGACTGCATGAACTGTAAAGTATGGATAGGCTGCAGGCCCGGGGACTCACAGCTGCACTACCAAAGTCCAAGCTGCGCTGGCTACAAGAAGCATTCATACTGCTGTTCAGCCGATGCCTGAGGCTGGAAGGTAACTTGTGCCGAGATAAGACTATCTGATGGGCTGAGAGGGGTTTTCCGCCCACTCCGGTCATTGCCATAGATCTGCGCTGAGTCCCCATGGATCTTGCCATTAGTAGCAGTGCTTGTATGTGGGCCTGTGTCCGGCTGTTGGCTCTGCTGCGTGGGTGCTTGGCGTGCTCGTGCAGATGTGTCCCCCTCTGGGGATTTGGGTGAGGGCACAGTGATGGGGTCTGCCGGTTGATTTGCCTCTCGGTTTAGCCAGCCTCCGCCGTCTCCCTGCTCGTACCGTGCTTTTAGGTGGTCGTGGGGATTTTGTGTCGAGGCGGTCCAGTACCGTGAGCTGGGGTGGTATGCTCGAGTCCCCAGGTAGTGTGGCTGCTGCTCTTCTGTTTAGCATATCCCAGATACAAACAAGCAATAGGTGTTTACACAAACCACAGTGCAAAAAAGTGACCAGTTAGTAATAAGCAGAAAAAAACCTCCCTGGTCGGGTGGAATTCCCCAAAGACTTCCTCTTGTCTTCAACAGTATAAACACAAAAAAGGGGGAAATCTGCTAAACCAAATAACAAGAACCATACATAGCATAATTCTGTATTTATAAGTAAACCAAATGTAAAATTCACAAGTGGCCACTCACACTCTTGTAGAAATTAGAAGGCTTTTAAAATGATTTTCTTTTTCAGCATATATGCCCTTTTGAAATGAAATCTTCCATCTCTATTGGTATCTCTTAAAATAGTTGAAAGGTGTGTGCTCAAGAGAAAAATATAACAAAATTGTAGTGCACATTCAGAAATAGAATAAAAAAGTATTTAATAACTTACATCAAGGTATAAAACAATTCTCACTGTCACCACTAGGGGTTCTACGCGTTTCGTCCTTGTATAGGACTTCCTCAGGGTATTCAGTGACCAGCAGAGACCAAAAAGCAAATCAATAATCAATAATAGCAAGACCCCTAATTAATAAATAATTAACATTAATAGGTCCCCCCATTCAATTTATTTTAGAACCCCCACCCATAGTCACAGTTGGGGGCAGGAGAGGACACATTTAGTTTAATAGCCCAAATCATAGGGCATGGTTAGGGGCATGGAGGGGACACTATGTTAATTATTTAAATAGGTGCCCCACGATGGGGGCATGGGGGACCTGTGCCAGGTCCCCTTTCTATTTGATAAGCGATTGGGCAGCAATAGTTGACCAGTCGCTAGTTTTTCCTTATGCCAGCGAGAAGCCACTGGCTGTTCACTGTTTAGTAGACATGCCTCTACTCACTCACAGGAGGAAGAATTTACCAATATGTTGTTATATTGACCCCCATAGGGTGAGGGGGCATGAGGGGTTTTTGAAATCTCTGCCATTACTAGTTTTAAATATTATGAGGAAGGAGTCACAAGCCTGTAGCTCCTTGTTTGTAGTAACAAAACAATGAATAAACAAACAACCAATTGACGAAATTTCTTCAAACAAGCAATTCAGTCTTCATTTCATTCTTTGTAATTTCTATTTGTTCTTTTGTCTTTCGGACAAAAACAAATGCCCAAGTCTAGTGTATAGCTGCTCTTGTTAATCTCTACTGGAGTCCATGAAATTTTAAACAGTCTCAGATACCAATTGTTAAACGTTAATGTATTGCTGCATGGAAGTGTCTGGTAATAACTAACAATAGATAAAGACAAATGATTACGACAAGCATGGAAACTAACCTTGTGTTGTGATTTTCTTTTAAATAAACGATAAGAGAGTCTGATAAAATAGAGCATACCACAAGAATACGGGATTCTGAGAAAGGTCTTCTAAAGAAGCCCCAGATGTAGTCATTCAAACAGAAGAAAACCACAGCTGGTCTACAGTGTGGACGGACCAAGTTTACTTATGCCTTCCAATTACAGAGAAAACATGGTGTTGGATATGTATTATAGAGATTTAAAGAAAAATTTTAAAACAGCCTTTGCTGATTTTTGTTCTTGCAGATATTTAATATACCCCATACTGTAAGACCTTAATAGGTTTTAAAGTTCGAAGTTTTAGGAATCCATAGTTACAAGCACTGCAGGCAATCTTTATGGAAAAAAACTGTGAATTTGCTAGGTTCTGTAAAGGTCAGGTCTACATTCACACCTCTCCTATTTTAACGCATACCATGTTCTAGCGGCCTCTGATCGCAACTAAAAAGCAGAAAGAAAGATAACTCTCTTCTGCTTTCACAGTAATTCAAACTGCTGTCCCTCAGTACTAGTACCTAGCTAGCATCCAATTTGCTTTCTCTGATACAGCTATAAACAGAGATGATGGTTTTATAGGATTTTTTTTTATTATTATTTTTTTTTTTTTTGTACAAGTTCCATATCTCTGCTTTGCTTCACCTCTTATCTTCAAACCTGGTATATGTCTTTCTGTCAGCAATCTAATTACAACTGCAATGGGAGTTCTGATTTTTTTTGTGATGTTTCTCCTTGTGTGTGAAATGCCACTGTATTTAGTTTATCGTACAGATAATTGAACACAATATTGCCTTCCGTCACATACAATGTCCTTAAATAGGTATATGGAAAAAAAAATCTCAAGAATAAACAATTTGTAAACTATTTTATTATTCTGGCTGGAATTTTAGGCTTTTAAAAGCATTAAAACAAATTTTTTTTAAATCTATATTCACAATATTAGCTTGTATTTTTTTCTTTTATGTGTTTACCGTCCATACGATGTATATATAATGTGGACTAATAACTAATACATTCTATAATAAAAATCACATTTCAAATATTTCTAGGCATGCTACTATAAAGTGTATGAATAACAAAGCGAAAACCTTTGTTCCCATCAAGCATCATGAAAATCTCTAATCTCTCGATTTTATTTGTAAATATGTAGACATTCAAAACTATAGAAATGCTGTGGGGTATCTATAGGGGATGGGACACTACAAGACAAATAATATTCTAATAATTGCCCTTCTTCAGGAAACGGAGGGATGCAGCTATGTCCATGCCAGGGGTGCCCAAAACGTAGATCCCCAGCTGTTGTATAACTACAACTCCCATCATGCTTTGCATGTCTTTGCATGCCTTTAGAATGACAAGGTATCATGGAAGTTGTAGTTTTAAAAGATCTGGGGATCTACCTTTAGGGAATCCCTGGTCTACACTTTTCTATACACTACACTTTATCCCTCTGTATTTGTTGCTAACATGCACTGTATCACATTGCGTTTATGCCATAGCAAAATAGCTACATCTGCAAAATGAAGAGGTGGGTTCTTCTAACACAGCTTCGGAAGTAAAAGGCCTGGATAATGGAAAATGTCCGTCATGTGTCCTTAACAAGTTAAGACCATTATATTTATATTATTATGTACTAAATATGCATGAAAACATACATATGCATATACAGTTTCTAACACAGCTTCAGAAGTAAAAGGCCAGGATAACGAAACATGTCCGTCATGTGTCTATAAGGGGTTAGGACCATTATATTTATATTATTATGTACTAAATATACATGAATACCTACATATGCATATACAGCTTCTAACATAGCTTCGGAAGTAAAAGGCCAGCATGACGGAAAATGTCCGTCGTGTCCTTAAGGGGTTAAGATAAAGTTTATTTGTTTGGTTTTACTGATATTTTAAGAATCGTAAAGAAAAAATGAGCTGCGGATAAGAGATAAAAGCAATATAAGGTGTTATATTTTGCATATGATTAAAAATCTAAGTGTTCCAGTTATTCACAATGTTCCAATTATTTCCTGCTTGTGGTATTCACAGAGCAATATTATTGCAGTTGCATGTTTTGGAAACAGGGATATCATCTGAGATGGCTATTTTGTTTTGATAGTGCTCCCACAAGGCTCGTTACCTTGGACAGAACTGTGACTGGAGGGGATATCTGTGTCAGAGAACATTTGAAGGTATTAAATACATTAAAAGCGATATTAAAAGGAATAATTTAAGTGTGCAGCTTAGAAACCATAATTGCTGCTCTTTTGTTTATTATGGCATCATTGGTAATTTACTGTGAAAAGGAGTATGAGATATAAAAACTGACAAACTCTGTACCAAAATTCCAATTTATTTGGCAACCCTTTCCAAATAATTTAAATCAGGCATTTAAGGGGACCTGGCACCTGACAACTGATAATTCATGCTGCTTAGAAAGAGCATGACATTTCATAAATACATTGTGTTAGCAATTTTGCTAGCAAATGTATAGATTGGGATACAAACCTATTTAAAATAGGCTTTTTTCCCACCTGTCATTCAATCAATCAATCAAAGTCTATGCCAAACAACTGACTGACAGGGAGAGCAGAAAAGATCTCCCACAGGTGTTCCTTCTGATCTCCACCCAATGCAATCACATGTTTCCTAGCTGCTAGGACTAGTTAGGGACAGGGCCGGATTGACATAGGGGCTGATGGAGCTGCAGCTCCAGGCCCAGGCCCATGGAATAGACCCATTGATTTATTTAAAAAAAATTAATAATTTTTTTGTTTTTAAATTTTTTTGTTTCACACACTACTCTTAGGGATTCCACCTGGATTTTATTTTATTGGCACAGCCAGTATTTGAGGCTGCGTGGCTGGTGCCAATATTGCAATTTTACTGGCAATACAAATGCTGGTATTTTTCTCAGTATAAACAAGAGATTACTATGCAATACTAGCACTGGCCAGTAGGGGTCGCTGTGTGTGAAGACAGACAGGGATAGGAAGTTCCAGCATATCCCTCCCTGCCTATCTATACTCACTGATCTGCAGGGGAGCAGCTACAGAGAGTCCAGACAGCAACTCCCACCCTGCAGAGACAGCCTACAGCTCAGGGAAGTAAGGGATGGGGAGAAAGGCTGCAAGGAGACATACACTGAGACACTAAGGGACACTGGGAGACATTATGGCAGACACTGAGACACTAAGGGACACTGGGAGACATTATGGCACAGACACATGGGTACACAGTGTCCCCATGTCTCTCAGTGCCCCCATGTCTCCCAGCCAGTGTACCTAGTGTCTCAGTGCCCCCTAGTCTCACAGTGACCCCTAGTCTCCCAGTGCCCCCAGTCTGCCAGTGTCTCACTGTCCCCATGTCTCCTAGTGCCTCCATGTCTCCCAGTGCCTCAAGTGTCTCAATGTCCCCATGTCTCCAAGCTAGTGTCCCTAGTGTCTGTGGCCCTGGTGTCTCAGTGTCCCCATGTCTCCCAGTGCCCCCATGTCTCAATGTCCCCATGTTCCCCAGCCAGTGTCTCTAGTGTCTGTGTCTCTAGTGTCTGTGTCCCTGGTGTCTGTGTCCCCATGTCTTCAAGTGTCCCCTATTTTACCAGTGTCCCAGCCAGAGTCCCCTAGTCTCCCAATGGTCTCTCTAACACTGTGGCATGTTCACTTTCTTCTACACTCACTACATACAGCTTTTCTCTGTCCCAGACTATATACCAGGAGCTTCTGCCTGCTAGTAAGAAGGTAAGGAGACAAGTGGACCAGCGAGTGCTAGGGGACAGTCCTTAGAAAGCGTTGAGCGAGCGCATCATTAGATGCATTTATGCCAAGCTCAGGTTGCTGTCTGCATAGTATGCCCTTAGTTGGCCAGCTGCATGATTGGCAGGCAGCCTGACATGCATTCATACCAGGCTGGCCTTCTTATTCTTTGGGCAGACATATCCTCTTTTTGGGCATGTTCGCCCCTTTTGGCAGGTTACGTGATATGTGTCAGTGGCACACCCTTTTACCATGCCCATTGACTTCCTGCTTGACTGGACACTGCTGATAGGGGTTATGGATTTACTTGAAAGATGAAAACATAAATTAGTGAGAGATTAGCCTAGGGTATGTGTTTTCTTATAGCTGCTGTTTTCTTTCTCTCCAGCACCATCTCCATCAGATACATGATGCTTGGGAGTGTTTTACTGTTTTTGGTCGATATGATTCTGTAATTAGGCCCGTCCTAATTGTCAGCACCAGGCCCACTGGGCTCTTAATCTGGCCCTGGTTAGGGAATATAAGAATGGAGAGACTAACGTCATTCCATTCAGACGCCAGCTAGACAGCATCACAGAGGAGGTTTGTACTACTTGTAGAAGTGTCCCCAAGCAGAGCATATCAGCGAAGACCACAGGAGGAGCAAGGGTGCATCAGAGGTTGGTGTTAAAGAAATCTAACATCCACCTCTGTAAGGAGATCACAGAGGGTGAGAGGAGGCCAGGGTGAGTGGTGTCTGGTTCAATTTAAGTCCTTTGAGGACACTTGCAGAGCATGATACATGTCAAACAGAAGCGAGTGCCCATTTATCCCCGTCTTTCTTGTTTTTCTGTCCGCTTGATTTATTTTATCACTAATATACTTGGTTTAAAATTATTTTATTAACTGCATTTCTTTTTTTCTTGACAAACAAGATTGTCGTTATAGTTTTGATGACAAGTTCATGTTGTTTGCATCCAATCTATATCTGATACATTCTGGATGTCATGTGTTCATTGTTTTCTGTCTTCTATTTTCTACTTGTGAAACAGCAGCAACAAAAACCATATATTTGAAAAAATAAGCAAATTACCTAAAATGCTCTTGGCATCTCATTACTATTTCAACTGGCTTCCTCAGGGAATACAAATTAAATGTATCAAAGCCAAGTTATTCATAAAAGCACATCAATTGGATTTTGTTCCAAGATCCAACGTTACAGTAAGTGGCCATTTGCCAACTGTGAGAGGAGTAGTAGGTGAGACCAGAGGCTGCGGATTGATTTTGGTGGATATTTTGATATGCAAACTTGTAATATTGAACGTTTATTCACTAACTCTTTCGCTGCTGTTTCATTATAAAAAATAAAAAAAATTGGAATCTTTTGATGCTAGCTGGCCAAGTTGCTTCTTTCATTTATAACTAAAAAAACTCAGCAACTGATCCCAAATGAACAATTCGGTTAAAATTTAGCATGCATGTGTGGGTATTTAGTGTGCAAGTGTGGGTGTTTTTGTGTACTCTGTTTCCAATTCCCATCTGCCCCTTGTTATCTTTCTTCATCCCCTGTATTCATTTATATCTCAGTCATGTGTTCCTTTCCAGCTTTCTCCAATTATGCCCCTCTTTTCATAACCCTCTTTTTCTCCAATTGTTCCCCACTTTTCATTTCCCTCGCTTGTACCCCTCTTCTTACACCATCCCTCAATTGTACCCCTCTGTTTTGCTGAATACAAATATGTGTAATTTATTGCAGTAAAATCTAATAGTATTATGACATTCATAGTTACAATGCCATGCCATTTTTTCTTAATTTATCAAACTTTTGTTTAGATTTTAATCATATTGATTTATGTTATATATATAAATATTTGGTGTGAAATTAAATCCCTGTTTCTCCTGAAGTAAATGCTTTATAATAAGTGTGGGTGCACTCAATATAAAAGAGGCGAATTATGGATGGACAGACTTTTAGCGCAAATTCCAGGGTTTCTATTTTAGTTTATTAGTCCGAGAGGTACATACATTAATTAACAGGCAATGTACATTGGAATGCACCAATGACAAGAAGGTATCACATAAGAAAAATGGAAACGTAAGTACATCCATAAGGTTACCTTGTCTCCACGGGCCGGGATAGCCCCCACTGGCCATGGTGATGCGAGGTCAGCCATCATATGTGTCAGATAATGTGGACTCACAGTTTGTAGCTCCATGCACTGTTTGGTAGGTGTCTTCAGACATCTTAATGTTACTTGTGAACCGCATGGCTACAGAGTGGGGCTTGTGTGCAGGCTCAGTGGTCTAGCCGGTACAGTTGCTCTCCACAATTGATGTTATATCGGGATCCCCTTACAGCCTGTCATGTGCCCCACATATGTCAGGCAGTCTCCTGGACACAGATGAGCACTATGTGCTTTAATTTAGTTGGACCGGAATCGGAGCTATATAAGATGGCTGATGCTCGGCGGCCCGCCCAGCCCCCCAAGTTTTGTTTTGATCAGAACCTGTACAATTGCCTCTGTCTAAGGAAAGGGTTTGTTTAGGATTTTGGATGGGTTAAAGGGATCTTATAGTGCCAGGAAAACAAACCTGTTTTTCTGGCACTATAGGTCCCTACAGTACCCCTTTCCCATGCCACCTCCCCCTTCCCGCAGAGCTGAAGGGGTTAAAACCCCTTTAGTCACTTACCTGAATCCAGCACTGATGTCCCTCAGTGCTGGGTCAGGATCCGCTCACACTCCTACCCTTGCCACCGACGTAAAAAAATATGATGTTGGATATCCTCATGCAGATAGTGAGGATGTCCAGCATCAGATAACGGACCAAAGGTCCATTTCAATTCTGGAATCAGTCTATACAGATGTTTAAACAGCAATTGGATAAATTCTTCCAAAAACATAACATACAGGGATATAATTTCTAATTAGTGGGGTAATAGCTGCTTGATCCAAGCGATATCTGACTGCCATTTTGGGGTCAAGAAGGAAGTTTTTCCTAGTTTGTTGCAAATTTGGAATTACTTCAGACTGGGTTTTTTGCCTTATGTTGGATC